>CM055191.1:15854687-15857659 GCA_029224185.1 Karalla daura
AAAAGTGAAATCATTGGTATTTTGCCCCGCGAGCCGGCCCTTCCTTCCCCCAGACGAGCTGACTTCTGTGCCCTTGACTCTAATAATCCCTCTCTCGCTGTGTGAAATATCTTTTCATGCCTGCACTGATGATCATAATGGTTTTCAGTCGGCGCCGCAGACTGTGATTGGCCCCAATTACCGCGTGAACCCGAGGCTTCAAATCATCCTATCTATGCAAGGTGAGACGCGTAATGGCAAAAAATCTATTTGGGCCCGGTCTCCACCCCCCCCACCCCCGCTATGCGCGTATCCCAATAAATCACACTTAATGCACGCTTAAAATCACAGGGAATCCGTCAGCCAGATGTTTACCATTACTCTCCTCCGTTGCGCGTGTTTTCCATATACAAGCCATATGTGGCGCGCACACATGCCCCGCTCTCATCCTGTTCAGCAGCCGTCGCTGTGAAACTTAATAGCAGGGGATGTGTTAATTTCATTGCTCCACGTGCACATATTCCATAGTCTCCCGAGCCCGTAAACGAAACCGCTGCCACTCTAGTCTTCACAGCGTTACCGTCCACTTATGAACTCCGGTGAAAAAGTGGGGGAAAAAAAATCAAACGGTTTGTGTGCTCATGTGCTCTCTGTGTTGCTGCGAGTGCAGAAGTCGCGGCGGCTATTTTTAGAGGCAGAGAGTGTCCCCTGTCTGGACCCAGGTGCACCCCAGCGTCTCCGTGATCCCGGGTAAGGGAGACGGATTGACTCCGGCCGCTCCGGCCTGTAGCGGCAAACTCCCGCCATCTAAATTAGCAGTCGGCTCGCCTCGCAGCATTCATCATTCCTGCTCCACTTTCAGCCCGGCTCGCCTGCTATTTTTCACCCAGATACCCCCACTTATTCTTCTAATACTAGGTCTCTCCTTTTGGCCACACTCGTTATTTTGTTCTCTTTCTGTCTGTCCGCTCCTCGCCGTTTTCATCATGTTCCCTCGCTCTCCTCCTTTCCCTTCCCATTCTCACATCCACCCTACCTCTCTCTTTATTTCTCTCTCTCTCAGCTTTCTTTTCCCCCTCCTCCTGATTCCTTTGCTCCCTCCCTGCCCTCCATCCATCTCCTGTCAGGCCGACTCACTCTCTCTCTCTCTCGCTCCCTCCCTCTCTTCCAGTAATGTTGTTAAGGACGGGAGAGAATTCCCAAGCGAGGAGATGTTCCAGAGATGTTGTCACACCGCTGGTTTTTGGATTGCAGGCGAGCCCCATGCTGCGACTGTCTTGGCACAGCCTCCCCGCTTCTCGCCGCACATCTGTCTGGGAGAGGAGTCGGTAGATTAGGCGCGTGTAACAAGGAACACAACTGTGCGTTTCTTAACTAAGCTGATGTATAGGAAAGTTGCCGTCATCCCTGACAAGTCTGAGAGGGCCGCGATGCGGCGTCTCTGGTGACGGGGTAGAGGGAGCGAGAACAGAGAGGAATTGTAGAGAAAAAAAAGAAAAAGAAAAGACAGCTCAGATGATGTCCACGCTAATACATTAGAAACTGCGCTCTTATCTCTACATTTTGGGCCTATATCCCTTTCAAGTTGGCATTCTCCATCCCTTAAAACTAAGCTTGTTGAAAAGACTGTCCAGACTTGACAGCATAATATAGGAGGTTGTGAGGACTTAAATTTCTATCCCCGTTAACTCTGTGATCACGTCGGCTTTACCTGTTCCGGCTGCCGCCAGTCGTCTTGAAGGCGCCGCAGTCAGATGAGTGAAAATCGATCTGAACTCCGAATCGGGCTCGCCTCTTTGTTGTCGCGTCGCCACAATGAGACGCAAAGCGGTAAGAGAACGCCTCGACACCTGAAAGCCTCATTCTTCATGTAAATATATCGGTATTTGTGTCGACAGTCTTTCTTTCATCCCCTCCTCACATTCACCGATTGCTTAATCTCCAATTAGCTGCTGCCCTTCGATTCCTCCGACTAAACATTTCTTTACGTTCTTTGAACATGTGAATGCCCAATCGAAAACGCAACCGGGGGCACCAGTGGGATGGAGAATGGCCACACGGAGCCTGTAGTAATGCAGGGTCAGTGACGTATCCACTCCTGTGCCTCTGTTGCTCCAGTGTTGCATCAGAAGATTAAGTGCACATCAGAGCCAGAGACGTGGCCGTGCTCGTGCCTTCCTTTTATTCTCTCGCTCCTCTGTTGTTTCCAGCCGGATATTGTCACGGCTTTATTTTTAGTACGGCCGTGGCTGCAAACAGTTACTTTAATTTGACAGTTAATCTGATAATTCTCCCTTTTTAAAATGTTGTGGTTCGTGTGACCGGCGGCCCGTAACCGTGAGTGGACTTTCAAGGATTCTCGTTCTCACCTGAAAAGACGCTTTCCACAGTGGTTTTAGATAAGCAAATTGTTCGATTGATCTCAAAGAGTTGCTCAGTCTGTTTTAAAATGAACAATTATGCTCTAATTCCAGTAGTTTAGTGGCTCTGGTTTCAGAGACTACAAATTGTCTGTGCGATGGACTGGTGCGGTGTGTATTTCCTTCTCTAACACTACTGGCTGCAACGCAGGTAAAATAATGGCTAATATCTATGTTAATCTCACTTAATCATAACTCCAGACATGTGGAGCCTCTAATATCGAACACTACTAATGTCATATCTAAAAATCTACTAAAGCAGTTTCTCACTTGTGACTGACAGGTGTTAGTGTATTGTGGTTAGCTGTGTGTGTATATGTGTGTGTGTGTGTGTGTATATGTGTGTGTGTGTGTGTGTAGCCTGCCAGCGTCTATAATGACAGTTGATTGCATTATCCTCTACGGCTGAGTGGTTGCTCACGCTGCTAGACGGATAGACCAACCGCCAAAACCCCAAGGCCCTTATGTGTGTGTGAGTGTGAGTGTGTGTGTGTGTGTGTGTGTGTGCATGTGCGTGTGCGTGTGTACGCATGCATGCATGCTTGTGACTGTGACTGTTTGCCTGCGCAATTG
>CM055191.1:15857759-15905259 GCA_029224185.1 Karalla daura
AAGATATGGTAAATGGGAAATGAGTTTTAAAAGATTTTTTGTTCCTGCTATTTCCTGTTGAGCCAAAGTCTCCAGCAGTTGATGGTTGATTTGGTGATGGTCAGTATTGCTGCTCTGTAGCAGACACCAGTCTTTTTTAAGGCAGATACAGATGCGTGTAATGCGTCTTTTTGAGAGCAGAATCATCTGTCACCATGTTACACGTCCATATGTTCAAGTTCCCCTGGTCTGTGAGTCCCTAATGGTCCCTAACCCTAACCCTAACCCTATGACAAGAATCTGAATGATTGTGAATTTAACAAAAATCACTATTTTGGATCAGAGATGAGTAAACAGACTGGTCAGATTTTCCACTGAGCCTTAGAGTAATCCCTATCTCTCAAGCATAGCAGAAGGAATAGGGCTGTTTTGTCCAAACATGTCTCTCTCCCTGACAAGCCGAAGATCCTGGAATACGACTCGATCGTGATGCACAGCACTGCGGGGTCACCGCCCCACCCTTCCTCCCAGTCCACCTGTCCCCCCAGCCAGTCAGACCGGCATCCAGCTGTCCGGCCAGCCAATCAGCCGATACGGCCAGACAGGCCTTGTTAGCTCAGTCAAGTGTATCCATTCACCCCAGAGCCACCCCTTTGCCCTAGCATACTTACCCCTATAAACCGCCAGTGCACTGTATCCCAAGGTCAGCATGTCCTGTGTGTTTTTGTGCATGTGTGTGTAAGATGAGAGATTGTGGTGGTGGTGGTGGGGGGGGCAATAGAGGAGGAGAGATGATGTGTTAGAGATGGAGGGCAGAATGGATGGAGGGCAGAAGACAGAAATAACAAGGAAGACAAGTGTGTGTGTTTGTGTGTGTGTGTGTGTGCGCGTGTGCGTGCATGCACGCTGGGAGTGTGAGGGTGTGTGTGGGGTGGGATGGAAAGTGGGTCATGGTGTGGTCTGTGTGTGAAGCACCAGGAGCATCATATTGACCCCTAGGGCTGGTGTCTGCCTCCTCTCCCTCTCACTCACACACACTTGTGCTGCGCGCACGCACACACACACACACACACACACACACACACACACACACACACACACACACACACACACACACACACACACACACACACACAGACGTCTCTGATTCTCCACTCATATATCATCTACCGGGGCTGAAGACCAGAGGGAAATCATACACGGCGTAGATGTGGGGTTTTTTTTTTTTTTGGTTTTGGAAAATCACGTCTCAATCGCTCAGACACTTTGTTAAAGTTCACGTGGTCTCGGAGAGACGACTGAGCGGTGCCAGAAAGTGTGGAAAATCCGAGGCCACATCTGATTGAGAACCATTGTGCTGCGCAGACAGCAGAGTACAAACAACCGCTGTCCGTTCTGTCTTGTTGCCTTGCTTTTATGCACAATTAAATATGCTAGTTTAACTCTACCCGCGGGTGTCCGCGAGCGAGGGATATATATAAATTACACAGCATGTATAGCCAGCAAGGGAGTGGTAGAAAGTTTGGAAAGTCGTACGGTAGCCCTGTCTGAAATGGAAAATATGATACTGTAGCATTAGTGATAGCAGTGAAAGCGGGGTTATATATGATATATATCTATTACCGGGAGAGAGAGAGAGAGAGAATTACAGGAGCCCGTATGAAAGGTTTATGGCGCTTGGAAAGCTGAAAGTCTCCAGAGCTCTTTTTTCCAGCATAAATAGACAAGCCCTGACTGCAGTGAACTTCCCTGAACCACTTGAAAAATCCAAGCAGCATGCATTATAATCAGCCGCGGCCGAAAATGCAAAGCGTTCTCCTGGCAGGGAGAAAACAAATCTGTTTGCAGAGCAATCACCGTGGGAGCTCCATAGTGGTACAAAGCGAGGCGGCTGTTTCATTTTAAATTGCAATCATATCAACACAGAAGTCTTTAATTATTTAGATCACAGTGCCAATTACTCACAGAAATGTGCTACTATAAGCCTTGGTAAATTAATCCACAGTTTCTAGACATTTTATTTTTCCGTGTGATGCCTCGTGGCAGGAGTGGAGTCAAAGATGACGCACTGTAATTGTCCTCATAATAACTGTTTTTGAAGCTTTCACTGTGAGTGATTACTGCGGATAGGTCTGACAGTAAAACAATCATTAATTATCCACACTTTAATTTTGATTTACCAGAAGACACATTTTACTGTCCTTGGTAAATGAAACTGTCAAGCAAATCACTGTGCATCCTTTTCCGCCGATCGCACGCATGAATTATGGTTTTCTTGGTTGCCTCGGAAATACTTTATTTTATCACCATCACCTTGAAATTTATTTTCCTGAAAACCACAACTTCCTTGGGTTTTTTTCACTGCAAAAATCCCACTGAGAAACGATCCCGGAGCATCATCTGTCTACAAGATGTTTGACAGTGTTTGTACCCCGTTGTTTTTCACCGGAGGTAAAATTAAGAGTTGGTAAAACCATCATCTGGGACAGGAGAAAGTGTGAGAGACATCTGAGGTTAATACTGTGGTTAGATGGTGCAGCAAACTCTGAAGAGGCAAGAAAGTCGGAAATGTGTTTGTTATATGGGAATAAATGGGCAAGAAGAGTCGGGGGGGTTTCCCAATGACTTCAGAAAGTAGGAGGAGAGGAGTCGAAGTATATGTAATATATGGTGGTTAAATGAGACAGGCGAGAGGAGAGGAGAGGAAATGTAGGGAAAATGAAAAGAGGAGAAAGTAGTCAAGAAAGGATCACATGGGGGAAAAGAGGGAGTGTGAGAACGACGCTGATTCTAGGATGTTGTGATGAAATACCAGGGATGTGCATGCTGAGGGGAGTTCAGAATCGCATGGATGAATTACATCCATATCCTCTTCCTACTGTGACTAATTCTTTTACTCTGAGTAAAGGTCTGGCATGTGAAATGACTCTGAACACCACCATTTACTCCCTTCAGGTGTCTTTAATAAACCGATTCCATTCATTCTATCAACAAAACTGCTCTCTGTAAATGAATCCACCTCTGGCCCAGGACTGTAGTTAGATTCATTGCATCCACCCTTGTCTATGGTGTCTTATCCAGGCCCCTTTTCTGTCAGTGCTGTTCCATTTTTGGGTGCTACTTTGTTCTTAGTTTGGAACCTTCTTTCTGTTTCCAATGTCAAAGTGGCTATGGGCCCAAAAAGCTCGTTCCACAGTAGCACCAGCTCTCTGCTGGGCCAGGAGTAAGACTCAGCTCTGTCAGAGGCTGGGGGTGATTTATTTATTTATTTATTCTGGCTATGCGAGAGAAGCCCCAGATGCATGGAACAGCTGCTTTAGAAGCTAATGAAGACTACAGGACTTACAAAAAGAAAGCAGCTGCGGTCCCACATTTTGATGTCCTGGACTCGGTCCTCGGGGACAGACTGGCGGCAACGTAGCGGACGTATACGGTGACACCCCTGAGCGGTGGAAAAGCAACTGGTTTACATGTTGAACCAGCTGTGAACTGGCCCATCTAGGGCCAGTAGTCTCATTTCAACCTCCATGCATGTTTTTGGAGGAAACCATGGCAACGGCCAGGACTGGGACACATTAATAACAGTTAATCATAAATATTTTGCTTTTTGCCAACCTCCCAATCGGAAGCTGCGTTGGAGTTGCACCTGTGGCTAATTTGGGTCCTCCAGTTCTTCTTCCTTTTCGGGGGGAAGTTTCCAGTTCTCCAAGCATACATGTGTTGGGCAGGTGGAGGGCACTCCTGCATTCAGAGGAAGACCAGCCAGATAATGCGGCCTGTCCTTCCGTGTGAACAGCTTTACAATCAGCAACGGAAAAGAAAAGAGTCGTATTCGGAATACACCAATGAGAAGTTTACATAGTTTAAGACTGCAGTATTGTGGCAGCGTTGGCCTTTTGCCACTGCAGCTTCATCAGTGTAAACACATATGCTGCTGGAGACAAAGAGGAGAATACACCATAGTGCTGTTCTCCAGGGTCAACGCTCTTGAAAAACAGCTTTTTCTGCCTCTCACTCACTTGGAGCATGCAAACTAACGCGCCTTGACTTCTTGTTAAGGAGGTAGCGTTTGTTTCTCGGTAATTTTGCGAGCGTCACAAGGAGATTCTTAATTGTCTGGGCATGAAAGCAGTCCCGTGAATGTTACCTGTACCTTGGCCATTCACACCTGGCTCCTCTTCTGGCTGAGGAGTCAGAGGCACAAACCTCTCCGCCTTGTTGATTTTGAGACCCTCAGTGTTGGCACTGTAAAGCAATTGTGAACAATTCAAAAGATGGGTTTTGTGTGGCTCAGGTGAGGTAAGAGGCACTCAGAGTTAGGATTCAGATAAAGTAGCACACAAAGGCCCCGGCACTTGAGAGGATTCTCCGGATTCACTTTATGAGCACGCCGCTCAATGACTGCGAAATCTTTCAAACAATACTGTGTGTGTTTAGTTCTCCAGGCTAGAAATGCAGCGAAGACATGGCAAAGATGTGGACGCTTTCAATCATGCAAAATTCACAGAATTGCTCAGTTAAATGTGGAAAAACATAGCTGTTTTTTTCCTCTGTTTACAGTAAACACCTGAGTGGAATTTACAGTTTGTTTTTTGTTTTGTTTTTTTGTGTTTTTTTTTTTTTTTTTCTAGTGAATTGGAACATCTGCATACAGTGGAAGCGAGGGAGTTCGGGGAAATTACCATATTCCCATTCTGCTCTCTGTTATTGTTTGTGTGTGTGTGTGTGTGTGTGCGTCCTGACCCCGCAGCTGAGCCCTCATCTCGGCTCCTCCGCGGGGTGCCACGCACACCTGTGGGTGCGTCGTATAATGTGCAAATACGGCAGAATACATCATTTCGCGCCGCTCCCGTAGCAAAATATTTATCCCATTTCAAAGCCCAACACGCACAAATCCGACACGTGTATGGAAACTTGTTAGCCATACAATATTTGTTATTTGGTTTATTTGATGTCTCTAAAACACATGTCGTGTTGTCCGATCAGTACTTCCTGATGGCGGCGCCCACTTCTCGTTCCGGGTGATTATTTCCCCCCTTTCAGCCCTCACTGTGTTCTCCTCTTTCATCTCTCTGCTCTGGCTCCGTTCCTCCTTCCACTCATATTTGCTCACCTGGCTGGTCATCCTTAAATCCCATTTGGGTATTGGCCAGCACCTGCCTCCACTTCACACTTACTTTTCTCTTTCTAGTCCTCCCTCAGGATGGCCCTCGTCCACGTCCCCGTCTTCCCTCTTCCTTTAATCCTTTTTACCCTCTTTCCTTTTATCTGCAGTGCCATCCATCTGAACCTCGCTCTCTCCCTCCGTCTCCCCTTTGTCCATCCTTCCATCCACACTCGCCTGCACCTGCTCCCGTAACCCTTTCCCCTCATCTCCATAGGGAGTGGTGTGATTGAAATGTGCTGTGCGAGACCTTGTGTGTGTGTGTGTTTACACACACTCACACACACACGTTGACCCCAGGTGTTCCCTTCCCCAATATCTCGGCCTCTGCTGTCTGATTTGGTTGAATTTAGGATGGATATCACACAGACGCTCACATGTGCAAGGCAGGAATGGAGCTCATGGATTAGATTTAGTCATCTGGGTCAGATGGTGGGAATATTGGGAAAAAGGCGTACCCGTATACACACACACACACACACACACGTGTATGTACACGCACTGGTATGCACATATAGGGACAAAGGTCAATTTCTTTTCTGTGTATGGTGGGAACAAGTGTTTGGAAGTGGTGAAATTCCTTCTGTGCCTTATTGAAGAGAAACGCATCACACGCACACATGCACAGAGCAATTTATTTGGGGGTCAGCTGTTGTGGTCAT
This sequence comes from Karalla daura, assembly GCA_029224185.1. NCBI lineage: Eukaryota > Metazoa > Chordata > Actinopteri > Chaetodontiformes > Leiognathidae > Karalla > Karalla daura. The sequence goes on from CM055191.1 coordinate 15,863,565, forward strand.
ATGGAATATATTTCTGATATTGGGTAATATATAAACCAGGCCTTCACATGTGGGCTGCACAGTGAGTGAAATAGTGTCATTATTACCCTGCTGTGTGTTTGACCATGTGTTTGTATGTGTGTGTGTGTGTGTGTGTGTGTGTGTGTGTGTGTGTGTGAGAGAGAGAGAGAGAGAGAGAGAGATATTCATTGGTGTCAAGGAATCTCTAGACCTCCAATCCACTACCAGAGGTTTAGTCCAAGTCTGATAAATCAGATGGAAATGAGCCATATTGAATTGTATTAATAGCAGCACCGTAGTTGTCATGGAGTCAGTCTAAGCACGTAACGATCCCAGGTGAAAGAGTGTTTCCTCAGTAGTGAAGTAGTGGTATAGTAAGTGAAATGAACTCCGACAGAACACTGTTGTTACCTTTTGATAAATTTAGCGTCTCGCTGTTTGTAACACATCATATCACATGCATGCTAGTGTAGTCATTTACTCTGCTCAGACAGCATATAGTGCTGGGATCTTCTCGTCTCTTCGTAATGCACCCAAGCTGTTCCCAGAGAGTTCGTTCACACACACACACACACACACACCCACCCACACCCACCGAGTCACCCCTGCACATACTTTGGTCCACATACCAACGTCGACGCACTTCCCCTCTGGGCCTTTTCTTCATCAGTTAAGAGAAAAGTCAACAATATTTCTCCACATTCTGTACTAATACCTTCTCACATAATTGCCCGATGGCCTTGCAATGCAAAAATAGCCAAATTATCCCGCCCGCCATTGGCTGCACCGCCATGCCTATGCAAATGTTATGCAAATACACCTTTCCAGAGATTTCCCAACACTACCCTGTGTGATAGGAATTTATGTGTACTTAACAGCTGACTCATACCCCAGGCTACTTTCTCACACGGATGCAGAGGGAAACAAAGGTACACACGTTGGGGCCCAGGAATTAATACCTCAACATGCTCCGAAAAGCAAATTACCTCCAGCCTGATTGCAAGCCCGCGAATGTGCTTGTAATCAGTGACTGTTGGGAATGTGTGTCACAGCGTGTGTGTCTGTTAGTGAAAGATTAGTTATCAGACGTTACACTGTTTGTGCAACTCATACCATAGTTCGCAGAAGTCATGGCGGTTTGTACTTCCTCCTGGGTGACATTTGGAGAGCATGTGAATGCCACCATTCATATTTTAGGCTGTTTTTTTTCCATGCAATCTACTTCGACATTGACTAGATTATTCAGGTTTTTAAAGACCTGGAAACACATTTCCACGTGCCTGTATATCCTCATCTCGTTGAAAGGCCCACTTCTTATTTTTCTGGAGTCTCTGTTGATTTTGCGGCGTCACATTGCGGTTGCTGACGGCGATCGTTTCTGTGCCAAAGACGTTCGCAGCTGGAGTGCGTTCAGCTATTGTCAGTCCATCCCAGACGTGGTTTGTTCCTCTTAGCTTGGTTTTCAGGGGCGGAATAAGACCGTCTTCAGGCAGCAATTTGTGACGGCACCTACGGAGACGCGCGGTGGCGTGAGCCATCTCAGACCCATCGATGTCAGTGTAGCTCTCCACGCAGCTTCCCCAGCCCCCCCCCCCACACACACACACTTGCTCATTTGTTCCTACTTGATGTCAGGACAGGGTCTGCTAAAGCAAGCGCGGCGGGCTCCCTGGTGGAGACACATTTGTCTCTCTGCGTGTCCCCCCATCAGCCGCAGCCATTCTAAAACAAACACCAGCGTCCAGAAACAGCTGTAACCCCGGGGTCCCGGCTGCAGCACACGCAACCTTAAACTGCTCTGACAACGGCGGCCGCGCGCCCAGGCGGCCTCAAATAATTACCCTCCTCGGCCTAAATGGGAGTAGATGTGGGATTGGGCTTCAGAGGGGGCGCGTGTTGTGCGGCACAGAAAGTTCTGTCATCTGTACATTATTCTCGGGTCCTCCTGGGAGCTCCAACCTCTGAAGGCCCCTCTTTGACTAAGGAGCAGCTGCTGCCTTGATTAATTTCAATCCCACGTCGCGGCGCTGACCCCCAGGTTCACGAGAAGCTGTTGTGGCACCGGGCCGGGGGCCAGCGGCACAATCGCACGTCCCTCTCATTTTTCTGCCGCCCGGGTTTGAGCCCGTCAGCGTTTGGCCACTGGAAAGAGACGGAGCGCTGTGTGTATACCGCCGAGCCCATCCCGAGCCGCGTCCGCTACAGCTGCCGCTATTGTCCCTCCCCGGACTGAAAGAAAGAAAGAGAGAAAGAAAAAGCCTCTGAGCGTTAAAGCTACAAATACCATAAAACTGGTCGTTAGTATTTGGACAGAATCCACGTCTGCCTTCGGGGCTGGAAAAACAAAAGCTTTGAAAAATCATGTGAACAAGAGCAGTGGGGACAGCAGCCGAGGTGGACGCTGACCTGAATGACCGTGATTGAGCTATCATGTGATTTATTATTGATCAAAGCAAACGCGTTACTCTAAACGAGCTGCAGGTGCTAATTTAACATATATGAAGCGGCTCGTTGCGTCCGATTCAGCAACAAAAAGGAAGAAAGGACGAGATAAAACGCACTGACTGCAGCACCTTGCTGTTTTACCATTTGTGGTACTTTTCCTTGCACTGGTAAGTAGTGCTGACTCTGTAGATAGGATTGTTTTGCAGATGTTTGTATCTGTCTTGTGTGTGTGTGTGTGTGTGTGTGTGTGTGTGGTAAATTGATGGAGAGCTTGTTATTGTTGGTCTGGAAAGCCTCCCTCGGGACAGAGAGGAGACAGCAACCACGCAGCTGAGACCACTCCCACTAGTCCTGTGTGTGTGTGTGTGTGTGTGGGTGTGTGTGTGTGTGGGTGTGTGTGTGTGTGTGTGTGTCTTACTTGCCTAGACAAATAAAGGTAGGCATAATGGGCACCCTTTGCCAGCTGGACTCTCTGCATCTCTGTCGTCTTTCTGTTGAGCATTATTTTATTCTTTAATATTAATTTCTGCTTCATGCACACACACACGCACACACACACACACACACACACACACACACACACACACACACACACACACACACACACACACACAGTTTTTTGTATGTTGCTGAGGGATTACTCAGTATGTTTTTGTGTTTTTTAGGTCTTTGTATTTATAGCCTTGTCCAAATTCTCCACAACAAACAAAAGTCCATATAAACAAATCCAAATCCAACACATGACTCACGTCCTAACAGGGTGACTCGCTTTATTTTTGTGCGCGTACGAGACCAATTTCAAGTACGAGCCTTTCTCGCTCTACGATGCAATCAGCAAACACGCCTGGCGGCTACGCCCCGCTGTCTTTTCACCACTGTTGAGACTTCTGTAGCCGGGCTGTGTACAGGTGTTGAGAGGTGTGAAAATATCAGACCGCTAAGTAACTTAAATGATCCTCAAAACAGTATTAATTGTTTTTCCAACTCCTGCCAGTCTGCGTGCGAACGTTTGTCTCAGCGCGTGCGTGTCTGTGTGTGTGTGGTTGACTGAGAGCGAGCGTTTACCTCAGGCAAGGTGTGGTTTATGATCTCCCCACTCTACACATCCTGGGACCTGCTGCGTACTTCTGCAGAGAAGTACCGCGGGTGTGTATCGAATTAAACGAATGCAGGAAGCCCAGCGCCAGCCTGGGTGTGTGTGTGTGTGTGTGTGTGTGTGTGTGTGTGTGTGTGTGTGTGTGTGTGTGTGTGTGTGTGTGTGTGTGTGTATGCTTGACTGCGGCGGCGGAGTGGATCCTAAGTGAAATATCTGGTTCAACGTGGCGTAAAGGAGCAGGCTTCTAGCCTGGGCCATACCCCCCCACCCCCCCCGGCCCTCGAGTATGTGTGTCTTTGTGTGTGACAGCTCCCCTGGCAGTGCCATGCAAAGCCTGCCACCATCATCTTGAGCAGCAGCCGAGCTTAACATCACAGGGAGCGGCACACCGCTGCGCGGACGGCTCTCTCTGTGTGTGTGTGTGTGTGTGTGTGTGTGTGTGGGGGGGGGGGTGAGTGTGTGTGTGTGTGTGTCGTAATATCTCTTAACCCTTCTTTAGTTGGAGTAACGTTTTCTGAGTAAATCTCCACAGCACCGAGTGGAGTTCAGCGGGAAAAATGAGAAAAGAGAAACCTTCAGGCCGATCCTCTCTCCAACTTTCGAAGGTCTCTGTAATAAAGCTCGATTCAGAAAATGCGTTGACGATGTGCCCAAACCGTTGATAGAAACGCACAATGCGACTTTCCAATCATCTCTGGCTGATGTCGCCCACTGGAATCAGGCCAGTGCAGGCCGAACCTTGGCCTCTGGAGGAGCTGCAGGCGAGCGGGGGCTGAATGTTGCCTCCACCTTCAAACCTAGGAACTGTGAACACCTTAAGATGATTCTGCCTCAAGAAGGTTTCTCTCGTAACCTTGAACACAAGTGACAAATGTATAGATACACGTGTGAACATCCGCGACACTCCTCCATCTTTGCGTTAACTGGAGGCTCGAAATCGCCTCCAGGTGTGAGTGGGACCCGGGTGACCTCTTCGGAGTACGATTACATACATCTGTCCTATATGTGTTTTACAAAGCAATCGTAACTTCATTTTTGTATCGTCTTTGTGCTTTTTTCCTCCAGATGACCCAACAGAAGCAGACCTGTGGGTGCTCAACAGCTGCACTGTGAAGAACCCAGCAGAAGACCACTTCAGGAACTCGATCAAGTAATGCACAAACGCTGAACACGCACTCAAAACCTGCAAGGACCGGTTCGGTTAAGTGCTGAAATCCTGCATTTCTCGACCGGCCACTGCTGCATCAAGACGCATACTGAGGTTTATGAGGATAGTTTTGTTAAAATGATGCAGAGAAAAAAAAAAAAGATTGGGAGGACGTAGATTCAAGGTTGTCCCGAGAGCATGTATTTCATAGCCGTCAGCGCGTGAGGAGAACGAGGAAACAGTGACTTGGATCCTGAAGTGTTTTCGGTTCTTCCGAGATCCCGTCTGCCCTCGCCCGTAACAAGCAGCCAGCAACATGCCAGTGGAGTCAAAAAAGAAGTAATTGTGATGGCTTTTAAATATTTATGCTGTTTTCAGCCGTGTTTGCCTTTTTACGAAAACTATTTTCTTTTGCATAAATGAGTGGCTGTGTGTGCACGCCTGTGTGTACTCCGAGACTTAAACGTTTTCAGTTTGTTGCCCCATGTCAGCATCCTCCTACTCACTCTCTCAGAGAGAGCGATAGTGAGAGAGATAGAGAGAGGGAAACGCACAAATATTTGCATACACTGAAATTAAGAGCAAAACTTCTTTTTGCATTTCGATTCATTTCCATCCATCAGGGTCTCTCTCTCTCTCACACACACGCACACAGGCACACACGCACACACAGTGAATGTGGAGCGGTTGGAGAGTGACCGAGAGTCTGAATAATTAGGCGAATGTGTGGAGGAAAAACAGGATTTCTGCTGCTCCACAGAACATGAATCACCACAGCCGAGAACTTTGGATGTGTGCTGGCAGAGACGCTGGCAGCTGCGGATGGAATTGGACCAGGCAGAGCATCGATCAGTGATCATGTCGAGACTGTTGAGATGAACCGTGTGCGGCGCGAACGTAGACATTCATTTTCCATTAAAACTTGAATTAGCATCCATTAAAGTCATGTGAAATCCTCATAATCCAGTTGAGCCGGCCCCCAGGGGGGCATTAGAGGCACTGCATGTTAACACACTGCTGCTCGGGCCACAGCTTCCTGTACCGCAACATATCGCAATATCTTAAGATGCGAAAAGCAAAGGGAAAGCACATAAATGCCCCTATGACGTAGCCTTCGCTTTGATTGTGATGAACACCATTCTGTTTGTTGAGGAAACGACTCGCAGAGAAGCAGCTCCGTTGAGCAGCGGTGACGGTGAGGAGTCGACAAAGTTCAAAGACTTCCAACAAAACTGAGGAAAAGTGAGCTTCTTTCCACCGGCGCACAGTTTGGATACATCCGGACACCTTCAACTCTCCCCCTCACTCAGTCAACTCGCAGCGGCTGCAGGACAGTCGTCTGACACGTTTGACGGGGCAAATTGCAGGCTTTTTAGCGCCACGCTCCGTCTGCCTCATTTGCATTTCACACAAAGCGCAAAAAGCCGCAATTTGCCGCCCGTCACATTTCCCGTTTTGGATGTTTGAATTGTCAGGACGGAGTAACTTATAAGGCAATATTACAGTTTCAGGGGTGAGCGATTTCACTCGGCCGGCTTGATCATTGCAATCTTCCTGTCTTCCTGCCCGGCTGCAGCCGTCACGGCGCGCGCTCGCACTCCTCTGTCGTGCCAATTTCCACGCAAAGAATTTTTCAATTGAAATGCACAAAATAATGACACACTTGAAGAAATTCCGTCCTTGTTGATGCCAGAGTATTTTTTTTTTCTTTCTTTTTTTTTTTTTTCTCTGACTGGAAATCACCCAGCTGTAATGCTAATGCAATTAATGCTCTATTCACTGGCAAACACACACACACACACACACACACACACACACACACACACACACACACACACACACACACACTCTTTAGGAATGAAAAAGTTTTTTTTTCCACTTTTCATCACTGCCTGCCTGCATGATGGAGACACAAAATGAGGGGGTACAAGATCAGAGAGAATCCAAATGCCCATTTAAGCCCCCCCACCCCACCCACCCACCCTTACCGCCCCCCGTCCCCACCACATCCCCACCAACTCCCCACCACCTCCCCACCACCTCCTCACCTTCATCTCTCTTTGGCCTTGCTTCATATTATCGACAGAGAGAGAAAAAAATGAGAGGAGGAGGCGCCGGGCACACGGGCTGCCTCGCGCTCAGTCACACGCTGGCCGTTATGCCTGCACCTCCTGGTACCACACACACAGACACACACACACATGCGCACACACACATATACATATGCATGGTCACAGAAGTAACAATCAGTGTCCTAGTAAATGAGTTGAGGGGTTTAGAATGGAGGCACGGGGGCTTTCAGCAGTCTTCTATCATAGTTTGGAGAGACGCGGTGAAAAGACGGTTTATTACTTCTGGAGAACTGGGGCTTCTCTGGCACCCGTGCCAAGTGTGTGTGGGATAAGGAGCTGTGTGTGTGTGTGTGTGTGTGTGTGTGTGTGTGTGTGTGTGTGTGTGTGTGTGTGTGTGTGTGTGTGTGTGTGTGTGTGTGTGTGTGTGTGTGTGTGTGTGTGTGTGTGTGTGTGTGTGTGTGTGTGTGTGTGTGTGTGTGCACGCACAGGGCTTTTGTCAGGTGGATGGATGCCCAAGTAGCTTGGGGAGAGTGTGTGTGTGTGTGCGTGTGTGCGGCTGCTCTGTGAAAGAGTGATAGCAGATATTCCTATGGAGCGCATATGTTGTGTGTGTGTGTGTGTGTGCGCAGCAGAAAAACACCCAGCAGTATTGATTAGTCCTGAGGTTATTTTTCAGTCTGCATTGTGCATGTCTGCGTGCGTGTGTGTGTGTGTGTGTGTGTGTGTGTGTGTGTGTGTGTGTGTGTGGTTGTGTGAGAGAGAGAGAGAGCTCCCAGAACTAAGCGCGCCTGAGTTTTTGCTGTAGGTTAGGGTTATAGCAAGCTTAGACACTCAAGGACACCGGAGCTGTTGTTCTGATTGTCAAAGTGATACCGAAGTCGCGCTCGCTCATTAACTTGCCTAATAATTCCTGTCGTTGGCATCAAACCGCTCCCCCAAAAGTTTCGCCCTCAGCGTTTCTCGAAACGAGACCGGCCCGTATCACTCGGATTCAGCACGCTGGGGTGAGTTGACACGTGTGGGAGACGGGATTCCCTGCAGCTTCCTTTTTTTCCGAGTTATTTATTTATTTTCCCTGGGAAAGCGCCGCTCAGTCCTTCAGCGCCGACTCGTACTTCAGGAGCCCAGTCGGCGGCGCAAAGCGCTAATAGAGCAGCCTCTGAATGCTAAAAAGTCAATTAGTATGAATATTTGGCGGTGCCCGTGTGTGTGTGTGTGTGTGTGTGTGCCCGCCTTTTTGAAATGCTGAAATCTATAGCGTAATTCAATGTCAGAGACCTCTCAAATCAATGAGCGCGCAATGCATTAAAGAAGCAGTTGCTCAACTGCATGTAATTAAACTTCTATGTTAGTGGGTGTATTTCTATGTGTTTGTACATGCGTGCGTGTATGTGAGGGAGAGAGTTTGCGTGTGTGTGTGTGTTGAATTTCTCTGCTTGGCTGTCTCCAGTAATTTGTATGATCAAGGGAATGTATGCTTAACGAATTAGAACCCGACTCGGGATCCTGTACTTCTGCTCGCAAAATACGGCAATTCCCACATTATATTTACATTCATTTGAATATAATTTTGATATTCATGAACCAACCGGAAGAAAGGAAAAATCATTAATGTTAATTGAAAAGGGACACACAACACACAGAATTAGCTGCTGGAAGGCGTCCAGGGCGTACGCGCCGCGCTCACTCTGTGTGTTTGTAACAGCTGTGTAGGCCGGGTGGTGCCTATACGCTGCGTTCAGGCCCCTGGCGGCAGGACATGCTATTGTTGGCTCCATGCTGCCTTGGCACGGGCTGCCATCGGTTGTAGACCACACGCCGCTAAACGTGAACGCGGGACAAACTTATCTCGAGTTAGCTGCGCCTCACAGCTCTGCTGAAACAGAAAAGAAAAGAAAGGAAAGTCACTGTGTTTTGTTTTGTCTCGTTTTTGCGTTTTTTGTGTGTGTGGGCAGCATCTATGCAACGCAAGGAATGTTTTGCTCAATTCTGATTGTATAAACACAAGTCAAATGTTTAAAAACCTTGAATGGGATTCAATGGCAACAACTCGAAATGCTAGATTGACTTTTAATGGAGTTCTCCTCTGAGGAATTCTTGCAGACGATGAGTATTTTCCATAATATGTAGAAAGAAGAAATAACATTTTCAGATAAGTTATTCATTTTACCATTTTTGTGTGGTCAAGAGATCTTAATATTGTGAGATAAACAAACATAGCTCCCCACTGTATGTTCAGCGTCACAGATGGTGAGTATCCATTACAGCCCATGGATGCTGTCCAGATCAGAGAGATGTCCTCTGGTGTCAGGTAAATGACTTTATGCCATTGGCTACTGACCTCACATTTACCGGAGTCAAAGGTCACCGTGTCCATGCCGGTACAAAATATACATATGCTTCCCCACAACGGTCATTTTTCAGTCCGGCTGCCTGCGAGCATTAGAAACTCCCTCCAAAACCTGGCAGTCACGGGATCCGGGCTGCAATCCGTCAGATGACAGATCGCTCAAACGGCCGAGCGTGAGCCGCTCCATTAATAATGGATCGGAGACCGACCTCGGAAAGCCATGAGCACTGCTCGCCCTCGCGAGCACATAAATATATATTAGTCTAGTTTGCTCTTCCAGGAACCGGTCAGATGTGTGACGTCGGCCTGCGGTCGAGCGACGCGCCTCTCTCCCTCTCTCTCTCTCTCTCTCTCTCTCTCTCCCTCCACAGAGCCGAGTCCCTCTGCGCGGCGTGTCGCTTTTAAATGAACCGACGCGCAGAGGAGTGAGTGACATTCAGGCCGTAAATGTTTCTTTTTGGGGAGGACATGACGGCGAGGTATAAGCAATGTGAAATCTGCAGTGACCTTTAGAGTTGTTTACTAAGGGCAGTTGTTTTGGGCCTGTGCTTACCCAGTTCAGCAGGCACACAGGCATGGATTTATAGCCGGCTGGACACACATGTGCATGTGCATGTGCATGTGCGCACACACACACACACACACACACACACACACACAGCATTTTGCCCGGGGCTGGTTTTGGTACAAGCCAGGGATTGGCATTTAATCTGTCAGATCTGCAGGGCATTAGCCTACATTTTGGGGTGCACACAAACACAAAAATTTGCAGGGAGAGGGAGAGAGAGACTGAGACTGACAGACAGCGAGGGAAAACAGACACACAGACGGAGAGGGGAGGTCAAGAGTGGAGTGTCCTGAGATGTCGGCGCTGACGCTGTTCTCAGGGGCCGCTCCAGAGCTGATTTGCTCTCCTAATGTGGTGGTGGTGGAGGTGGCGGCGGCGGCGGTGAAATGGCCCACTTTCTCTGCTGTCTGTGCTCTTCACTTTTGCTGTGTTAGATTTGATTATGTTGTATTGTTTTGATTCGTATCATAATAGGGCGCAGCAGCTTTTTAACAACGTAACGGTTTCGACAGTGCCGTAGCGATGTGCAGGCCCCCCCCCCACACACACAGACACTCCCTCTGCATTTCACACATGAGCAGGCTTTCTGATTTCTTGCACTAGGGTGAAGGTACTTCCCTCTAAAGGTTCGACTGTATTCAACGCTTTTCACACTGTATCTCATTCTGTTGGGTAAAGGTGAGTTAAGGTTAAAAGCCTTGGGCTTGGCATTAAGTATGAAGTGAATGGTCAAAATACAATTTTTTTTCTTTCCTTTCCCCTTCGTTTCCAGCAATTCAACCGAGTCAGATCTGTGATTGATTCATATTAAAGACTGAACGCCTGAGCTCAGCTCTGTGCTCTTTACAAATGTACCAAAGCCTTTACACTATGCAACCATGACATTCACCATCCCTAAATTCATGTGTTAAACAGTTTTTAATGACTTTTGAAAGTGTTATCTCTGTTAGCTGCTCAAGATGCAAAAAGTGTGCAATATATGTCAAAAGGGAACTTTCATCTGGATAACTTCCCTTACCATTAGTAGTTGTGTTTCCATTAAAGATATTTTCAAAATCAAAGTGATAAGTGATATTGGAACTTTTGTCCTCCACAAATAGGAAAAATGTGTTTCCATTGCACATTTTTTTATCAATGTGTCTGAAAAACCACTTCAATATTCACTATCAATATTTCCATTACCAGTGTCTTTATTGCAGTATTTAGGTTTTGTGCATTTTTAGGGGTAGTGAAAACTAGGGGTGCATAGGTCTTTTGAACTGGTGGGAAAAAGCTGTCAGCAGATATGTTATTTTTCCTAGAGTGAGGGGGGCGGATCGAAGTGCATTCGAATCTGGGTGGCAACATAAGCTGTGGAAACCACAGCTTATGTTGGATGACCCCACTCAGGGCAGGTCCAGCTTTGATCTAACTCACATTAACCTAAACCTTTTAACAGGCCTTTCAATAATATACAGGTCAGCACTAGACAATCCGGACTCAACTGTCCTATCCCTTTACAGTCATTTACCTGCTGTCAGACCTGGGTCTTATCTGTGCTTCAGCTAAGACGGTGAACTGCAACAAACAGTCAGAGTTAATTTCATGGGAAGTGCGTCGAAAGTAATGTAACGGTCTTACCGTTTTTAAAGCTTGTTGATCAGTAAAGGTGATGGGCAAAGCGGGCTTCAGCCGGGATGAATGTAATGTGATGAAAGGCTAATAATGCTTAAATCCCCGTTCCTAACGGACTTGACTTTTATCAGCCTCTGCTGGCTCTTAAAGACCAGGTATTAGATCCGCTCATTTCCACAGCAGGTGGAAAGTGTTCTGTATGGCTCAAGTAATGGAATGTGAAGTCAGAGGGTCATATGCTATTATCTAATCACCATCTGAAGATAACATTTTAATGGACATGGTTTATAACAGGATTAGGACTAGTCCAGCGGAATCTCTATTTTTTCTGAGTAAGACACAAAACTTCTTTGGTATTACTGTAAAGTGGCAACCATTACATCTTAACTGAAAATTATTTACATTGAGTCAAGGAGAACTAACTTGAAGCAAACACATAGGAGAAACCTTTTTCTTCTCTCTGCTGTGTGAGAAAGCAATCCGACAGGCTAGTTATTTCCAGCTCCAGGTGACTGTAACTTGAAGAACCCAGAGCCAGAATAAGACATAAACCCAAGAGAGAGTGTGTACATGTTTCCAGATGAAGACCCAGTCACACAAAACAACAGCCGCACACAAAAAAGTTGTAAATCATAGAGACGGTAGTAGTGGAGGCTAGCCCACTGACTCCACACTATTTTTAAATATGCCTCGGAGAGAAGTACACACATGCTTGTGCACACGGGACATTTATTGCCTGTAGATGTAGTCTAAGGGTGCCTGTGATGGAGATTATTAGAGGACCAGCAGACCTCTAGACCAGTGCAAGATCTGTTGTTGTGATTATTTCAGACAGGGCGAAGTCTAAGCCTCTCGAGGCTTCTTTGCTTCGTATATTTAGTGATGTATTCCATTCCTGTGTGTGTGTTTGTATCTGTATATATGTGTGTGTGTGTGTGTGTTGCTGAGCTTCCCTCGCAAACAACCTGTCACATCTGCTCTGCAAAGTGGGTTTGAATGCAGCGCTCAGCACAGTATGGGGCTCTGCTATCCAAGCCTGAGTGTGTGCCCATGTGTGCGTGCAACTGTTTGAACATGCCTAAAATGCAGGCTAGCTCCCAGTATGGGACTAAAGGCCTGAGCCAACAACCTTTCCCACCATCCATCCGAATCTTGTTAAACATGCCCATGCCCACTGTTGCCCCCCACCCGTCCACCCACCACCACAAATAACATCAACCAGCTATAAGTCCAGGTCTTGCTATTTGCAACCAGTGACTGCGATAGGCACCCATGAACACACTATACTTAAAACAATAATCATGCTAATCGCTAAAAAAATCTGTGAAATGACTTGAAATGTGAATTTTGGCTGTTGACTTGAAAAGCTGTGTTTGCTCCCGCTGCTCCAAAATCTGCACAACTGTGCCTGTTTAGTTCTGATCAGTTTAGACTTAGACAAACTATAAGTTAGCTCAACTTCTGCAAAATCCCTTCTTCTTCCTGCTTCCTGATTGATGCAAACACTGCTTCAAACACCGACACCTGTATTTCCAATTGTAAATCATTTACAGTGTGTAATCCTGCAAACACAACCAACAAAGAAATGAAAACAAGTGAAAGTAAAACGTCCTTAGCAGAGTTTAGGGGGGATATATATATATATATAAATATATATATATATTAATATATATATATATGATTTTTTTCTGCGTTTCTGTTATGTAGTAAGAGGTGCCTTTTAATAAATGGCTACATAGTCACGTCATCACTGGCCCTATAAGATCTTCCTCAACAGCAGACACAAACAGCTCCCAGCTCTCATCCCTTCAGACGGCTGAGCTCTTAGGGCGCCCCGCTGAGCTCCAGCCTTTTCGCTGATCCTCGATTGTGGGCTTGAGCCATAAGAGGCCAACTTAATATGGGATTGCAGATAAAGGGGGGGACCTTTCACCCTGGTTTGTTGCAAGAAACCGGGTTTCCATAGTCGAATCCTAAGTCAAATTCTGCATTTTTGTGAAGGGATTGAGTTTGCGTTTGGATGAGCGACTTTACATAAAGATTCTCTTGCACATCGAGGGACTCAGCGACCATGTTGGCTGTGCCAGCTTCTATAGGGAAGTGACTGAGATAAGTAGGAAAAGAAGGAAGTAATATGTTGGGAGGAAGAATGGGAAAGCCAGGTCATCACCTTTATGAATTTTGCTGAAGTACTGCGTCTACTGAAGTCATTTTGACTGCGTCTTAAATCTCGTGCCACAATCAAGTCAATCAGATTAAAATTAAAGCCAAATTGTAGGGCCATATGTTTTCTCCCATGGTAGTGGTGTCCCTGGCGCTGGAGTTTAAGATTAGGGCATTAGACATTTGTGAAAGGATGAGTCTGGAAATGGGACCAGCCATCTATAATTGACTTTAGGAGAGATGCAGTGAAAGGGTGGCGATGCTAAAAGTGCAGAGGAGGGCACATGTCCCGGATTTTCTGTGCCGCTTTCTGAATGATTCAAAAAATACAGGGTTTAGACCAACATGGTCAAAAAGAACCTACTTTTAACCAAAACCTACTTTAATGTGTAATTCAGATTTATACTGTAAGTAATGAGAAATGTGATTTGAGTTTCGTCCTAGTATAAAACGTTGGTGTTAGTGTGTCACTTTTCTGCCATTTTGCCGTTAATATCATCATTTTTATCCACCTGAACATGCCATTAGAGTATGTGAGTGACAAGAAAAACAAGAGAAAGAAGATATCATAACAGTGTGCACATCAGCCCGCTATGATACGATAGGATTACCAGTGTTTCGCGGGAAGCGTTTTCTCTCCTTCTGGCGAATCAATCTTCATGTTGTTTGAGCTTTAAAGGAATGAAGGGGTGCTAAATCCCCCAGTGGGGGGTTTGACGGACTTGTCACGCAATTCTTACACTTCTCAGGAAACACTGATGTCTTATTAAGGGATGAGGATTTCACTGACACTCGAATGGAACAGCTGGAAAAGGGATGGAAGAGGCTTTACATTTCAAAAGATAGCAACCGTAGAACGCTTGAATAATGAGTTCAGACTTTGTCCTTTATGGAAAAGTGGATCCAGCGGGCTGGGAGTAACCGCAGAGAGGCCGATTTGCGTAAGGTAAAATGTTGGTTAGCCGCCACAGAACCGCAGCCACAGGGCCGCAGCCCACTAACCTGCCGGTAATGGTGAAGGAGTGGAGGCCGAAGCGGTGTGAATTGTACCTCTCCCAGACAGAGTATGAGAGAGAAACAGTGAAACCGTTGAAGCCTTTGATGGCATAACGACCAACGGGCCTCGGCTACTGATTCGGCGCCGTCATCGCAACCGTTGCGCAGAGAGACCCCCGGGGCCGCTCACGAGAACGGATCTCCGTGAAACCCACCACCGCCCTTCTCCTCCGCCACTTCAGGCTGAGCCGCGGAGACTCGGCGTCTCACCAGCGAGGCGATCCGAGGCGCGGCGATGCCTCACACCCAGGGGCGGCGAGCTGGCGCCGCCGCCGCCACCACCGCTGTCGCGTCAGGCACCGCTGACTGACTGGGATTGTAACGCGCGTGCCGCACAACGCGTGACAAGGGCACGGGCGGGGAATAGAGGATGGAGCTAACGGTGCCGGATAAAGGGAGAAGCAGCGGGGCGGGAGTGTAAGATTGAGAGACAATGTCAGCTGTCAGCTGTAATAAGAAAATGGTGAAATATGTTGAGATGGGAGGTCCCTGCAGGAAGCAGACAAGGTGCTGCTGTTTTTATCTGCCCCATATATATATATATATATATATATATATATTGCGTGTTTTCCTGGGAGAGGAGTGAACATTAGTGAGTGATGGGGGCTGTAATGCTCATTATGTCGTTTGATAAATCTACCGTGACCCCAAGGAAAGGTCACGCTGGGGAGGTCAGAGGTCCCCCGAAAGGGTTTGGTGGCCATGGTCTCCTCAGCTCGTGATGAATCACCTGGTTGTGTCTGTGGGGCTTTCCACGTGTACACACAGACCTGTGTGTGTGTGCGGATCATTGATCAGACTTGGTGTGTACTCCATGTGTCATCATCTGTGCATGGAGTCGTACATATTGGTCATAGTGGGCTTTCTGTTTGGCTGCATGTGTATTTAGGCATGATGAAGTGTATTTATGTTACCTGCTGTTTGTGATTTAGTGGTAATTTGAATTCTAGAGTAGCGCAATTTTACCACTTGAAGCTAGCAATGCAGCAATTTGGGCTCCTCATGTTTTTTTTTTTCTTTTTCTTCTTCTTTTGAGGTATTTTAATGTGTAGAAGGCAAAGTTTCAGGTGCATGGCTCCCAGACAATATGAGCCGAAGCTTATGGGCGGTCCTGATCAATAACATGGAAAGCTCCATTTGGTATGAAGTTATTTCCCATGATAACCTCCCGCATTGGTGTCTGTGTGCCTGTGCGAGTGTTTGCCTTTCCCCCTTTAGGCAAGTGGGAGGCCAGCTTTTAACCTCCCCTGAGCCCTCTTGCCACTATAGTGATGGAAGAGAAATGAAGACACACACATTCACACACACACACACACACACACACACACACACACACACACACACACACACACACACACACACACACACACACACGCACACAGAACTCAGCTTGATTAAATTCAGAAATTCCCCCCTCATTGCTCTAACACCTGCTTCTCTCTCTCCTTCCTCTCACTGCTCAGTTCAGTCTTTTACCATTAGCATTTTATCCCTCCTCATTACCTATTTCTTGAGTATTCCAACATGGCCTGAATGTGCGTGTGGGTGTTGGACACAAGGAGGGAAATTAAACCAGCTGTCGGCCAAAAGGTGCTTCAATTTTAGTTGTTTACGCTCAGGCAGATTTTTCCAGGTAGCCAACCACTTGCTCCAGTTTAGCCCTGTGGTAGAATAGAGAGAGCATGGCAACAAAACCATCAACTTCCAGCGCTCTGTCTTCTTAATCCTCTGCTGTATACAACACAAAAATGCTGATAATTCTGCAGTCATATTGATGTAAAGCCATCCATCCATCCATCCATCCTTCTATCCATCCATTTATCCATTATCCATTTATTATCCATTCATCCATCCTTCTATCCTTTCAAAGACCAATTGTTCTTTTCCACTTTATCTCCGCTGATGTCTTGGGGGTCCAGGCAGCAAATCGGCTCTGAAAAATCAACCCTGTTGAAACAATTCGCAGAGTGTAAGCCACTTGGAACGCTAAATGCAGACGGGTTGATTTGTAGCAGCAGTGATATCTCTGTGAGTCGTTACTAGAGTTGTCACTAAAACATGGGTTTGCATGTCTGGAACAACGCCGTTGTTTGTGGGTAGCTGAGGGCACAGCGAATGGGGCAGCAGACGCACATACCACAGTTTAACCTGGAAACTGTCTCTGTTGGCTCCATGTGTTCGCTGACCCCGAGCAGGGAACAAATTGCCACTGAAGCGACGGCCTGGACGCCCGGGCCGCGCTGAAGATTTTGCAGCGGTGCGGTAGATGAAATTGGATCAGGACTGTAAGGCACAACGTGAGATAGGTTAAGACAAATTGCACGGAGAGGAGGAAGGAAGGAGATAAAACGATGGGCGAAATGCAGCAGCGAGCGGAGCGAGCCGGCCAGGTTGTTTTGCTCCCAATTAACGAAAGCGTAGGACCCACCAGAGTCGTCCCGCTCTTAATTGAGTTTAGTTATTTCCAGCAAGTAACGCATGCATCGCGTGGGAGCGGTTAAAGTGGGGGTGAGGGGGGCGAGAGGGGAGAGAGGAGTGGATGTCGACGTGTTTGCTCTGGCTATCTCCTGCAGGTAATTTCTCTCCCAGCAGGTGATGACAGACTTTCACAAGGTCACAGCTTTGCCTCTCGCTCACTATCTTCTCCCCCCCTCCGCTTATCTTCCTTCTTCTTCTTCTTCTTCTTCTTTTCACTGCCTCCGTCGAGCCCCGCTTTGGACTTCGTGACTCCACATATTCACCTTATTCCTCTTATCCAAACCCAAAGCCAGGGGAAATGAGATTTTATAAAATGAAAGGGGAGCATTTTGCAGCCGCAGTCTCGATGCATATTCTTTTTATTGTGGGCCCGCTCTCATGTGAAACGGCGCCGTCTCCGCGCTGTCACTTTGTAAAAAGCACAAGGGTATCGTGTTGCTACATAGGCCACATGTGTAAATTTAAAGCCGTGATTTAAAGGCTTTATACATAATTCACTGTAATCTGATTCAGAAGAGGGCTGTGAATCTCATTAGCACCTCATTAAGACTTGCATTGCAACAGAGGGGAAAGAGAGAATGATGCAGAGGGGAGGCAGAGGAAAGGACTGGAGGGAGGAATGGAGAGAGCAAAGCTCAGTTCCTGGCTGAAATGAAATGAAATTCTGTGAGTCCTGTTACTTTTATCAGCTGATGTTAACTCTTTTGATCTCAGGTTCCTGTTTTAAAATAAACTTTCTTTGCTTTTCAAGACACAAATTTCATATACATTTTGATCGATGGAGCTCCTCTCTCTTCTCTTCCTCCTCATTGGTCTTCAAGAAGTTAAATTTGAGAGACTGACGCACCAAAACTCCTTATTGGCCTTTCTAAAAGCAACAAGTGAAAGTAGCTGAGTGTTGACAAACATTTCGTGATGATTAAAGCCTTGCAGTCAAACAATAGCAAACAAGTCTCTCGACTTTGTTTACCACCCATAGTCCATAGATGCTTTTGACTGCTAGAGGTCATTTAATGGACATAACAGAGAGGTTTTTTAAACAAAAAATGTTGGGATTATCAACTTGGATGTCGGCTCATCTCTGAAACTTTGTTCGACTTGAACGTCTGAGCAAACTTGGCATTTAGCAAGCATACATCCATGTGCTGCAGAATCCGATGGATCGTGATCCGGGTGATTCGACATTGTTAGTGGATGTGGGGAAATGTCATCGTGAGATGTTAGCTGATCTGACAGATGGCATATGAAGAGTACCTCAGTGACCCTCTGTTCACCTGTGCTGACATAAGCACACACACACACACACACAGGCAGCACCTGCTGCTCTGCCCCTCCCTCCCGGCCTCTTGATTTCAGTGGAGCTGCTTCAGTGACATGCAGGACAAGAAGACTAATGCCCCAGTATCCTTCCCTCTGTCTTCCCACCGTTGGGCTTGGTCATATTTGTTTTTGGTGTTTGGAGAAGTCGGATTCCTTTTCCTGCAAAACACTGGAGGCCATAATGTCCTGATTGTATGCGTGCATGTGTGTGTAAGCCCGGGAGACTGACTCACTCAGGTGGCAGGTGTGTGTGAGCGAGCGAGCGTGCGTGTGTGTGTGTGTGTGTGTGAGTAACAGCCAGCGTAGCAGCTGCCGTGTTCTCAATCAAGTATCTTTAGTTACACAGAGAGGGATTTGACAGTGAACCAAACCCTGCTCTGCTGAAACACGATCGCCCTGGCTCTGTTCTCTGTGGACACAGCCACCTCACACACACCAGCAGAACCGCATGTTCACCCCGTCCTTACACACACACACACACACACACACACACACACACACACACACACACACACACACACACACACACACACACACACACACACACACACACACGTGACCCACTGGGTAGAAATGCTTCGGCGTCTGTTTCAACACGCTGCTTTTACAAAGCTGATCATTTATTAATAACACCCGATTGTTGTTGAGAAAAGGGCGACAACGGGAAAGAGGTGTGCGTGATCTCTGGAGAAACACCTGTAAGCTTTTTGGCAGCCCTCCCCTCTCCTCCCCTCCCTCCCTCCCTCCCTCCCTCCCTCCCGCCTCCTCCTCCGTGTTCAGCTGCGTTTTTATTTATTTATTTTTTATTTTTTTATTTGAGCTGATGATCCCAGAGGCTTTTTCAGCTGGTGTTAGATAAACAGCCACTGACCTGGAAATTACCGCGCTACCAAGATACTTTGTAGTGGCTGCGAGTTATCAGGGATGACATCCTCTCCCTCTTGAGTGAGCACGCTCGGCCCGCGCACACCTCCGGGGTCACGAGTGACAGCAGCATTATTTCAGTGGCTCTCCAGTAACTCACACACACCGTCGAGGACGCAAACACTCTTTGGGAGTCCGTCTGGATGGATGTCACCTCCGCATTCCATATGTTAAAGTATAGAGACGGGCTTGATGTACATTAAGTCATGCAAGATGACAGTAAGAAGTTTTGACCTTTGCATGCCTTATGCTTGAATCCCGAGGGTAAATTGTAGAAGCGATGCATACAGTGGAAGAGAGAGGAGAGGAGTGGAAAACAGATGACAGCATGTGGGCTTGATCCACTTTGAGAGAAAGAGAAACTAAAAACGTTGATGGCAGATGAACAGTTGTCGGTAGGTCACATCTTGCATTGGATGATGATAATTGCAGATGATTACTTTTTTTTAATAAATTGCCTGCTTGTTTCATGATTATCTCTCGGCTTTAATCTGTATGGATACCATCTTGGATGTTGTCATGGAAGCGTCTTACGCTACCTTTAGGAGGTCTTGTTTCTAATTTTACCCTATCACCAGATGGACAGTGTGCTGCAAACCAGCCAAGAAGCAATCTCACCCAACAATATTTGGAGTGACATGAGCCCAAGGCTTCCATCTCGGCCATAGGTACTTATATAGCTTATTCTAAGGATGATGGATGCACGGAAACGTGCACAGCACGATGCCAGCGTTGTGAGGCAGGGGGTTGGAGGGTCGGTGCCTCGATGCACCCGGGGCAGTCCTTAACCTCTGTAGGTGCCGTAAACAAACAGACAGATAGCTGGATCGGGGAGGAAGGAGCGTTGCTGTGGGGAATCTGGCCACATGTGGCATATATAAGCTACTGTGCGCGGCCTGGCTGCCTGGAGATCACTGTGCTTCAGCGCCGAGTTGTGATTAAGTTGTTGTGCCCTTATGCACGTCTGGTCCCTGCCGTCCTGTCAGATAAGGAAGCAGGGTGCATCCAGACACACTGGAAACGTTAAAATCCAAAGCGCTCTTTCTTCCCAACGTGTTAATTCTGCGCCGATCCGAAGCCATGGCTTAAGTTTATGAGGCTACTGAGCTGGAATAGGACCGAGGCCGGTGGGGGGGGGGGGGGGGGGGGTTACACAGCTCCGCATTGAAAAGCCTTGCATTGAATTCCAAGCAGCGGCCACGCTGACCCCCGTTGACCTGGGTAGATGGGGAAATTTGTGCCATGCTGACGCTTGAAGCTGAGATGCAGGCTGGATACCTGACCCGAGCCTGTCAGGACAGGACAGATTTAGACAGATTAGGCCCGGTCGAGACAAAGAAAATGGAAATGATGCTGTGGTGTCTTAACAGCTTAACTGCTGCAAGTTCTTGTGGCGGTCGTTTACAAGGTGAGCTTTAATCATGGTGTCAGCAGATCACATTATTGTGTCTCTGTCATGTTGGGATTGGACAAGGCATACAGTTTACCATCCGAAGTGGCCACGAGGACTTACATTTTCTTATCCTACACTTTTATAGATTACAGGCTGGCTGGCTGTAACGTGATACTGTGATGGGTACCAGCCTTAACCACATCATCCTACCCTGGAAATGTGAAATTGAATGGTATCTATCTGAATTTTTCATTCCAAGGCCACTGCCCATGCATCATGCCACCATTGCTTGTATCCTGAGCAGTGTAATAGGTCATCAAGGTATGAGAAGATGTGGGTGAGGGAATGGGTCTAATTAGTGGAGATCTCAGCGTTACTGACAGGACAACATTCTTCACATCTGCAGGTTTTGTTTACCTTTTCTTCTCATGCTCTCCGAGTATTCCATTGTGTCTCTTACTGCTGGCTCTGACGGTGCAAATGCCATTAACAAAACCAGTGGATGGTGAAAACAATTCAGCACATGCATTTCAAGATTCCATCTGCTATATGGACATTTTAATGGGTGATTTTAATGCCACTCGGATAGAAGTCGGACTCTCCTTCTCTAAAACCTCATCCATTTGATGCAGCATATAAAAGTGTCATTAATGTGACTTTCGGACTCTGATGTAATAAAACATTTTACACCGGTTGCAGATGGCGGAATGCGGGTCTTTATTTAACATGATCTTTACTGATTGAAAGTGTGAAAAGGAGAGGAGAGAGATGTAACAGATGTGGCTCAACAAAAGAGGCCGAGGCGGCTCTCCATTCATCCCCAACTAGAAAAATATTCACCGTCCTTCTAACAAGCCAAATGTATTTTAGAAATCACCTCCTGATTCTGTAAAGGCTTCTTTTTTCTCCCTTGCAACAATCCTCTCCCTTCCCGCTCTTCTCTTTTCTAATGGTAATGAACCCTGCCTTGAACCTTCCTTTTAATTGGTGTCGACTCAGACGAGAGCACAGTGTGTACGGACGGGGGGGGGGGGAGAAGGGGGGAAGAAAAAAATCCTTTTTTAAACATTCCATAAATTAATTTTTACCAAGTAAAGGGGTCTTGCATAGCAATTTATTCAGACAGTTGGCTTTGTGCGCGGCGCATCCTTGGCTTTTAAAGGAATGTTATTTAGAATAAATAATGCACTGTGGTTAAATGAGGAGCCCCTTTTAGAGAGACTGATGAGCCACCACGGAGCCACTCCAGGCTGCACAGGAGAGGAGATATCAGCCAGGGAAATTAACAGGCTGAATAGATGCTTAGAGTTTTTAGCTCCGTAATGAGACTCCCATAGCCTGCACGGTCCCCCAACACAGGTCCTGCGCATGCAGCGCCGCATCTGCTTTTAGATGTCTGCGCAGTACATAAATAACCCACAATGCACCGATTCACACACATAGATGTGTAAAAAATATATGTATTATTGATGTGCGATTCCCATACATGCAAATGCAACGAAGCAAAACACAGTAGTTTTAAGGGGCACTCCGAATGCACTGAAATGTGCGGAAACAAACAGACTTGTGCGGTGAGCCGGCCGTAAAGATGCACCTGAGTGAAGTGTGAGGGGCTGCTGTTCGGCAACGCTGAGAACGGTGCTGATTCCTCTGGTTTTAAGAGCATCGTGCCGCACAGCCCGCAGCTGGAGCGAAGCACGGCTCTGTGTGACTGTGTGCAGCTGCCTCCGGGGTCACGTGATCTGGGAAAACAATCCATTCATTTCTCTCACCGATGTTGTGTCACTGTTGACATACAAACTGTGTTTTGCCTGTGGGAAAGTCTGCAGCGCCACAGATAAAACGGACGGCCGAGCCGATATGCACGGCCCCGTCATTTGACTCTGCATTCAGTCCTGGTTCATGTAATTACCACAACACAGCACTGCAGAATATGTCTGACGCAAACATAAAAAATAAGAGTCAATAAATCAGATCGATCGCTGCAACACATCTCACTAACTAGAGTGTAGCAGTGTAAGAAGAGTGCCTCAACCACTCTGAAATATTCAGAAAACTTTTTTTGCAAAAAAAAAAAAAAAACGCAGAGTAAACTCTTGGCTAAGATGATTGTTGGACGGCTCGGGTCATGGTGTTGTGGGGCATGGTATCATTCCCTATGAACATGGTGATTGCTTTCATAATTCTGTAGTTCCGGTCAGAGGTGCATTCATATTGGGGGCTTGCAGACTAAAGTTTCACTCCTGGGTTGTGAGCCGGAGCCCCGGGCTAAGACCAACTCTGCTGTGATATTGCTGAGAGTCTCATCTCGTGAGGACTGATTGCATGTATGCATACGAATCCCAGCAGCGCGCTCCATATATTTACATGTGCAATCAAGTACGTACCTCCACAGCAGGGGCAATATTGCAGAAAGATACAGATATATTCTGACTGTAAACTTGAACCTACTTCTTCTTTTTTGAGCGAACGCTATTTTAATGACAGTAGAGGATATTTAGAGGTTGCTTCGGTGGAGTTTTTGTTAGAAGTTCCCCATTTCAGAGGACGTGTTTCGGCTGCTGCTTGGTAATCCCCGTTTGCTAGAACGGTGTAATTATTCCATCCTCACGTTGGCTGGAAATAAAGATTGTTGATTTGCAAAGATTGTTGATGTGTTCCAGGTCAGCGAGCATGCGCCGCTCCACTTTTCCAAACCCTTGCTTGTAATAATTTATGACCTTGAAACCAATCATGATTGTTTATGCTTGGACTAATTTTGTGTGG
This sequence comes from Karalla daura, assembly GCA_029224185.1. NCBI lineage: Eukaryota > Metazoa > Chordata > Actinopteri > Chaetodontiformes > Leiognathidae > Karalla > Karalla daura. The sequence continues at coordinate 15,886,957 of CM055191.1, forward strand.
ATTCATTCAACCAAGAATGTCCTTTCACCTCTGTCAACCTGGCAAGGATTTCCCCCGTGTCTTCACTTCTGGATCAGAGTAATTGTAAGGATTCACACTTGCACACACACACACACACACACACACACACACACACACACACACACACACACACACACACACACACACACACACAGAGCTATATGGCCACAGCCATAAATGTGCGTGCGCTCTTGCTCAGATGTTTTCAGGTTGATTCACACGGAGGTAGGAGGGCTCTTGGGTATTCACCACGGCTGGGAAAGATAAACGCCTCGACGTGCCCTGCAACTTGACCCGTTTGGTCTGAGGTGAAAGGTACCTCGCTGACATACTGGCACTGTCCCGGACACCAGCTGCTTGTTTTTTTGCAGTAACACCTAACAGACGATCAAAGTCAAACGTCCCGGTGTTTGCGGCGTAAACTGGACAAGCCGACCCATAAGAATGAAACCGAGCGCTCTGGTTCATTCCTCATTCCCTCTGCCGTTCCTAACCTGCTCACAGTGACTCGGCTCTGTGATGTGCCAGCTGAAAGAAACGCTCCTCAACCAACATTATTCCTTGATGGCGAACACTTAGCTCCATGTGTTTTGTTTTCCCATCCGTAAGTCTTAATCCAGCTGTTGTCTCTCCACAACAGCCCCGGGCTAAAGGGTTGCTCCCGCCTCTAACAGCCTCTCCTATAGAAAGTAGGACTTTGCATAAGAGATACACTGGGATTCACCTTTGGGTTTCCTGTCTTTGAGGCTCTGTCAAGTGCTCATCTCTAATGCAATTCCCAGCGCACGCACGTGTGTGTGTGTGTGTGTGTCTGCATGCTCGCGTAGGCTTTCGCCTCTGCTCCTGTGTTTTTTTTTTTTTTTTTTTTGTATTAGCATTTTCTATATTATGAACCATTCATGCAGCGAATACAACTCATTTTCGGCGATGCAATATTTATCGCACATTGGGCTCAGTTTTACAAGACAGATGTCATCCATTTCACAGCGCTGGGCAGGTGCACGAGGCATTTTTTTAAAAGGCCATAATCTGGAAGCCTCGCATTTCCCTGGGCCTGCCTTTACTAGACCCGCGCCGACAATTGGGCTGCATCCTATCTCCCGTGCACCCGCAGGCCACGTGGCCGCCCGCCATAAACTAGCCATGTTATATGTGTATTGATTGGTCAACAGATTGCCTATATCCTGTAAAATGCAGCTCTAACATGAATGCCTTTATTAACCACGTTAGTAATAAATGTGGAAAGCGTGGCGCGAGTCGGAGCCCCTCCGCCTCCTTTACGGTTGTGTTTCCAGGAGGTTGGGGGGGGGGGGGCGTGGTTACGGCTGTGATAAGAGAGATTAATCGGCATCTTTCTGCAATTATCACAGCCTTTAAAGTTGTAGATTGAAACAAGGTTTCCTGAGAGACAATCGGGCCTTTGCAACTTGTCTTAGGTGCTCAGGCTGCCCAAATCTATATTGGCTTTACCATCACTGACCACAACTCACTTTTATGGACCTGCTTACATGTAATCATCGACTATTGATTAAATTACACTCCCCCTTTTGTGACCCTCCCTATTTCCCTCATTTCTCTTCTCTCAGCTGTTTTCTTCCTCTTTAGTTGGAGCTTTTTTTCCATTTTGCATGCATGCGTGTGCGTGTATGTGTGTGCACTTTACAGTATATATATATATATATATATATATGTACGAGTGTAGGGGAGTGATCCTTGGGGACTCTGCAGCTTTACCTCCCAAGCCCCTCTCTCATCCTTCCATCACAGCACTCCTTTACATCCTCCGAGCCCTAGTCCCCCCTCCTTCATTTCTTTTTGAGTCCCGCTGTCATCTGTCCTCTCCCTCTCCCCACCCTTCCCCCTCGGTGATGAAGATCTCCCCCCTCGCTAAAAATCCCAAGCATGTGCGCTGGGTTTTCTTCAGGTTTCCCCACAACCCAAAAACATGCATGCTTAAGTCGACTGGTGGCTCTGAATTGGCCCGAGGTCTGGCTTTGAGAGTGAATGATGTGTGTGTGTGTCCTGTGATGGACCAGGGACCTGTCTAGGATGTGTTCCCTGTCTGATCTGGATTTGCCCCCCTAAAACATGGTTATGGTATGGTACAAGGCAGGAGAGATAATGGATGGATGAACTAATGACAACATTAATTTCAACCTCTCGGGATTTGTTGTGCATCTTTCTCTCTAAAGTTACCATATCAATCACTGAATGTGATTCATTTGATACTGTTTAATCGCATTATCTTCCCCTTCCATACATAAGACAGATTGCATCCTTTGTTTCCTCGAAGGTAGAAAGCCATGATAAATTGTGCATGATTGAATCAGAAAATCACATGTAATCAAGCCCGATCTCAGACTGTCACTGACATCTGTTCTGCATGTCAAGGCAGGAACAGATTGGCGTGAACTCCAGTAAAGTATCAGACTGATAATTGGCCACATTGTGAGCCTTGTAAACACAGGGTTAACCTACAGTAGGATGATGGGATTTAGACATTTAACTGACTCCCCCTCGGCTCCAACTGTCATCTGGCCTTTTATCTCTCCCAACCATCAGCTATTTCCTGTTTTACACTCACCTGTGTCATTTCCTCCTCTCCCTCCTCTTTGTACGTGTTTATGAAGACGTCCTTTTGACAGTTTCCTGCCAATCACTCAGGCGCGTGTCTCCCCGCTCCTCCTAGCTCGCAGCTCTGTCTCCTGCGGGCCCCCGGCGCGGTACATTAAGAGCTTTCATTTAGTTTAGTTTGTCTGCAGTCAGATCCCACAGGCCCAGAGTTAGCTGCTGTTTTATTTATACTGTTTGTATTTGGAGAGTTGTTTTACTAAACTTTGCCGGAGCACTTATTCACAGAGGAGAGGCTGCATTCTCCCAGTCAGAGTAACAAAGCCTGTTTTCCGCCTCTCCTTCAGTACGGGCTGTCAGTCAGTTATGGATATACTGTACATCCCCTGCTGTTTAAAAACACAGCAATGTAAACAGAGAAAAATGAATAAAACATATAAGATAAACATACACAGTCCCATCTGTAAATCAAACAGAAGCGAGTTCTACTTTCATAATGGGTCTAATAATAATGTAATAAATGTGACAGGGAGTGTGGGATCAAAATTGGGACGGCGACCAAGAAGTGGAAGTTTGTGAAAGCGGAAAATATGTGTAGTGGAAGATTAAACACATTTGGTCCGTCTCCCGTTCCCTTTATTACACCCGCACACACTGGCGCGCACACACACCAGCTCACGTCTTAATTACTGAGGCTTGATGGGTACTTAACCTCGCCCCTCGCCGCTTATGCTAATGCGGTGGGGTCAGGAGTGTGCTGATTGGCTGGCTCACTGTCAACCCAGCCAGAAAACTGGAGAGTGGTTGAGAGGGTGGAGGACGAGGGGCGGTGAGAGGGGCAAGGGCAGCGGCAGTATGGGAAAGACAAAAAGCAGTGGAAAGGACAAGGAGGGAAATGACTTTGAATGGATTCAGTTTCAGCTGAAACTGTGAGGAAATGTTGCGTTTTACGGTGTGGTTTTCTGAGCACGGCGGGTCTCGGGAGAGGCTTGACGTGTCCAGAAGCTCACAGTGAGATGTGCTCATCACCTTTCCTGGCTTTTCGCTCTCACCAGTATGACCTCATCCTTTAAGCAACATGTTTGTTAGCGAACATATGGCTCTGTGGGTGTGTGTGTGTGTGTGTACGTGTGGGGGTGTGGGTGTGTGTCTGTATGTGTGTGTAATGAGCTCATCTTCCTCCCCCCCCTATGTAGCTATCTATATAGGGTTGAGGGGGTTTAGCAGCAGGGAGAGTCACTGAGAGGACACACACACACACACACAGTTCACATCTGCTGCTGGGTTCTGGATGAAGTTTCAGGTGTGTTGGTTCTGGTTTTCACACCACCTAAAAGGACATAGAAGGCATTTCTGTTTATTTGTGGTCATTATTTTAAAGATTTTCTGGACACACAAGTCCGCAACATTAAGAAATCACTGTTGCATTTTATCCACAGCTTAATCACACAAGTTCAACACAAAATCAACACCAAACCAACAAAAGTCACATTCCATAACCTTACCGGACTTTTTTTCTTGCGTCTGAAGACGTGAGATGTGCGAGGCAGTCGTGAGACCATTAGCGCGGCGCCTCATTTGTGTGATGATGTCGGCACATCTCAGTTGGAGTCAAGTAAATAGCGCCGTGGAGGACCGCCGCCATCCGCCGAGGCAGCGCCCCTCCTTCACTTCAGGTTTTGTTGTGAGAAAGTTGAAGGGGCCCCTTATATAGGTCACGCGGCGTGCCACATCTCGATGCTTGGAGTTATTTTAATGTCACGTTCGTAGCAAGGGGCTCCTCCGAGTCAACCTGATCAATTCGCTTGGACATTTAGTCCGCTCTAATTTGACTGATTCGCTGTGCTCGCTCAGCTGTTAAAAACCAGTATGTACAGCACAGCCGTCCCTGCGATGCATACATTCCACAGAGGTCATGCATGTATGCAGAGCCTACTGAAGGCTTTTGCCGTGTTCACTGTCCGTGGCCATCGGTATGTGTGTGGACAGTATGTTGGGAGCATGTGGGCGTCCGGACCCTGTGTGTGGGTGCGACTGTGTGGTCTGGAGGCTATGGAGAGCATTAACACGGACTTGACAGGGGGCGGCAGAGATTTAGGGCGAGGTGCCAAGGCGGCCAAGGAAGCACACGTGCACGCACGCACACACATACTGTGCACACGCACGCGCACACGCACACACCTTGTCCTCTGATCTCAGGGGGCATCTGCTCTGGTCCGGGTCACTGGCAGCGAGCGCTCAGCCGGCCTCAAAAGTATCACCACGGCAACCGCATCACATAATCCCATTCCATCTCATCCCATCCACGAGCCGTGTGCGACGTGATTGGCCTGCTCCCCCTGGGGCGCCGAGGCGACGGCTCAGGCGCTGTCTGCTTACTCTGTGTGTCAGCTACGGCTCCGAGTCAGTGGGCGGGGGGGCGGGAGGGGGAGCGCATTAAAGGAGCGTTTGGTGCATTTTGGCAGGAGACTGTGTGAATTATGCAGACGCACCCCTACTGTTTGTGTTTGTGTGTGCGAGTCTGGGCGTGTGTGTGTGTGTGTGTGTGTGTGTGTGTGTGTGTGTGTGTGTGTGTGTGTGTGTGTGTGTGTGTGTGTGTGTGTGTGTGTGTGTGTGTGTGTGTGTGTGTGTGTGCGCGTGTGTGCGTGCGTGCGTGTGCGCGCAGCGATGTCAGTGTGAGTCCTTCGCGCGGGGACAACAAGTTACTTTAAGACAATATTTGTTTTGGTCTCCAACCCCCCCACCCCCGCCCCCCTGCCTGCTTTTAGCATTACCCAGGCGTAAACAGGCATAAACGTTTACGCCTGTCCACTCTTAATGACGAACCAGCGCTGTGCTCCTCAGCAGCTGCATCCACGCCGCCTCTGTCTGTTGTCGAGGTCTGTTCACACCAGCGAAGACGAGACAGTTACACTGGCATGGGTTCTGTTTGCTACCTTTTCTAAAAGTCAAAGGTGAGGGGATAAAACCAGCGAATTTGCATGCAGAGTGAAAATGCTCGTTTCTTCAGATCAATAGAAGTTCTGCTTCCCCAAACAAGCTGTTGAAACGGTTCCGTCTGCGGCCAGACATGTCCAACAGGCTTTCTTCTCGCCTCGTCTTTCATCTTTTTTGGCACCTTAAGTAATCTGTTGTCGGCCAATAAAGAGTGAGACGAGGGGGGGGAGATTAGAGGAGTCACTGAAATAACCCTGAATAATACAAACACCTCTGAATAATCAAAATAATCGGGAAAAAAAAACAAAAACATTTTCATTTGCGCCTTCATCAGCCCCCCCATTCCTCCACTCATCTCTCACCCACTTCAGCTTTCATCTGTTCCTCCCATCCTCATTCACATGGCTGCCTTTGAATTGAGTCGTCTACCTCCACCTCTCTCTCTCTCTCTCTCTCTCTCTCTCTCTCTCTCTCTCTCTCTCTCTCCCTCCCTCTCTCTCTCTCTCTCTCTCGCCATCCTGTCCACACACACGCACACACACACACCGTGTCACTCCCTCTCTTTGTTTTGCCAAAGAATACAAACAAAGTCTGAATTAAAACACAACTGACAGTTTGCATCCAGTTTCATTGCTCCTCCTCTGTCCTCCACCCACCATTCCTCCCTCCCTCGCATCGCTCCCTCCCTCCCTCTCTTGCTCCAGCTGTCAGGAGGCTTCATTATTAAAGATTCATGCAGGAGTCTGGGCAGCTCCTCCAAAAGCTTTTGTCAGACAGACCGAGTGTCTCAAATCTCACTGTCACTAACTGGAGGTGACATAAAGACGCGCATGAAGCCGCACACACACACACACACACACACACACACACACACTGGCACACTGAACGCTCGCATACACATTTAATATCTGTCCGGCGCTTTTTATTTCAAAACACTCCGAGAGTGCGATGCTTAATGCTGCCTTTCATTTCTAAGAATCTAAGACACTTAAAAAAACAAAAAAACAAAAACCTTAGCAGTGTTGGCTCTGTTGTCAGCCACTAGTTTAAGCCACATCTAACTGCTCGCGCATGTTGTAAATATTTGACACTCACCATGGCGTAATAAATCCCCAGTTTTGTTTTGATCCGATGCCACGATGACATGTTTTGCTGGGGAGGAAAGAAATAAAAAATAAAACAATGTCAGGGATGCTCAAGGAGAGCAAAACTCCGCGGAGCAGAATGGAATCGATTTTAAAGAAGTTGGACCTGATGGATAATGGCACCGCGTGCGCATGGAAGCCACCGCACATGATTAATGAGACGCCGTGATGACATAGGCCAGCGTTTCTGTAAATTAATCAACATAAAAGAGACCTCCCCCATACGCCACAACACAAGCGATGCTTCTCATCATGATCCAAAAACAGGGAATCAGACAAAGTCCTTCCATGCCTCACTGTGATGTGTCTGACATAATACACCGAAATGTGCGCCATGGGAATTACCTTGAGCAGATTTCTCTTCATTCCCCTGTCAGCGTTCCAGGAGGGAACAGCTCGCATGGCACCACGGAAAACCAAATGGCACCAAACAAAGCAAAAACGACAAAAAAAAGCCCTCATCCCTGTATTTTATAAAGGTTTCCCAGGCAGATGACACACGTGATGTCTCTTGTCCATCTCGTTTAATACAGACAGTAACAAATCCAGCCGCTGTCTCCTGATGAATAGCGGTTCAAATGTAGTTCCACAATCGGCACGTAATATCTCATTATAGGCTTAAGAAAACAAAGGTTCAGGTCTTCATAGTTCAGATATTTCACTTCAAAAGCTTGTCGTTTTGTTCAGAAAATGGTGAATTGTCCTACATTTGGTGGCTACCTGAGAACAATGTGACCTAAGGTTTAGAGATAGATGTGCGCTGGCATGTTGTGCAAGCTCCGATCATGCTGCTTAAAAACGGTGAAGAATTGGCCATGATTTTTCTCATCTTCTCTCTCTGTTTGTTTGTTTTTTGTTGTGCAGGAAAGCCCAAGACCAGCAGAAAAAGGTGGTAGTAGCAGGCTGCGTTCCCCAGGCCCAGCCACGGATGGACTACCTCAAAGGACTCAGCATCATAGGGGTGCGTACAGCGTGTGTGTGTGTGCTATGGTTACACGGGAATGCGGACACAGACGTGCGCGCAGACGGCCCTGGGCACACTGGGATGTAGACGGTTTGACCTGTCATTCACCTGCACCCCCCCCCCCCCCCCCCCCCTGCTGGGTCTGCTCCATCCCGGCCTCCCTGCTGCTCCCCGGATCGATAAATCTCCCCGGGAGACGAGGCCGAGATGAACCTGGCGGGAAGTAGAAAGAGAGGAGCAGAAGACATGATGGAAAAAGGGGAGGAAAGTGTAAGGGATAGAATGTGTGTGTGTGTGTGTGTGTGTGTGTGTGTGTGTGTGTGTGTGTGTGTGTGTGTGTGTGTGTGTGTGTGTGTGTGTGTGTGTGTGTGTGTGTGTGTGTGTGTGTGTGTGTGTGTGTGTGTGTGAGGGGGGGGGGGGGGGGGGGGGGGGGGTTTAGACGACCAGAGGTAAGAAAAGAGGTGGAAAACATCGCAACAGCCACATGAAAAGCATTTATGGAGCTTGATCATTACTTAGTTGAAAGGAGTTTAGACAATAAAAGTTACCCAGATCATTAACCTCGGTGCTTCATGTAAAGATGGGCTAATGACGGCCGAGACGACTGAAAGCAATTTTACCTCCTTACTCAGCTTTAATGCCATTATATCCCCCCTGTTTGAGCTAATGCATTAAGCACATGTGCGGGTTATTGTGTGGGCCTCCACTGGAGAAGGTAAATTGATCCCAAAAGTCCTTAATGTTCTCATTCTAGACATCTAAATGTTCAGTTGGTATGTTATATTAGTGCGCTGTGTCTTGCCCTCCCCATGTATTTACCACCATTGTGGAGAAATGCAAGAACTTGCAAAATAATCACTTGATCTGAGAAGATAATGGTTTTTTTTTCTTTATTGCGGACCCATGTGCTCCCATGCCTTAGACTAAGCCAGCTTGGTCTCCACCACACACGAGCTTTGGACCTGAGCCAGATGCTTCATCTTGGTCTCACAAAACCTCATCCCACATCTAACCTGGATCACTCGAGCTGTCTGGTAAACTTCAGATGTGCTTTGATGTGTTTTCTTTTTTTCTTGTTTTTTTTTTCCTCTGGAGTAATGGCTCCCAAACACATTCCCACACAGACCAGTTTTATGCAAAGTGTCTGACATGGTTGACTGGTGCACCTCCACTCCGCTCCTGGTCACTGAACTCTGCAGCTCTCTGAAAAGGGAAAGTTTGGATCGCCGCTGCTGAGTTTTTGAAGGATTGCCGTGTCAAGGCTCCGCCTGGCTTGTAGAACGCAGCTTTCATTTCCTCACCACTGATCCAATATGGATGTTATTTTGTAGCCTTTTCTTGGACCGGCCTATTGCAATATGTCTTTCTTTATCTCCCCTCAGAAAGCGCTTTGGTCTTTCTTTGCGTTTGAATCATTGGCATTCACAGTCTGATCAAAGGTATTCAAACTCCCAACTTCACACCAAAATAAACTTCACTGAATCATTTGTAATTCAGACAGATCTGATAACATTCGAGGCGTTGGAATACAACTGTAAGTCACTGTTTATTGTCCTTTCTTACCACTGTTTATCTCCGCAGATCGGAGCAGATTAAAGTAAAATTGTCTGAACGGTCTCCTCCAACACAAACAGCTTTTCCTGCTCGCGGTTGTCGAGGATTGCATTAACCATTATTTTCCCACTTCTAACCCTGCGGTGCAGGTATTTAATAGACTGCCGGGCAAACTGTGATATGAAACACTTATTTAATTTAGTTTGTTTTCACTAAGTAATCACGGTGGGGAGCGAAAAACGTGTTAAGGTTACTGTGATTAAACGGTTAGGCGAGGATCCTTCCCATTAAAGCGTCCATGACGTTTCTAATTAGAACATCAACGAGCGTCTCTGTTTATCGGGCTGCCACCGAACCGCCTCCTGTCAGAAGTCTAAAACTTTCCTATGGAAGCTGCACGGTGTTGTTGTGGGTGTTGACAGTTCAGCCGTGTAAGAAACGACGCGAACGCAATGATCTCAGGCACTCCAACATAAATAAACAAGGTGGTGAAGTACTGTGCCGTGTAAGCATGTGTGCATTCTTGTGTTTGCTCCACGCTCGCAGCCGTCTGAATCGGCCCAGAAAACCTTGATCTTAACTCCACATAATTCTGAATTCGTTTGCTGGCGTTCAGACAAAGTGCCTTGTTGAAAACGGGTATAAATGAAACAGCCCGATACCTAATGTTGATTACTGTCACTGTCTTAAAAGTAATGAATTTTAGTGTGTGTGTGTGTGTGTGGGAGGGTGGTGGTGGCGAGGGGGGGTCCTCAGATGTTATGTTAAATATCCTTTACCATAAATAATGTAATTCCATTTAAGAAAACACGCCAGCGAGTAACATAATTACATTCAAATCAAGTGGCGTGTATGTATAATATAATTACATTCAGATAAACAGGTTTGTACATGCAGTAGCCTTCAGGGGGAGGCAGAAACATCTGGGAAGTTTACCACTGTGGGTCCTTTCATTGTCGTGAGTAGATTGGATTATGTGGTGACGCACACGCGCACGCGCACACACACACACACACACACACACACACACACACACACACACACACACACACACACACACACACACACACACACACACGCACACACACACACACAGAGACGAACACACATGCTGATGGAGGCAGCCACACAAGCCCTGACGGAGGTATAGCAGTGTGCGCACACGCCCCTTGTGCATACACAGTAGTTACAATCAGACGCACAATGGCAATGACAGTGACAGTTGGTGGGTTATGCAAATGCGATGCAAATAACCAGCCATGCATTTGTATGTACTGATTGCACTAACGGCTAGATAAAGGGTGCAGGTTGTTTTTTTTCTTTTAGGTGTTTCCTGTAGAATTCATTGAGTTTCGGCGGGCCGTGCGTGTCATCTTTTCTGTTTTGCCTCAGTGTCTGAAGTCGCTGTGAAATGAATGACTGCGTATTGTGTGCAAGGTACATAGACTGTCACGCAAGCCTACCCCCCCCATCCCACCCCGCCCCAACACACACACAAACACACACATACACACGCTCTCTCTGAACTAGACATGTCACATCCTGTATCTGAGACACATCACATGCGCATCCACACACGCGTACATACAGCCCAGGCGAGGTAATCAGAGGATTACAGTGGCCGAGCCATGTAGGAAACATGAGGAGCGTACGGATGAGTTTTTTTTTTTTTTTTTTTTCAGTTATACAACATGTATGTTTGCCTCGGGTGAACCATATTAATGGATGTTGTCTGCGCACTTTATTTTTCTCTCTGTCTCTCAGACGAGCCAAACACAAAATCTGAAGCACTTGACATAACTGCTCCTTCAAAAGTAGTTTTCACAACTGTTTTGAAAAACATCCTGCGGTAATGAATTAGGCTTTATGGACGGTAATGTTGAAAACTCTCTTTTTTTTTCTTCCTTTTTGATAATTCTCTAATCACCAGCCAGAAATCTCCCTCGTCCATAGTGTTTACTCAGGACAGCCCATCTGCTGAAGCATATTTTACTGCAGGTGGCCTCTCTGAAGATGGAAAACGCCTTTGCAAATGTGTGTGTGTGTGCGTATGGATACTTGGGGTATGGTAGACTCCTTTCTGCTCTGGACATGAAGGACTTATTGCACCCTCTGGCAAGCAATCCCAGCTGAGAATTTCAAGAAACAAGAAAATAATTGGACCAAAATGCAAAAAAGAATGGCCAAATAATCTGGGCGTTTTTGACAAATCTCTTTCTCTGGAAGCATTTACAGAAAATGTCTTTTTTCCCCCCCTTCGACATACGTTATTTGTCATGTTCAAACGGTCGGAGGTTTGATCAGAAGCAGAGCTGTAAAGCGAGATCTGACTTCATCTCGGAATATAAACCATACCTAACCCCCGTGCGGTGAGCGGTGACACCCGCTGCTGCTCTGAACCAACCCAGATTGCCTGGCCATTATGAGGAAACGCGTTTCATCTGGTTGTGTAATGCGCCTGCCACTGCTGCCTGCGGGGCGCAGCGCTGCGTCTGTGCGAGCGCGCATGAAAGACGGGCTACTGTGCGACGGGCCTGGAGGCATTCAGAGGAGATGCCAGGGCTCGAGCACAGACCTCCAGGAATAAAGACGGGGAGTGAACGCGAGGTGGAATAGGTGCTTATTTAGTCTCCGTCTCATCTCCTGCTAGATTTATTAAAGCCCCGCCGTCCTCTCTACGATTGTCTAGCTCTTCAGTGCACCGCACAGGCTCTGTTTGTTCTACTCCGGCCTTAGTTTCTCCCCACCTTGGTTCCCAGTGTTGCTCATCTGCAAAGGAGGCAATCAGGGCGACAAACTGTAGCTCGATCTAGTTATGATCCTGTTTATTATTGCCCGTCCGCCTGCGTCTTTTCCCGCTGCTGCCTCTAATCTCTGCGCCGTGCAATCTGACCGCCAGACTGCGTCCGCGTCAATACGCGACGTAAACAGCGCCGCGGCTCCGTGCAGCAGACACCAAGTGGCATTTGAGAAATCTATGGCGCTTAATCCCCCACCGGAGGAGAAAAAAAAAACTTGCCGTGATTACGTCTGCCCGGAGTTGTTTGTCCGCGTCCGCCCTGCGCGCCGCGTCTTGCCTTTTGTGCATATTCACCGGGCTGCCTCGGTCCAGCGTGGCTCAGCCCTGCGTGTGTTTGTGGTTTGTCAATATCGAACGGCTGTTTGACTACGTGGACTTGCCCGGTCGGCATCAATAAAACTTCTCCCATGTGTGTCTGTCTGCATTTCAGGTCCAGCAGATTGATCGAGTGGTGGAAGTCGTGGACGAGGCCGTTAAAGGTATTTTAAGGCACACACACACACACACACACACACACACACACACACACACACACACACACACACACACACACACACACACACACACACACACACACACACACACACACACACACACACTCTCTCTCTCTCTCTCTCTCAGACAAAGGCACTCATTGTATGAGAGGAAATGGCAGCAATGCATTGATCAACGTATAGCAAGTTTTCCAGCTTCAGCTTGAAATGCCTTCCTGCACAGTACATCAGCTCGTTGACAGAATCGAAGGAACATGTCTGAAGGTTTGCTGGCCGTTGTCAAGCCGGCCTATTCATGTATGCACGCTACAAAGTGTTGCTCTACTGTCTAGATGGAAATATTTAGTTTTCAGCAACAAGGCTCAAAATCAAAACAACCAGTTCTCAGAAAGTAGCGCCAACAATAAGCCAGCAGTAGGAATATCAGAAATCTGTACTGTTTGGACGTGTATGAGTACGTTATTTGTGTTAGCATTAGAAGTGAGCGGAGCATATCCATCACGGCTTTTCCAGTGATCAATGGCTTGAACGTGTCCTGAAACAAAGTGCATGCAAACTTTGTTTTGGACCTCGGTGTTGCTCGAAGGGCTTAATGATGGGAGGCCAGCTTTTTTTTCTTCTTCTTCTTCTTTTTTTTGCATTGAGAAGCGATCGGGGTTGCTTTCAGATGCTATCTGGCCCGAGGTCTGAGCAGCCGGTCCAGCGGTCTGGGCCGTCGGAGGAGCTCGCTGACAGCCAGACAGACTCACATGGCAGTGATTAGGTCATCCATTTAAACTGTTAGTGAACCACCGCACTTAACTGTTTAATGAAGGTCAGGCAGAGTTTACAGTGTAAGAGTGTCCAGTCAAGCTGTCATACACCCCCAGCTGTTCTCTAATAAAGAGCAGATTGACTTTACAGTGTGTGTGTGTGTGTGTGTGTGTGTGTGTATATAAGTGACTAGTTTGCACTGCAGGCCTCACTCTAATGAAGGACAGCTGAACTGAGGCTTAATTTTACAATGTGTCATCAACCCTAAATTGTCTGGCTACACACATCCAGGATCACGTTCACACACTCTTTCATCCCTGGCTCGCTCCTTTCCTCACTTTCTCCGCCGTCCTCTCCGACTCCTCAGCGTCTTTTGATCTGCGCTGCTCCGTTCTCCTCCACCTCCCTCCACTGCCTCCTCTGCCCCGTTCCATCCCTCCTGCCCTCTCCTCCCTCCTTCGCCCCCCCCGTAGAAACTAATTTCCCCGGTATCATTACAGTTCTTTATGACCTCGTATAAACCTCGAGCTGTTATTTCAGCTCGGAGGCCTGGGTATAAACCTTTAAGCTTGGGGATTTGCCTTTGGTAATGGCTAATAAAATAGTTACTTCAATGAACTGCTAATAGACGCAGCTCTTTCCTGCACCAAAATCGCTTGCAGGTCAGTTTTCCACATGACAAGAGAACTAGTATGTTTTTATGAACTTCTTTTTTTTTTTTTTTTTTTTTTTTTTGCAATATAAGACCTTTTATTCAGTTTGGATCCAGGCTCAAAAGGAGCTTCATAACAGGCGCTCTACAAGGACGTTTTGCTTTGCTAGAACAGCTTCTAATTGAATTGCACCTAACATAAAGCTCTAGTTACGATCTGCTGTGAATGGCAGAGCATTTCTGTCTCGAGTTGCAGTGCGTGTTATACACATTGCTCCTACTCACCGCCGCTCCGGTGTTAGTTAGCACTGTGTAATGGTGTTATGATTATTGTCATACTAATTTTTAGCCGTGCCAGATGTTCATTTCCTACCAACAGCAGACGGAGCTTCCGATGTCAGATCCATAGGTAACAATTGTAACAATATACATATGGCTGTGGAATTGATGCAGCCTTTGTTTCTTTGTGATTCATCACAAACAGAAATGTAAGAGAAAAAAATACATACCATTGTTATACAATACAGGATATGTACACAGAAGCCAGACAAAGGCGTAGGAAATCCAATTGATTCCTGTTTTCATTCCTGGTGGAGAACAGACTTCCACTGAAGTCTGATCTTTGCACCTTTAATAAATAACTGCTGTAGCTCCTTCTTTATAGGGCCGTTTTGATGTCTTTGTTTCTTTATTGGTCTCCTTATATTGATCTCGCCTCGCTGGGATGATAGCCTCGAATGATACCATTTCACCTGAGATTCTTTTATCTTTGAGAACTGCTGTAGATTTAGTGTGTGTCTGTGTGTGTGGATGCATACGTGTGTGTGTGTGTGTGCAAACACGGGGTAGGAGAGGTTGCAAAGGCTAATGTATCTACTTAGCCTCAGATCAGAGGCCATACGGCATCCATACTGCCCCGCGATCCTTATTTCAGCAGGATAAACAAAGGGTTTGCGTGCATCAGCAGTGGGAAAAAAACAACAAAAAAAACAAAACAGCCAGAGTAAAAAGTGGCGTCTGAATGGAAAGCGACAGTTAGACAGCAGGAGCGGTGCTGAAGAGCACGCTCAAAGAGACAGGTTGATGCATTCATATATATTTTAAGTCATCTGAAGGTATTTTGATGTCGTTAATACTGAGTGACCTCCAATCTGGGAGTGACAAAAGTGAGCTGCACGCTGGAGGTTGTCACTGTGGAGCATCAAAGCTTTGTTTTTTTGTTTTTAAAGAACAGCCCTGGTTTGAAGTGCCTGCATGGCGGCGGAGCAAAGAAATAGTCCGTAATTCATTTGATTCTCCACTCCGACGTTTCCCCATCGATACTGCTTGGACTGACGTCCGGGGAGGGGAATGAACTGCCTTTTTGCCATACATATCTAATAACCTGTTAGACGGAGAGGATAAATGACAAGCATTACACCCCTCCTGCCCTCCTCATCTGCCACCTTTGTCCCTCTGTTCCAATGTGCCCCCCATCCCCCGGCCCTGCCTGCTGCTTTACAATCAGAGCGGCGAGCACAACAAGGCCCACCACTTATGAGACATCAGACACAGGTCAACAGGTCAATCTTTTAGCTCCCTACCTCTCTGATCCGACCATCCATCTGGCTATCCCGTACATCTTTCATCTGCGGTGCATTTCTTTCGATCATCACCCGGGCCGTCCATCCATCTAGCCTCGACGCCCCCCCCCCCCCCCGTAGCATGTTATAATGGCACGTTACGAGTGGATAGAAGGATTTATGTCAGTTTGTATTTATGAAGGCGAGAAAAGAACAAAGGAGAGGGGGATTGGGAAAGGCACAGGAGGGAGAGGAGGACGGCCGTCAGTAACTAGAAAACGCGCTGCGGGTTGATGTCTATGCAGGGCTGCCCATCACAGCGGTTGGCCTCTCTAAACTCTGTAATTGAGATGACAAATAGGGCAGCATTCTTCAGTTTTCTTCGGCAACTCAAGTTAGCCATTTTATCTCTTGCTTCCCATTCATGGTCCCCTAGGCCCTGAAATTGAATTTGGCTTTGGGTGCACTCCTGGAGTGATTCCATGCTGCTAGTGAGATTATTTCTTGAGTCGTTGGTGGCAGTCACATTGACAGGGGTCCAGTGCAGTTTTCTAGGCAAAGGAAGAAAAAAAAGAAAGAAAGAAAGAAAGAAAAAAAAAAAACATGTGGGGCAGGGCAGTTTCCAAGTTTTATACAAAGGGGCAATCTCATAATGGAAAACCATCTGGAAATCAAGCATCATACTGGTAATTGCTTCCTCCTGACAAGTCTGTGTTTGCAATTTGGTATTGGTAACTTTATTTTCCCACAGCTAAAATCCATCAGAAACAAATGCAAAATGTCAACAATCTTGGAAAAAAGAAAAAACACAGCATTGAATTTAACACAATTTGCCACAACACAGACGCAGTCTCAACTTTGCTCGGTGTGGTGTCGTTTTTTCAGCCAGCGGAGCCGCACGTCTCCTCAGTGTCAGCCTGAACTGAACCCCGGCACACCATGGCTGTGGCCGGCCTCGTTCTGTCCATAGTGTCTCACTTTGCGCTTGGGTTGGTGCTTATCAGATTGAAGCATTTGGTGTGCCATTCTTTTTTGTCACCGACAGCAGCCAGATCTTGCAGCCCCTTAAATTCTTAATGCCTGAATTATGTTTCTACATCGACTTCATGAATCAGCTTTTGGAGGGGAGAGGAAAGTGTTTCAACTTTATTCCTCGTGCTTTCGTTAGAGCTCCAGTGAACGATTTTTAGTTGATTAACCTACGTGACTACATTCTTCATTTACTGATTAATTGTAATGCAAAAACGCTGAAAGTTGTTGATGCCTGTTTCACAAAAGTCAAGGTAAGGTATTTGTGCCTTTTTTTGTCCTCATATCAACAACATTCAGTTTTCTGTCACAGTCAAGTAAAGAAAACAGAAATTAGTGACATGTAAGAGGCTGAGATTGGAGAATTTTGAGTCAGTTTCTCAAAAAAAAACCAATCCAAAAATCTTTGAATGCCTTGGTCGATTGTTAAAATAGTTGTCACTTGTCTTATTTGCCGATTAATAGTTGATTAAACGGTCAGTTGTTGCAGCTGTGGTAGCCACACTACATTGGTTGAATATCGTAAAAAGTTGGAGGCAGCTGCTCGGGAGCAGGTGGAGCTGTCAGTCTGAGCCGTTAGAGGAAGTATTTATGTTTGGGCCTTCTGATCGATCAGTAAACAGATGGAGCCACGGCCACGAGGCGGAGAATATCAGCGCGCGGCCGAATGTTAAATGTCGTGTTTCGCCAGCAAAGGAGGCCACGCGGACAGCTCGCCGGCCCAAAGCGAGGCCCCGGTCCCAGCTGTTTCCCACCAGGGAAGTTTTCTAATTTCCTTTGCGTGTACCGGGATATTACGAGCAGTCACGCCTCGGCGATTGGCTCCCTGTCGTCCTCTGGGGCAGATTGTCATTTTTATCTACCAATTGATAGCCACGCTTCCTGCTCTGAGCCCACCCTCCCTGGAGACCCGTGTAAAGCGGATGAAAACAGGAAGACAATTCCATCCCTCAGCGCCTCCGCCTCGCACGCCTTCCAGCCGCTGGCCTATTAGATGGCCGTCCCACCCCTGCACACCAAAGGCCAGGCCGCACCTGGTATTAGCCCCGCCACGGATACTCTCATCTGTGCCCGTGACACGCCGTGATGTCTGTTTAGAATGGCTCCTGGTAGAGGATGGGAATAGGGAGAGTGGAAAACCCCACTTTAGTTTCAAGATGTGTGCCTCTGAAATAATCCGACAATAATGAAATTGTAGTAATATCATTGGAGGGTCTGCAATATTATCATGTTAATGTGTTTTTTTTCCCCCATTTTTGCACATTCATTGTTGTATAGTGCGTTAAGTGTCAGACGATGGGAAATGTGTTTTGTAGAGTTCCCACATTGTATCTATTCTCATATGCTCCTCAGTGTGTCTTGTTTGCACTAAAAGCATATGGAATAGGTGGGGAAATCATCATGAATAGCTTTTATTCAGCTGCCTGGGCGTGAATATAACCTTTAGAAAAGTTTGCCGTTGATGGTTAAAGGTGGCAATTGCATGTAATTTTGTGTCCAAGCGTGTTTTTGTCCTGTATGGCTTCATTATTCAAACTGTGAAGACAGAAAAGACACTCAACCTGAATTTGCTCATATTCAACAGGGCGATGTCTGCATCTGCTCCTCCATGAATACATGCAGTAGCTCTGTCTGGGAAAAAAAAACAAAAAACAGGGAAGCAGTTCCTGTTTGGTTTTGCCGTCAACCGCGTAGCCACGTTTTGTTGCTGCTGTGTTTTTCAGGCCACTCGGTGCGTCTGTTGGGCCAGAAGAAGGACGGAGGCCGGAGGCTCGGGGGAGCTCGACTGGACCTGCCCAAAATCAGGAAGAACCCTCTCAT
>CM055191.1:15910259-16190259 GCA_029224185.1 Karalla daura
TATTTCGTCCATAGCTTCTTTATGCAAACAGATAAGCCCGAGGGCAAAGTGCATGTTTCATACAGCTCCAGCCTGGAAAAAGACTTCACTGTGCCTTGCTAATGCTCTGTTTTGTGCTTCAGTTTTTGCACGCTTGATATTATTAGGACCCTGGTCCGCATATGTGTGTGTGCCCCCAGGCGACACCAACAGTCCCCTCTTCTCTGTATATCTACAGTATATGCCTGTGTGTGTGTGTGTGTGTTGCCTGGGACAGTGAAAGCCCCTTTTTGTGAGTCGAATCGTGATGCTCAGCGTCATGAACAAGGAATTTACAACCTCTCAGTTAGAATGGGTCATTAAACTCGTGTGTGTGTGTGTGTGTGTGTTTGTGCTTGTTGTTGTTTGTGTGAACCGCTGCCATTAAACTGGAGGCATTAAAATAAGCCCTTTGTTCCACAGTTACAGCTCATTTCATTTCATTATCTGTCTCTTCCCCGTTCTCCATTTAGTCACATTTTTTGGCCGTCGTAATATCTGCCGTTGTTATTGCGGCGCGCTAAACGCCGCCCGCTAATGACCTCCGTTCTACCCCTGCTCCGGCGAGGCGGCATCATCACCGGCGTGTACCGCAGGCAGCCAGGTGGACGGGAAGGACGGGACGGACGGGACGGGGATACGCGGTGGGAGAGAGCGCTGTGAGAGCTCTCCCTCCAACACACGCGAGCTAGTGCTGGCAGGCCGGCTGCTGCCTTGATCGCCCGCTGGCAGTTCCTATTTCCCAATAAACAGTTTGAAGTTGAATTAATGCTATTGCGGAGGTTTACGGCCCCGTTAAAAGCCCCATGTAAATATTACACCACGGTTCAGAGTTGAGTTCAGCATCTGCGTCCGCGGGCAGAAACACGCACGCCGAGCTCCCGAACCCGCCAGGACGCGCCGGCAAGGTGTTGGTCGTCTGTTTTACCAATACAGGGTTAAGCTTGCAGCAGGTTGACAAATAGAAACACTGACAGATTTCCAATAAAAGCAAACACAGAAAAATTCAATATATAAAAGAATCAACAGCGCTGTTTCTTTGCTGTTGTTGTTGTTGCAGGAGAGTGGAAATTTCTTCTCCGGGAGACACTGGCCTTTTCTACTCGGGGAGTACAAAACATAACCTTGGAGCCCAAACACTGTTTTATGTTAGTGTTTCCTATGGAAAGGGAGAGGCTTTTGCTGTGGGAATAACTTCACTTTACTGCTAAAATTTTAGGAGGGGAGAATTCGCATTCACCTGGAAAACAAAAAGTTTATGTTTACCATTAAAACATACGGTCTGTTTCACCTCTTCCAGGGGTTGTTTAATTGTCTAGCACACATGCAGAGCTTGAGGAAAAGGTGGACGTGCTCTCTTAGGATGAACGCATCATTCGATGCAGCCACGTCGAACGCATTGCCGGGTTGTTTGAGAGATAACTTTTCCGAGTGTCCCGCTGAATCCAATTAACAGGCATCAGGGAACTGATCGCCCGGTCAGACAGACCCCTGGGGAGGGTTCAATCCAGTCAGCTTTAGAGTGCAAAAGGTGACACTCGGGCCTCCGTGCGGCGACAGTTGCGGACGGTTTGCGCGACGGGACGTACGAGTCGGGGTCGTAACAGATCTGGCAGCTTGCTTCAAATGCCGGAGATCTGTCTCTGAGGGGGAGAGGGAGCGAGCGAATATGGACGGAAATGTAGGAGTGGTCCAGTGAGTTCCCACAGACCCATCCTATATCCCTTACTAATCCACTCAGCCGTTGACCGTCCCACTTTGTAGGGTGTAGAAACGTACATAGAGACGTAGTCGAACGGGATTGAAAAGTCCTTACTCACCGTTCCTGATCATTTTGTGGGATTACCAACAGCCACTGGAGCAAACTGCGCACACACACACACACACACACACACACACACACACACACACACACACACACACACACACACACACATACACACGCATGCATGCATGCATGGCGTAAATAAAGGCGGCAGAGACAGAGTGAGAAGCGTCTTTGTGCCCGTGCGTCCACATGCATTGTGAATGTGTTTGTGTAAGCTGACAGGCCCCCGGCGAGCTGGCCGCTTGTTTCCTGCGATTTGCGTCTGGCTCTCACAACTTCTCCATCCTCTCCGACACAGTGAAATAATGGGCCTTATCGGCCTGCTGACCTTTCCACGGGGTTGTGTCCAGCATTGTGAGCGCAGAGTCCAAGGGGGGGGGTCTCTCTACACGTAGTCCTCTCAACACATAGAGGAACAATAAGCCTCATAAACAGCCTCGCTGGAGGTAGAGGAACCATAATAATTCCCCACTCTGACGTGTGCCTGATTTGTTTCTCGCTGTTAGTTATCTAGGACTGAGCGGGCGGGCGTGCGGGCCCACACATCACCAGGGTCTGCGGAGTGTGCGAGGTATCAGCGCCCGCCTCGGCTGTCTCTGTGGCGGTCTAAAACGCCGTGGCCAACTCCAGCTGTGCGCGCAAACGCGTCCGCGCCGGGTCTGTTTG
This sequence comes from Karalla daura, assembly GCA_029224185.1. Classification (NCBI taxonomy): domain Eukaryota; kingdom Metazoa; phylum Chordata; class Actinopteri; order Chaetodontiformes; family Leiognathidae; genus Karalla; species Karalla daura. The sequence continues at coordinate 15,912,772 of CM055191.1, forward strand.
AGCGCTCGCCCACGGACCGCCCTCGCTCCCCGCGTCATCCCCCGTACCGCTCCGCAGGAAGCCGCACGGATGTCCTCACTTGGCGTCTCGCGTGGCGAGAAGCACATTCTGAAATGCGATTGTGAGCGTCCGGACCGAGACGTATCCGTAGAGGTCTGAAATGGCAGTGAAAGCCCAGCTGGAACTGTGGCTTGGATGCGACTCCGCAAACCGTATTTCATGTAGTTTGTCTCTGTCCAGAGTGTCTAGAAGCAGCGTGGGTCCAGTCCGGATTGGCCAAAAAGTTGATTTGTGTCAGCAGCCTAGCGTTTCTGGCTGCGGTTGATCAGACATATATTTCAATAATTTCTCTAAATCTAACACCGAGTAACCTGGATGAAAAACCGAGTCGAGGAATCCTCTGGGCGACCGTGTTTTTGTGGATACGTGTTTTTCTACTAGGGGAACAGAACGCAATGCAATGGTTGCCCGAGTGTGTTTGTTTTTGTTCTGGCTGTCACAAAAAGCACAAAAAGTGCAGTGCAGTTTTCTTGAAAAAAAAAAAAGAAGCGTTGGGGAAGCTTCACTTCTCGCAGACTTGTTTTTGAGTCATGAAGCCAAAGGTCACTGTTATTGCCCCGGCGAGTTAGAGGCGAACGTTTTCAGCTTCTTCAGCTTCTTTATGCCGCACGTGGCCCGTACACGGTCTGAGCGCAGCAGGCAGAAAATTATACCAGCGGAGATGAACAGCAGGCACCGACTCGCTCATTTCTTCCCTGGGCTTCATCTGAGTCTGTCTGACAGCCTTTTTATTCCATACAAGAAAGTCTCATCTCTCCTTTCCTCTCCCGTGGTACAAAAATCAGCTCCTCTTGAGCCAACACCAGAAATCTCTTGAAGACGGCGTGTCCCTTTTTTCTTTGGTTTCCGTCACATTCAGCCTGTGAACGTCGTTTGATACTCCACTTTTCTTACATGGGCTTTTATCACAGCAGCTTTTCATGCTCCTCAGCACAAGGATAAGGCCGTCCCGGGCACCCGATAATCGGTCTCAGTCTGTGCTTCTCAGAGCTCCCTTTGCCGCTGGTTGCTTTGCATGCAACAGTGTCTGTTAGGTGATCAGCACATTGCAGGGGTTAGAAAAGAGGCAGAGCAGCTCACTGGCCGCTAAATAATAACATTAGCAGCACTGTAAGACTTAGACGAGAAGCTAAAAGTCCGTGCCTGTAAGAGAAATAGGGGGTGGTGCGCAGAGGGGGGCTGGGAGGACCGGGAGGGAGATGGGAGGTCATTAGCTGAGTTTAAAGCAAATTGAATCAGCCCTATGTGCTCTTTTGTAAGTTGGATTTTTCTGCCAGTGAGAGCGAGGAAGTGAATAAAGCCCAGCCGACTGAGGCACTGGTCCTGTCCTGCTACACACACACACACACACACACACACACACACACACACACACACACACACACACACACACACACACACACACACACACACACACACACTTTACCCAGCAATCAAAGCAGTTACGTTAGCCCAGCTCCAGACCCTCAGTCAGGCTGCAATATCAGCACCACTGAGCTTCAAGCTATATTCACTGCAGGTAATTCCTCCATATCGCGCTCTCCCATCTCGGAAGCAAATACACTGGGCCACGTTGCACTGCTCTACTTGACTGCCTTTTCATTTCATTGTTTGTTGGTCAATGATCTCATCTTTTCTTTTCTGTGTTGTTTTTTTTCCCCCTTTTTTTATTATTTCTCCTCCGAGGAGCAGAAGTGAAAATGCATCATGTGAAGCAGCAACAAAGGAGGGAGAAAAATTGTGCTGATGTGCCTCAAAAAAAGGAAAAAAAAGCAGAGTTACACAGGAGTTAGGGGTGTTTACACAAGGCCTTCTGATCACGTACACATGTGTGGACCATTGTGCCGATGCATGGGTGCACAACGTACACAACGTTTCTTCTGATTTTGCACGGTAACACACACACACACACACACACACACACACACACACACACTCACAGTTTCTCGCCTCCACTGAGGAATTCCCATTTTCTTTTTCTATTTTGTTCCTGATACACACATGATCATATGCAGACATGTTCACACTCTCTTTCACACACACACACACACACACACACACACACACACACACACACACACACACACACACACACACGTATACCCACACCTCTTCTAGCTATGTACCATGGTGGCCTTTCCCGCTGTTTATCAAGCCAGTGTATGGGTAGTTTTCAGCTCCACTGGTCTGAACATATTATTCCATTTCCCTCTTCCCCACTGCTTAACACACAAACACACAAATGCATGCCTTACATGCACACACACACATACACACAGACACACACACACACACACGCACACAGACAAGCACACACTCTTTCTCTGTCTCCATGCACTGTTCTTCCCACTCACTCGCCAGGAGAGACTCTGCTCCCCACAGTAAATCCAAAAGATTGATGTGTCTCCTTGGACAAAATGAGATTGTGTGTCATTACAAGGCATTACACTACAGAACCCCCGAGTAACTGAATTAGCCCAGTATGTCGCAGGCAAACACGGTTTGCACACAAGCAGACACGCACAACTGGTTGTTTTACACAATATTTGCAGAAAGCGGTTTCCGACATCTTTCCATGGAAGTGGTAAATGGCCCATGTTCATGGCGGCACGGAGTCATCAACCCAAGGACGAAGCTTTATGTCTGTGGCTCAAACATGAGCCGTGCCAGGAGAGCGCAGTCAAATTGTCTGTCTTTTATGACACTTTTTGTTGTCGTTGTCCAAAGATCCTCCTGGCTTAGATGTGAGGTTGCTTATGTCCACAAAAATAAAGAGAACAGATGAAAAGCTTGCTAACAGGTTGCTGTTGATATATTACCCAGGTTTGTTGCTTTAAATAAAGCAATGCTTTTATTTTGAATAAAACTGTAGTGGAAACACAGGTTTTTCCTGTAAAGACTTGGTATCTCTCTTTAAGTTGATTCCTCCACATATTTTTCACTTGGGGGTGTAACTAATAAAGGCCTAGCATGTATCGATCCCCAGATTTCAGCAGGCACTAGATGTTCTGCACTGTCCTGTTGGCCTGCTCTGAAGCTGTTTTGATTTTCCATCAACCGGTGAGGCTTCATCATTAACTGCGGAGTTTCTGCGCACTGGCATCGGCCATTCTTCACAGAGATTAAAAGCCCAAAACGTCGTGGCAGCAGCAGCTCTCATTTGGCCGGGGCCTGCTGCTTCAATTTCATGACTCGCCAGAGCCGCGGAAGCTCAGCCAGCTGTGGGCCGTACCACGCCTCTGGCTTTGCATTCGTCAGTCAGCAGGATGGCAGCTGACTTTGCTATTACCTGAAAGCAACTTTAGATGGAGAAAAAGTCTGTGTTGTGAGCTCCCGGAGCTGTAAAGCCCCGCTGTAAAGTCGTGGAGGAATCTTGGCAGCGGCGCGTCCCGGCTCTCTGGCACACGAGGGGAAGCGCACACCGCACCTTGCTCCTGGGCTCCGTTCCCCAGCTTTACAGGGAGCGCGGCTCCGGCTCCAGGTCACGTGCACACAACAGAGACGCGGAGATTAATGACAGCTTCTACAGATCCTCCGAAAATACACCTCGGCGTATTTCGCAGGGTGGTTCGGCTCCAGCCGCCAGCGCGGGCTCTCGGCGAGGTCGTCACCTCTGCTGAGGTCCGCCCGGCGCTTTCATCGCTCCGTCAGCGAGGCGGCGGAGTGGCCGCGGCTCTGAAGGCGCGCAGCCGCTCGGATAATCAGCTGCATGCTCGCCGGCTCATAATAAACAAGCGCCGCGCCATTCTTGTCCGGCAACAATGAGCCGGCTGATCTCGCACAAACACCGTCTGGAGGTCCGTCTGCAGACTAAACAAGAAGTGGGGACTGGAGGCTCCTATGCAGACGCTGGGCTCTGCTTTCACACACACAAACACACACATACACACACATGCTCTCGCGCACACGCACGTGCCGCCCCTCGCGAATCAAAACAACAAGCCGGGCTGCCGCTGCAGAGGTTCCAGAAACCCCGAGGTTGGCATGTGACACGTTTTGGGAAACCGCAAACACACAGGGAGCCGTTTGAGAGAACACGAGACCGAAGAATCCAAGAGGTCACAAACACGGCCCGGGCTGAACACAAAGAGGAGCGGGCCCAGCTGCCCCGGGACACACACTCATGCACACGCTCGTTTACTCACAGATGAACAGCACGCACACACTCTGTACACACACACAGACAGACCAAAAGAAAAGGGGTGCAAAAACAATATTGCGTGAGATAGCAGTGAGAGGACGTTTTTGTTTGTTTATATTTTTAGTGCGACCAGAGGACATGCAGGACTTAAAGCAAGTTTGCTGCTCTATTCTTTCTAAACTTTACTGTTCAGAAGTGAATCTCTACTCTTTTTTTTTTTCTTTTTTTTGTTTTTCCAAGTCTCAAATGACTCCCTGTCACACAAAAGGGCTGATGCTGAGAAGCCGCTGAAAGATGTTGCGTGTGCAGTCAAATATGAATTCTAAAAGCCAGGGTATGATTTCTGTCAGATGCCAGGCTTTAGGACGCTTTCACACTGTCACGCTCGCAGATGTAGAAGATATCTGAGCATGATGGGACGCATTTGGTTTGACATTATTGATTTTATATATATATATATATATATATATATATATATATATATATATATATATCTGGTTCCTCACACTTCTTCCCTAGTGTACTCATGACTTAGTATACCTGATATGAGCTCTCCCAGCCAGTCTTACAGGATCATTTGTGTGCATGCAAAGTTCCCATTTAACAGGGAGCCATCTCTCATGACAGTGTATCAAGGGTAAATAAGGTTTAGTTGCCAACCTTTCTCTGAATAACTAATCATCCTCTATTCACTGCTCCTAATAGGTCTTTACGCCATTGTGTTCGCCGCCTTTGTTCCTTGACTCCGCATTATTTTGCAACCTCCACTTTGACTTTGAGACGACACTAACAGTAAACTTACAGGCTGGAGGCTTTGTTAGCGAGCATAATGGCAGTTTAAGATTTTTGTTTGCTCATATACCCACTCCACCCCGCTCCCAGTCTCAACAAAAAGTGCACTGAATAATCTTGCCTCATAATTTGCAAAGTACTCAGACTTCCCCTCGCAGTTTAAGCTTTGTTTTCATAATTGCATCTTCATGCTCGCACAATACACACACATACACACACACACACACACAGCACGCACACAGACAAAAATGCGCTCATGGCCCAATTTGTTTGTGTGTCGAGCAGTTTTCTAATTAATGTGTAGACCCCAAATGCTTATCGTTGAGAAAACCTCTTCCTGCTTAATTCTCTCCCAGCCTGTATCTTTAGCATGTTGCGCATGGGAGCAGATCCAAAGAGAGAGATACAATATTTGTGTGTGTGTGTCTGCGTGTGTGTGCGCCGAGGGAGGTTTACAAATCTATAGAGGAACCTCAGGGCTTTCCTTTCTTTGTTACCTTTTCAAGGCTGCAACCACACAATAGTCCCTCTCTCCCTCTTACAGATGCATGCGCACGCGCACACACACACACTCACACACGCACACACTCACACACGCACACACTCACACACACACACACAGACACAAAACACACCGGGGAGGTAGCCCCTCTCATTGTAACACATTGATGAACTACACTGTTGTCAGGTACAACAGCTACCTCAGAGGTTTAATTAAGTGAGACGAAACAGAAGGAGGTGAGAAGAAACAAAGGAGGGAAAGGACGGGGGCTTAATAATGAGGAGAAATATTTAGTTTTAAATCTGGACATTCTATCCCCCCTTTCCACCTCTGCTGTGTTGTTGATTTTTGGAGATTTATTTTTATTTTTTTGTTAACAGAATCACCACTGGAAAACTACTGGAAATTTGGTCCCAAAGTTTTCATTTTTCCTGGCTGCAATGATAAACTTCCTCTCCTCTCCTCTCCTCTCCTCTCCTCTCCTCTCCTCTCCTCTCCTCTCCTCTCCTCTCCTCTCCTCTCCTCTCCTCTCTTGCCTCAGAAAATGTGTGTGTTTTTCAGTCCATGTCGCCCTGAGTGCTGACTAGTTGTCCCACTTTGTTTTGGGCTGATAGAGAGGTCGAAACTGCTAATGCCTTGTTGTGATACTGGACAAATGTTCAGCAAGAACACACTTGCACAGGCATGCCAACACACATGCACATAATGGATGCAAACACACACACACACACACACACACACACACACACACACACACACACACACACACACACACACACAGTCAAGCAGGCCACTGGCTGTCTCTTGAGATTAATGTTGGTGTGATCCACTCAGCTGGGCCTGATCACATTAAGATGGATGGACCCCCTGGTGGTGTGTGTATGTGTGTGTGTATGCGCGTGCATGCAGGGCCCCATCTGTCTGTGTTTTCTCCACAGCTAGGTCCTGTGACCTAGCTGCCATCTTTAGTGCCCTCAACTAGGATAAGCAATACCCTGAGAGGGAGAGATGGATAGATAGATAGATAGATAGATAGATAGATGGATGGATGGATGGATGGATGGATGGATGGATGGATGGATGGATAGATGGATAGATGGATAGATGGATAGATGGATAGATGGATAGATAGATAGATAGATAGATGGCTATATTATATCTCTTCCCAACGTTGTGTGATTTCTAAATGTTTTTTTAGGCATTGTGGGTGCTTCTAGTCTTTCACGCTTTAGTAAATACAGATAGTGTTTCGTACATTCTGATCTGTAATAAGTGTGGCATTTCATCTCCTGCCCTTCTCTGAGTGGTAAAACTGTGTGAATGTCCGGGAATGAATCTGAGTCAGTTGCAGAAGTTGTAGCTCCAGTTTTTGGGGATTTGTTCCACATTTTGTGCCATTAACATAGAGTTTCTTTGTCCACCAACACAGTTCCTACACTGGTCTGGGCTAGTTCTGAGTTTGAAGCTCTTTTTTTCTTGGTTCCACTGCCAAAGAAGGGCTCTGGCCTGGGAAAACAGGTTCCAGAGTAGTACCACTTCTTTCCTGGGCCAGGACTAAGAACCAGCTACTTCAGAAGCAGTGGACGGGGTTATTAAGGCCTACCAAAACAACAAGCCGTGGGCATAATGAAATGGCAGCTAAAGAAGGACTATGGGTACCAAAAAAAGTAAAATGTATGGTGACATACAGTAATAACGTAGCTTTCGAGTGGTGGAAAAGCAACTGGTCCTAGTGTGCAGGTTGCACCGACTCAATTTGCAAGTCCTGTCTGTATTCAAGGTGGTTTTCTTTGAAAAGGTCTTGGGGAAAAAAAGTAATCAAAAACTCTGGAGGACTGCTTTGCCATTTCCATGACCCGACTTCTCAATACAACAGTCGACAGTAGTATCTCCAGTCCAGCAGGAGTTGTGTGTCGCTGGCCTGTTTGTCCCTCTTCTCTCTCCACGAGTCCGTCACGGTCACACACAGGCTTTACGCCTGTTACTCACCGCAGCCCGATTTCATCGTCTCTCATAGCTGCCGCACATCACAGCGTTCGATGCCTATTAATCATTAGTAAGTTGTTGGGTTTTTTTTGCCATCACTCATCACAGAGTGTAAAAATCCCGTGGCAGGCCAATTTTTACATTGTGACACTTCATATTAAAGAGCAACTGAGGCTTTTGATCTCCTCTCTGTGTCGAACGCTTGCATTAGTGGTGCCACATTAATAGACAGTCTTGTTTTCACCGTGAGCAGCTGGACCGTCCGTTATTAGTCACAGTTTGGTGACTTTAAGGGAAAACACCACTGACGTGCTGAATTGTTGTTTTTTTTCTTATTTTTCTGCTTCGGATGACTGTTGCTGCACACTTTGTAACTGTGGCCCCATTCAGTCTTGAACTCTAAATCTGGTAGTGTTAGACTCTGCTAACTGCAGGAAACTGAACGCCCTAACTTTCCCCGACTATACACCCTGCATACACCCTTGGCAAGAGGTGAAAATAAAATCAGAGTTTATTTTTAGAGACAGAGAAAGTGGCTTTGTCTCGTTTTACCTCTCACAGCCGCACACGTTTAACTAATTACGGTGTTACAGCATGTTCCTCTGAACTGGAGCAGCGCAGGGCAAAGGCTTGAAGCAGTGAAACCGTGAGGTCACGTAAACTGTCACGCCAGCGCTGTTTATTTTAAAACCAGAATGGGGAGATCACAACTAAAATGCTAACAGAGCGCAAAAAACAGTCAAAAGTAGAAGTCCTTCGAGCCATGCTGTTGGGCCCATTGTGAGGCAGTTTTATGTTCTTCTTTATTGTTTTCCTCTTGATGGTCTTACTGCATCCACCCCACGGTCAATCTGAATAAAGCTTCTTTACTTTTTAGTGAAACAAAACGGCGCATTGAGTCTGATCTCTCCGCCGCTCGCCTCAGCCTTAGTAGACAGCTGTCCGTGGTTATTTTGGTGCTAGCTGGAGTCTTTGCAAACAGTGCGGAAGAGAAAGGGACAGTTTTAACTCCCGGCTTTCTTCTCTCGCCTCTGCTCCAACTGGTCAAATGTGCATGAAAAGATTTCAATAAAACAGTAACAAGTCTCATCCATTCAGCCCAGCGCTTGCTGAGCTCTCACATTTCACCTTGGCTGATTCACATGAAATTGTTTGTGACTGTGTTGGTCAGCTCTCAGAGTTGTAATTATCTGCAAGCTATGAATAAAAAGTGAAAATTGCCATTTTTTTGTCAAAGGATTTTCCACCTCTGAGGTATCGTGCAAAATTTCACCCTTATACCGCATGTTCATGTGAAATAATGGCTTTTGTGAATGCTGCCCTGGGCAACATATAATACAAGAGGAAACTTTTTCACAATTCTGTGCTCAGGTGTATACAACCCTGATTCCAAAAACGCGGGAATGCAGTGTAAAGTGTAGGAAAGAAAAGCAGAATACAGTCAATTGTAAATGGCCTGTGACTCTGTGCCCGTGCAGGAAGGTCTTTGGAAACAGAAACACGTCTGACAAAGCACTGAACCTTGTCACATCCTCGCTTGTGAAAAACCCAGCCTTTCAAGGATATTCCTTTCACACCCCATCATGATGCTATCATCTGTTATCAATGAGGGTCTCAATTCTTTTCAAACCGGTGTCCAACTTTCTAACTTTTTTAATTGCCAAGACTTTTAAAAGTCGTTTGAGGAATACTGCTCTTTCTAAACCACCCATTCATTCAGTTGTCCTTTCTCTCTCTCTGCCTCTCTCTCCCTCTCTGTCCCTGTAGGTGTTTGAATGCATGTACCTACTGTAAAACCAAACATGCCAGAGGAGACCTGGCCAGCTACCCCATTGAGGAGCTAGTGGAGAGAGCGAGGCAGTCTTTCCAAGGTGAGTCCACGGCCTCTCTCACACAATACGCCTCGCTTCCCGGGTCTCGTTCAGACAATGGGTTCGCAGCCATTTCAGACCCGGGAACTGCAAACTGCGGCCGCTGAAGTGGATAATTGATGGGGCGATGGCGGATAACTAGGTTCTTCCAGGGTTTTGATGGCGGATGAACAGCTGTCGCGCCCTGGCATCTGTTCCGGAAGAGGAGACTTCCAGTCTCCCCAAACGCACAGCAGGACGTGTCTCTGTCAGAGCCCCGGGCGGGTCAGTCAAGGGCAAGTCTTCCGCCTCCATAACACGCAGCTCACTCGCGGGGCATTTCACCACGTGCCGGATGTTTCCTCTTGACCGTCTGGGAGCAGCGGCTCTGGTGTCCAATCTGAAAGCTGTTGACCGCAGCTGTACGAGCGGACACCATGGCGAATACACAAAGAAGCATATGTGCTGGACTGCACTCACATGATACAGCCACCCCTCCTCTCCTCTCCACTGGATTATGGAGCTCCTAGCCTAATTCATGTCAAGTGCTGGGTTTGGGGGGTCCTCATGCCCCGAGAACTGCACAACAAGTTAAGGTCACTTGTCTCATCCCATTAACATTTCATTACTCATGCACATAATTTAAATATAGTTCATCGCCAAACACTGACCATGGATGTTTTAGGCGAGCTTAGCCTCAGACTGTGGTCTGATCTGCAGCTGGTTTATAAAGAAAGAAAAAGTTTACAGGTTTTCCAGTTCATTCATTTGGACAAATTCAACCACTTTTCACAGGGTAAATGCGAGTAGAAATGCAGGAAGAGGAATAATGAATAATCGCTGATGATTTTTTAATAAACCGTAGCAGCACATTGACTTTGCTGTTTTGCGAGGAGTCGTCTCTCACGTTCCTTCAGCTTTCGTTAACTTTTTTTTAAGGTAACGCTTTGAGGCAGTGTGCTTCAGAGAGATAGACCACTAACGTAGTAACACATTTTAAAAAAGCCTTCAAAAAGAAACGATTTGTCTGGCTTTTGGTCTCCGTGCTGTTTCTATTGAGACTTGCAAATATGAGCTCAAGAGGAGAAATATTAACCTGGAAGTCTCTCATTTGTGGCTCAATAGACGTCAGCGTCTCTGAACTCCTCCGGGGCTGCGTCGCAGCTTTAACACAGCACAGCGCGACCCGCTCCTCGGTCAGATAACATAGGCGGCTGCTGTAAGCTGGTGATATAAGACGACCGCTCGGCATCAACGGTTGAGGCCGTCCGCTCGCCGGCCTCGCCGACTCCAGCTCCTGAATTATCACCATTGTCAGCCCCAACGCAGCCGCGGCTCATATCTCGGTCGTGGAAAGCACCAACGTACCCTTCACAAGGACACGGCACTTTAAATCCCACCCTCCTCAACTCTTAAAAACAGCTGCATCCATGCCCGGGGCTGGGCAAGTCAAGGGCAGAGTCGCCAGCTGCTTGAACCTTGATGTGTGTGAGCACGTGCTTGTGTGTGTGTGTGTGTGTGTGAGTGTGTGTCTGCGTGCGCGATGGCTCAGAGGGCAGATACACCTGCCCCCGATAAAGCCCCCACATGTTGGAGGGAAGTTGCTGTTTATATTTCGGGAGGCGTGCAGTGTGACTCACGGTACCTGCATCGCCGTGCTGTGTGTAAACATGTGCCTCTCCTTTAACTACTGTCACAAACTGTGACGGAATCATCCGCAGATGGCGCCCATTAAATGATGCGCTCAGGCCCGCTTGTAATGGACTGGATGTTCGGTGGTTGGGACGCAAAGCAGGAACTGCAGATTGGAGGTCAGATGCGATGCGCGAGTGCGAGCGCAGTCCGTTGAAACGCAGGAAACACGAGTGTCAGAGACGGTTACTTGTTTTGAAAACAGAGAAAGAGGAAGTTGGAGGTTAGCGTCTGTCATGATTTACGGACAGTTGGAATATGACAGAGATAAGTCACGAGAGAGGAGGGAGATGAGGTTTCTCCCCTTGATCCACCAAAGGTCGGGTAAACCTTTCAAATGCTGTTGCTCCTCACTTCTCTTCTTTCTCCCAACACACAATACACACATGCTGTAGTGTCCACTGCATACACAAGGCCAGTTTCTTGGTTTTTCTTATACACACACACACACACACACACACACAATCAATCCCCGATGGGTGTGATAAGCAGGTTTCAGCTCATGAATAATTGGCCGTCCACACCCTTTGGCCATCTAATGTATATTTTGTCTGTCACATATAATCTGTTTCTCTTTTGTCGAACAAATAGAATCATCTGCCACATTTATGAACCAAAGGCACACACTGTTTGCTCCATCAAATATTTTTGTGAGGTTTGGAATTGCATTACGCCAATGCAGCAATGCCCCTTTTTATTTCTCACTCGCACTCTATTAGCAACCTTTTCCTTATCTCAAACAAATTGAGCCTCACAAATGGGCTCCAATTCGATTTGCTATTTGATGTCTTTCGAATTAAAAGCAATGCTGCGCGTACGAATGCTAATTTTGATTGGGCCAGTCAGACAGCATTGGGGGGATTTGATTGGTTTATCCCAGGGAACTTTGAAAGGATTTATGAGATTTATTCAAATGTGATTTGAGGTAAATAGCTCTCTTTCCATCTGGAAAAAAAAGAGAGTGTGAGCGAGTGAGTGCACAGCTTTTAAAATAATCTGAATTATTCAAATGTATGAATGCATAATTTTGAACATCAGAGAGGTTTGTTAATGTATGCAGGTAATGGAGGCCGGGGATGTCATCGGAAATGACAAGGTTGTGGGTGTAAGTGTATGGGTGGGGAGTGTGTGGGAGTTCTTAGGTGTAGTTCTGTGTGTGTGTGTGTGTGTGTGTGTGTGTGTGTGTGTGTGTGGCAGGGACGCACTGGAACGCAGTGATTGAGTGTGGGTTGGTGAGTGTGAAACAGCCAGAAGGAGAGAAACATTTGACTGTATTTCTGTGGATGAGCAGCTCTGGAATAAAGCTGAGAGGATGGAGACAGACTGGGAACAGCCTCCATCTATCAGCGGTTTGCAGACAGCCTAGTTCACTTCTTCTTCCTTCTTCTTCTTCTCCTTTTATATTTATATATACCTCTGTGATGAGTTTGAGTTGTGTACTTGTACTGTTTCTTTTTTTTTTTTCCTACCGCCACGTGTTTAGAGCCACTCAATCAGTCCCATTAGCCGAGCTGTCAGCGTCGACTCTGTGATACGGGTCCTGTCACTCATCCAGGCGGCGCCTCGGCTGCAACACTCGAGCTGCAAAAACCTGTTTGCAAACATAAGGACCCAGCATAATTCAGGACAAAAATGCTGATCACAGGAGCCGGGGTCATTTTAAATTATGAGCGCAACGGTAACGGTTACTAAAATAAATTCTAGCAAATGCTGCTCTCAGCGGTCACGTGATGACAGATGATGATGTGTGACCGGGCCTATAATTAAGTGTGTGTATGTGGAGGGGACTTGCTATGACAAATATTCATCCCCAAAATAAATATGAATCCAACTGTGCACCTCATCAGATGTTGCTGCTGTCCGTTTGAGAGCAGCTGCAGCACCGAGCTTAACGCTCAACATTACCGTGCTGCGTTTCCCATCACGTCTTGTTGTAATTAGGCTGCTGCCTGTATCCATCTCCAATGACCTCCGCTGATTCTCATTTTTCTCTTTTGTCTCTCAAACTTGGTCTCTCCCTTTCACATCCGAGTCCACAATAAAAGCATCCTTTGCAAAAAAGGATGTAACCCCTGCAACCTGCTGTTAGCACGCTGGCTGCCCTTGAGAAATGCGACAGGAGACGCAGGGTCGGTCAGACAGAGCGAGGTGCCAGGGCCGGGTACGAGAAAGAGAGACAGCGAAATCTGAGGGGAGAGAGAGAGAGAGAGAGAGAGAGAGTGAGAGAGCCAGCTCTATTTTGGTTGTGGTCTTGCAAACACCCACTGTGGCTGTCGCCTTGTCATTTTAAACTGTCAGTGGTGAGTTTTTTGAAACGGCCCTGTCTAAAACAGGACGTGACGCTTGGTAGATACAGACACACTGTTATCACTCCCACATGACACACTACATTAGCGAGTGACATGCGTCCCAGCAATCACGACGCAGCTTGAATTTTGTGCTCTGGCGGACGCTGGCACGATTACAACACGCCACTGAAACCTTGTATCCCCGGTATGGCGTTTTCTCCAGACCTGACAGCTGGCGCTTTATGTGTTTTATGTGCTAGATTCGATGCAAAAGCACCCGAAATGCAATCTAATGCCAGGGCGTCAGCCTGGAACATGAGCTGCTTTTGTGCTTAATTTTATCAGCATTTTTAGGGAGGTCTTGCTTACCTTTATACCATATATAGAGAAAAAATGCAAAAGTTTCTGATAACGTACTTTTAAAGCAAACACTCCTCGTATCTGCTGCTTTTCCTCTCGTGTCCACATGACTCAAGTCATCAGTGTCAAGCGCAGATATTAGCAGAAACGCCGCTGCTTACTTTCCCCGGCTGCGACTGGATGACATATGACAGATAGCCACAGATAGACGGACAGAGATGTGGGCTAGCTCGGTGGCGAGCTGCAACATCTGTGACAGGTGTCAGCTCCTGTTTACCTCCGCCGCTGCGGCTCTGTGGCACAGGGAGGGGAGAGGATGCCAAAGTTTGCCAGGTGGTGTCATCTTCTCCTGTGGGTCACTGGCTCCTTCAGGTTCGGCCGTCCAAGTTTAAGTTTTAGAGTTAGATCTTGGATTCGATTACAGAAAAAAAAAGAAGGGTAATTGAGCTGAGAGCAGGTGGTCCTCGTCAGCGGAAACGCATGAGATGAAAAAGTTTCATGTGGCAGACCAAGTATTAATCTAAACGGCGGCATTAACACACACCCCTCCCAGACATCCCATATGTGTTCAGACAGCATGAAGGTACAGATCTCTGCACATCTGTGCCACAGTGAATTCCACATTTGGCAGACGCTCAAGTAAAAGATGGAAGATTAAAAGAAAGCCGGCCTCTAATTGTCTCCTATTGACCGAGAAATGAGCAAGAGTTGAAATAGAGACGCGGGAGGCAGACGAGCAGAGGGGCTGAAATATCGATAGGAGCACATTGATCATAGTTGAGTCACCAGCGTCAGAGTGCTGCGTATTGGAAAAGGCCATGTGGAAAAGTGCTGAGCATGCAAGCACTAACACAAATTTCCTGTGTGTGTATGTGCACGGAAGGAGTCAAATTTATTATCCTCTGGGAAAGCTCTCATGGAGAAGCTAAAAATGGATTTTCTGAATCTCTTCCAGGCCGATAACTCGCTGATATTTTTCACACAGACAGACAGAAGTTTCTCCATGCGTGCTCTTCTGCGCTGAGAAATGGCTCCGGCTCCGGCAACAGTTTTTCATAATCTGGCTGTTGTGGAGCCAGTTAACTCGCAACAGACTCCAGTCACACACACACAGACACACACACACACACACACACACACACACACGCGGGTTCAAACATATGTCACCGCCGCTGACGCATCGAGACGTGAAAACAAATCTTCCGTTCCTCCACTTAATGTGCTCGAGCATCGCTGTGCAGCTTCAAGCTGGGGGACTCGGTTCACAGCTTGGCCCTGTGGGTGGGGGGGTGTTAGAGTTAGGCAGTGAACTACTCCGTTTCAATCCTCTGTTCGCTTGCTTGGCACCGACCACACAAAGTCTGTAATCACCCAACACCTGAGTCCATGGGCGACGCAGGCTGACAGAATCAGAATGAGGAGAGGTGAGGGGTATGCTTGGAGGATGAAGTTCAGACTTGTCTCTGTTTGTTTAGTTGCGTCTCCACAGTTTCGGCCGGTGAATCCCAGGTGTAAGTAATAAGCAGTTATAACGCCAGCCGGGCCTGTCTTCAGTCCGTCTCCCAGGCCCCCATGGAGCACGCGTGCCGGTTCAGCGGCACGGCCGTCCGACACATCAAAGTGTAACCGAGCCGCTGGTAATTAGCTCCAGCTGGGCCGCAGGGAACAAGGGCCGCACCGCCACCGACTGCACTGTACGGACTGCGCTTTGCCGAGGCCTGCGAGCCGGCGGTTTGTACAACTTTGTCATACCCATACTGTCATTTACAGGCTGCGTGTCTCCCTCATTCATTCATTCGTAAGCACCGTAAGCCTTCAGCCTTCTAGCTCTCCACCTCTCAGACCGCGTGCTCCTGCTTCCTGTCTCACACGTGTCTCGCTCTCCCTCCTCGTCTTGCGTTTCAACGGCTGTGTCATCGTTGTCACCACTCTGGACTCTTAGCTGTTTGTTAACTGCTACTCATCTGGCTGTAAACACACACGGAGTCACACCACGTACTGGGATAGAAAGTACAGACGCACACACACACACACACACACACACACACACACACATACACACACACACACACACACACTCACACACACACACTCACACACACACTAACTCCCCAGGCAAGGTTTGGACAACCCAGCTGCAGTTTCACCTCTATCACTACTCATTATGCATGGCCATGATGCTGATCCTGTGTGTGTGTGAGTGAGTGTGTTTTCTCTCCGCCGGCTCACTATTGTTGGTGACAGACATTGAGACACTAAAGAAGAAAGAACAGTTTTTTTTTTTTCATTTTTTTCTTGCCTCTGTTCTTGGACCACGTTAAATAACTTTCCCCTGTCTTTTGCTCTCAGAGTTCAACTAAACTGCCGTCGTCCTTCATTTGCTTCTCTGCCTGTGTCTTCTTGTTTGACCTCTTTTCATTCCCTCCGTGGGCCGGACAAAAAGACAACAGAGGGTGGTGTGTGTGCATGCGTTTGTGTGTGTGTGTTTGCGCGCGTGTACCGTCTTGTCCTGTGATTTAGTGCCAAGCTGGCAGCAGAGAGCAGTGAATAGGGGGCCCCTTTCACACAAAGAGAGCACAGGATACACACTCAGACGCACACACTCACCCTCACTCACACCCACACACACACACACACACACACACACACACACACACACACACACACACACACACACACACACACACACTCACACACACACTCACAAAACTCAAAGTCTATGCCAGACTGCAGGCCACCAACTGCACACCTGGCATGCTGCTATTATGTCACCAGTGTGTGTGTGTGTGTGTGTGTGTGTGTGTGTGAGAGAGAGAGAGAGACAGAGAGAGAGAGATTGTGTAAGTCCAGCAGACACCATCTGCTCTGTCCTCTGTGAACTTGTGTCCACATCTCTCCTCTCTCCCTCCTCCACTTCACTCTATCGCTGGCCTTTGATAAACACCAGACTTTTTTCTTTTTTTTTGTACTGCAGTAAAACTGCATCTCCCCTGTGGCGCTCTGTGGACCACATCTCAGCGCTACTACACATCGAGTACGCTGCTAAATGGACAGCACTAGACAGACAGAGTCTCGCTGTTGTTTTGTAGCGTAGGAACGACACTGGTCTGAACCGGTCTTTATTGGAAACAGGAGTCCAACTCTGCCATAAAAAAGTGCTGCGGTGAATTGATGACTCCATACACACTCTTTGTCACAGCTGAGAGCTGTGTGCCGAGGTTTTCCCATAGAAGTTATATGCTCTGTCAACTAAAGCTGCACTACTTATAGCTGGATCTAAATGATATTGAATTTCATCTCTTACTCTAACTTTCAAGTACTTTTGAGTACGCCTGAGTACTATACACTATAAATGCACCGAATTCACAGGACTTGGTTGAAAACAGAAACATATGTTTGTTTTTAAAACCGTTTTATAGGGTCTAAGCTCCAGGTTGTCTCTGTTACCTTCTCTCTCCTGGTTTCCCCTCATGACTTATTTCCCTCCTCGTCCCCTCCGTCTGTTTCTCTTCCCCTCCTTTCCCTCGCTCTCAGACTGCTCGCACTGCTGTATGTTCTGGCCGAGTGGGGGAGGGGAGCGCAGTTTCTCATCCGGTCAATAGGTGGCAGTAGGACACTGACGTTCACTGTGGGGCCATGTGCTCAGCCCGCTGGCCTTGTTATTGTCTGTGCAGCCTGACACACTCAAGCGCACACCGAGAGGAGGCTTGTGCCTGTTAAAATGTTTAGCCGCTTTAAGTCCTCTGACTCACATTTGGCTTTTAGTTCTTCCTCCCAAAACGCTACTGTGTTTCTGTGTGTGTGTGTTTGTCCCCTCTCCCAAGCTGTTCAGCTCTCCACTGCACTGTTGTTTACATACAAAGTTCCTCCTCGTTAGCCCATGCAAGTCACCAAAGATGAAAAATAAGTGACACTCTCTTCATTGTTGTTGTTGTTGTAGCCTTGTAAATATTTGCACTGATTACTCAGGCACATCACTTTGGGGCTCCCATTCTCAATTCCCCCTGAAACCTTTTGTGTGTGTGTGTGTGTGTGTGTGTGTGTGTGTGTGTGTGTGTGTGTGTGTGTGTGTGTGTGTGTGTGTGTGTGTGTGTGTGTGTGTGTGTGTGTGTGTGTGTTGGTGCCAGCCCAAAAAGTGCCATTAGAGGAGGGGAAGAAATAGATTCTTTGCATGTTTTCATTAAGAACGGATGATGACAGGAGATGTATTTCTCAGGTGAGATAATAAAAAGGTGTAAATTGGTACAAAGGAAACACTTTTCTCCATGTGTCAACTTTCTAACTTTTCCGCGCCCTTTTTATTCTTTGCCGGGTAAGAATTTATCCCTGTCCTCTCCATTCTCCTCTCTGGACTATTCAGCGTCTTGAATGCCATATCTTTCTTTCAAATAAAGAATGCTGACATAATGCTGAGTCCTTGTGCTCCCGGTCCTCTTTGCTCTGGGTTTCATCCCTGTGCTAAAAAAAACAAAACAGAGAACATGTTTTGTCACAGCTGAATTGTATTCCTGTCTTTGCTCGTGTTTTTTTTTTCTATTGATATAGTTTTTTATTTCCTCCTGTAACACAAGTCAGCCCTTGCTTTCTGCTCTGCCCTGCTTGATTCGTAACCAGACGCTCTACTCCTGAAGATAACAACATAACCTCAGTCAGTCATAATACATCGTCAGGGTTAAAAAGAAAGAAGAAGAAGAAGAAGAAAAAAAAAGCTACAAGTGGCTCAAGTCCTTAACTTTGTGTCTGCTTTGAAGTCTAGACTTGGAGCTCGGGAGGCTGGAGAGGGAGAGATTAATTGGCTCGTTTAATCTACACAGTCCTTTGTTTGAACCCTCTCAGCTTTTTGGCAGTGTCACAAAACAAAAGCCCACTGGATACCTGCTGAGATTAAAGTTCTGGCCATGTGGCATATTTGTGTCATGTGGATATCCGCAAAGACTCCTTCAGACCGGCGAAAGAAGTGGGTGATAAAAGTCAGGTATTCAGCGGAGTAGCACGATTTAATGACTTATTGAGCGCGTTTGCCGTGGCAGTAAACACATCCACGCTCGAGCGCACTCCTGTCGTCTCTGTGGAGAGCTCCCTCCATCCATACGTGTCGCTGGCACGTATTTCGGACAGAAGCGTGCTGCTGACATTTACTGCAATCCAATCTACCAGCAGTCAACACGTCCGTCTCTACAGAGGTGCCCGGGAAAATAGAGACGCACCGGTGTCGTCTCTTCAGCCTCAGTTATGGTCCAGGCCGACTCTAACACTGATTTGAGCCGTAAAATCGAGTCATAACAGTGAGATCACCTGTGTGAATGCAAGATCAAGGCACTTAGCTGCATACAGTCATTAAGTCCATAGATAATATGAAAATATGGACTTTAGGTTCAGTGTTTTCACTTTACCAGTGAGAGTTTCTAGAAATGTAGGCCCCAAAGATTTCAATAAGCTCATCCAGTCTGAGC
The DNA here is from genome assembly GCA_029224185.1 of Karalla daura. Taxonomy (NCBI): domain Eukaryota; kingdom Metazoa; phylum Chordata; class Actinopteri; order Chaetodontiformes; family Leiognathidae; genus Karalla; species Karalla daura. The sequence goes on from CM055191.1 coordinate 15,931,896, forward strand.
GAACGCGTTCATCTCTTCTTTTGTCTGCTTACTGTCAACAGACAACACGTTACAGCACATAACAATCATGGGCTCATTTGGCTCCAATCAATTTACATTTGGTTGACTGACGTGTGAGGAAAAGGTTAAGTCGCGCTCACTATTCTCAGTTTCCTAAGGCGCCGGCCTCCTAACTCGAACCACATCCACATCGCATGTACACCCACTTAGCACACGTATCACAATTGATTGGTTTGTTCTACCTGTAATTAACTTGAACCTCACATCGGTGTTGTGATCAACACAGCTCGTTACCCGTATGGGAGAGAGTGGCAGGACTGAAAGCCTGGGGAGTGAGTCTGAGGAGTGCTGAGAAGTAGAATGAGGAAAAAATCGGTCTTGATCACGTCCCCGTGTGCAACCTGATGTTCAGCTTTGGTTTGAGTGCGGTGATGTCATCGCCCCGTCTCTGGGGGATGCCCCCCTCCCCGCCCCGGGCGATGTCCGAGACAGACGCAGAGAAATGTAAAGTCAAGCAGATACTGAGATCATTTGGTCCTCACACATTATGCAACTGTCCCACTTTAGCTCTGGCGTTTGTCTGTTTTCCTGTCTCAATGCATTTCATCACTTCACTCCCACTTCACTCTCGTTCCTTCTGTCTTCAGCCTTCTCTCTCTCTCTCTCTCTCTCTCTCTCTCTCTCTCTCTCTCTCTCTCTCTCTCTCTCTCTCTCTCTCTCTCTCTCTCTCTCTCTCTCTCTCTCTCTGTCTCTGTCTCTGTCATTACGTCTTGCCGTCCTTTGATCTTCTCACTCTCAATCAACGCCATCTCCCTCACATTCTCATCTTTCTATTTTTGCTTCTAATCAATTTTCCGAGGCCCATCTGCTCTTGTGTACATGTCTCTTTCTTAATCACCGTTTTTTGTCTAATCAGCCTCCTTTTAGTCTCTCGCTAACATTTTGATTCCTCCTCCCGCTTCTCTCTCTGTCTTTGTGTTGCTCCTTGGTGCCTTTATCCACCGCTGCCTTCTTGTTTATCTGCCTCTCTCCGAGCTCTCTGTCTGATGTCAGCTTATCTGCATCCAGATGTACAGATAAAAACATTGCTTAAGAAAAGGCTTAACCTCAGCTCGTTCCTCAAGGCACATACAGTACCACGGGCGACCCGTTTATCTCCTGCTCAGCTGAGGGAGGAGCGGGGGGAACCTTGGGCAACATGTCAGCCCCACAGTTACTTCATCATGTGTAGAAATACTTCATTAGCCGTAATTTGCTGTTTTACTGCTCCCACACTGATTTGCGCACCAGTCTCATTACCGAGTGCTTTAGGCACTGAGACACACAAACAAATATTTATACATTCATGTTTTACTTTACCAAATTACTACCGTTGGCCTGTGGGACTCGTCAGACAACACCGAGGGAATAGAGCTAAAAGGGAAGTGGGGTGGACTTGTCATGCTTCTTGAGCTGTTTTGGCTTTGGGCGGAGGAAACGCATCCACAAGTTGCTGATGCTGCATGCTCAGTCTGTCTGTTTGAACACCAGACTCATTAGGCGACAATGACCAGTCAAGCTGGGTGGTGCCGCGTGTGCAGCACAGAAGTGTAGGAAGCGTCTCGGAGATGAGTCCTGACAGGCTCGGTAGCGAAATAGCAGTATGACGGTTCACAGAGGCGTGGAGGGCTCTGGATTGATTAGCAGACTTTGAAGATTGATTTCTGCATACTGTGAAAGACCTCAAGTGCACAGCAGCACTCGACGAGGTCTGTCAGTTCATCTAACAGAGGCCGGGTGGTTAATTTATTTATTCTACTGTTGAACACAAAAATATTCCATGAATTCCCAGTACCACCTCCGGACTGGTGAAGCTGAGAACTTGGCCCAGTAAATGAGCTGACAAAACAACTCACTGCAACTGCATTTTTTAGAAAACTACCAGAGCGCTCAGATAATTCACCCAGTGTTTCACATCCGATAAGTGTGGGTTTTTTTTGGTAATTTGCCTGTAATAGAGTTACAACAACTGAAAACAAGAAGACACAAAAGACATCTTCGCCAGTGGTGGTGGTCAGAAAGGAAGCGTAAATGCTCCCAAATTACTGCTGTTGGCTTTTTTTCTTCACCAAATAAAAAAAAAGGCTTTGTACTCCCACTCACATGTACTCGTCCTATTCATCAGACTGTGACCTCCATCCAGACAAACTAAGCTGGTGTCAGCTTGCTTCATTACTGCAGTTCAGTGGACTTTGGATGCAAGTTTGGTCAACAGTGAAATGGACCTAAAGCCTGCGTATAATGACACAGGAATTATGATAGCACAGATTTGTCTTTAACTGCTTATTTGTTCTGTCCAATCTATCATTTTTATGAAGAAAATGCAACTTTGCAGAAATACCAGTGTGTGTGTGTGTCTAGAAAGACAATCGCGTCCTCCGAGTACGAGTTGCAGCACCACACTGTGTGTCGTGTGTGTGTGTATCTCGTGTGTATTTGTCCCAATGTGGTATATATTTTGATACCATCAGGGGGTCTCTTCACACCCCCTGCAGGAACCAGTTCTCACATAGTGGACCACCCGTGGCCACAGCCACGAGCCCCCGGTGTTGGCTGACATGAAAGGTCTACAGGGCGACAGCTGATGCACACGCACACACTCACACAGACACACACACACGCACACACACACACACACACACACACACGCACACACACACTTCCTCAGAGAGATGTTTTGCAAATGCTGGAAACTAGCAAATATGTCCTCTAGTAACAACGTTCCCTGGAACTGTTCAGCTGAAACTCCGTGCTCCAGGTTGTGCTTGGCATTGCCCCTTGACAAACAAGCTTTGTTTTGTCCCAGCGCGGTCTAAAAATAATAATTCTCCATGCACTTGTTCATCTAATTTCCTTAATATTTTTTTTTCTGTGTAGGTGGGTGTAAAGACGATAACAACTGCAGGAGATGTGTTTTAGTTTGGAAACGTATTGAAAATGTGACTGCATGAGGAAAATGTAATTACTTTTCTGTGTGGATGCCGCTTTATTTTTGTCAGATAGAAACTAATTGGGCTTTGTTTACCGCGTCGTGGTTATTTTTGTACCATTATGGTATAATGTCAGGCAAAGAGCATTGCTTGAAAAAACGAAACAACTTTGCAAAATCCGTACAGGAGCTTTAAAGCGCGGTCAGTCCCAGTAGATGCGGTCCCTTTTGTGCGTCTTTAATTCTGCCACGGTTTAGATGGAGCCTCATGTTTAAAGCTTTCAATCATGCAGCTTTCCTCTTGGTTTTGAAGTCTGTTGCTGTCAAGTCCGATGCTTGATATTTAAATCGTCGGTTGTAATCTGATCTGCATGAGATATGCCTCTCAGATCCCGCAGTTGCTGCCCACTCATTGTGTAGATTTCGTCTTCAGTGTTATCAGATGGCATGTTCACGAACTTTATGCAAATCCGGTACGTGCGTGGGGAGTTGTCAACCAGACCAAGCAGGTGTGGGGTTACTCCATGTGCTACTCCGCAGCCTTGGATTGACTTCCCTATTGATTGTGAAGCAAAATACCTTCCAGCAGGCCTACAGTGAGGAGGAACAGCTGAAAAGACACGTTTAAAAGACACAGAAACTGAGAAAAAGTCATTTTAGTGCAAACATTTTTAGAGTTTATCACTCATATATTTTCACTCACTTTTCTTGTCACTTTTTTTTATCTGTAAACACTCCTCACCTTGTTTAATGTAAACTGCAGCTATCTTTTTTCTCTAGTGAGAAGTATAGAACAGGAACTTTCTCAGCCCCGCTGTCGGTAAATTGAATCGTTCCGAGTGAGGTCAGTCGTCTGAGAAGTTGTTGATTCCCACTGAACAAGTCTCAACCGAGTGCAGCTCTCTAACGGGCTGCATTTTCTTCTCACTTTGAAACAAGTCGGATGAAACATGCTAAAATGTGGGCTCGTCGCCGATAAAATATGCATGAGAGGAGCAAGGAAAGGGGAATTAATTCCTCTCACCTTTGATATGAGACGAGATGAGAAGTTCCCAGCAGGACTGCATGAGCCTGAAGATCAGTCTGTGAAGATCAGTCTGTAGGAACAGTGCAGTGTTAGAGTGAGACAGTGAGTTCAATGACGGGTCACCCAGTCACCTGCTATAAAAACTCCCGATCCCGATCTGTAAGGCAGGTATTCTTCTAGTATGAATAGTATATGGTTCTTTATGTGTCTATGGGAAATAGTCCAGATGCAAGAGCCGGGGGAGTAAATGGCCATTGTGGATGACAAAAACACAAATAAAAGTGTTGACTGAGGCCAAAGGAAAGTAGAAGAATACGATGGAAAACAGACTTTCCAGTGTGAACTGTGAGCAGTTTTTTTCTCAGTGTCTCCTCATATACAAGAGAGGCTCCTGTTCTGAAAGGACATAGTTTCCATCTAGGAACAGACAATTGACCAGACATGTGCAGGCACAGAGAAACTCAGCTGTGCAGTTGGCTACATGTTGGTGCATGTTTGGAACATGTCAGGACATGTCTTCAAGCAGTCTCTCTCTCTCTCTGCCTTTGCCTGCCTCTTGCTTTCCGTCTCAGAGTGCTCTGCTCTGCTCATGTTATTATTCCAGTAATATTGTCCTAAAACGATTTGTTCATAGCGATGCATTTTGTTTTTCCACCAAGGAAGGCACCTTCTTCGGTTCGTCACGGTCATTTTCCTTTCGTTTATGCTCTATGTTTAATTGTGTGTGTGTGTGAGCGTGCGTGTGATTGTGCTGACACTTTGCTCTCTAGCCGCAGTGAATGTCACTCCAGGTCTTCAGCTGAAGAAGCCGTTGAGTGTTTCTGCCTGACTGGACGGCCTGTCACCACATCTGTCACTTTGCAGAAAACCCTATGCCTGATTCCCTTCGACCCCCATTGTGCGCTTGTGTGTGTGTGTGTGTGTATGTATGTATGTGTGAGTGTTTGTCGGGGGCAGACTACTTCCTCTCTGTGAAAGCCCCTTGCCTTGCCCAGCAGCAGGAATAGTGTGTTCCAGCGGGTGTGCGTTACTTTGCCGTTCAGCCTTTTTTTGTTCCCGTGGTTTGGATCCAGGTTTGGCTGAATAGCTCAGCTCAAACAGCCCTAAAAGCATTTTTTATTGCTCTTCAATAGAGCGAGAGCAGGGGGGGGAAGTGGTTCAGGTTCCGGCCAGGAAAATGGACACATACTGTAGGTCATCTGTCCAAGAAAGTTAACCCGAGTAGAGAAATATTTTTAAGCATTTGGAGGAAGCTGCATGTGTCGAACGAGGAGTTATAGCTGAGTTAGTTCCACAAGTCTTGAGTTGTTAAATAGCGTTCGATGTGTTACCATGACAGTGCTGTGTGCTGAAGGCCTGCCACACTGGTGCTCTCCACTTGTCATAGTCACTGCTGAGAAAGTCATTGCCACTCCACTTGTTCAGTTACGTATGAGGGGCTGTTGGCCCTGAAGAGGCCATCAGTCGTGTGCGTGTTGAGGCATCTTAGAGTGACAAACATTCCAGTTGTTTGTTTGTTTGCAGGTGACATAGGGACACATGCCAGAGGCTCTGTGTACTTTCTCACTTGTTTTTTTTTTTTTCTTCCTGTGGTCTCCGTTGCCACTGCTTCTTTTCATGAGGAGCGGTGCTGTATAAGCGAGTGTCCGCGCACACTCTTTGGAATTCCCACAAAGCATAATTTGTGACTGAACAGGGTCCACGCATCGATCTGCATGTTTATTTATGAGTGCGGAGGATACGCTGCTAGTCATCAATAATGGAGCTGCTTTACGTTGAAAACAAGACAGTTTGTGCTTGGGTGGAGGAGTCCAGGTTTATGTTCAAGTAAGAGAGTAATCCATTTTCCAATGAAGATTGATATATTGCTCTAAGAAATGATATATTTTCATTTCAAACTTCAAACTCTCCTGCTATTCACTCTTTAAATTATACTCCCAAAATATCGAGCTTTGAGGACAACACATATGGGTCTCTGGGTTCTCTGTCCCCATCTCGGAAACTTGAATATAGTTGGAGTGCCAGGTAGAGATTTGTTTTTCCCAAAGTGGTGCCGCTTGGTAAAATGTCCAGGATTAAAGAGAGTTCGACATAAGAAGAGCAGGGTTAGTAATAGAGATAGTGGACAGATTGGGCTCAGAGGCCGTACATATGGTGAGTCTGTTCCTCAGCTTGTTAGCTCAGTAAACAGACCCCAGTCATTAGTCAAACGCTTTAATGCAGAGAATAATCCATGTGTTTACATGAAAATACTAATATTTACATAATACGGTAATGTGTCTTATTTTGGGGATACAGCTAAATTATTACACGCACACACAAAAAATGTTATTACTGTACAATAGTAAGGGTAATGAGTAATGTGTTTTTATATATTTTATACATTTACTAACTTCATTAACACATTGACACACGCCGGGTGCGTTTAAAGTTCGTCTGGGCTCGCTCGAGGAATTCAATCTGACACACACACACACACACAGCCACACACACACACACACACACACACACACACACACACACACACACACACACACACACACACACACACACACACACACACACACACGCGTGTGCTAAGTGAATTAACAAACACAAACATGATGCCTGCTGGTGGGTCATGAATATATTAGCATTAATACTGACCAGACGTATTATTATTTATCAAATTAGTGCCTGCACAGGCACATGAGCGCAATACATGCGCTTATACCCCCCACTCCCCAGACGCACATACACACGCACACACACACACACACACCCCATATTCAAAGAATCTAGGTCAGCAGCCTTGAATTAGGGAGAGTTAAACCTTATTATGTCTGATTAATAACAACTATAGTAATGTGTGTGTGCGTGTCTATGCGTGCTTAGTGTAGTTGTGCTCTTGGTTGTCTATGTGGGAATATTTATGATCATAATTTTCATGTGTGTGTGTGTGTGTGTGTCTGAGTTTGTGTGTGTGTATGTCCCCTGCCTTGACTTCTTTGCTTCTTTGACAACTGATAGTAACCATTACCACCTCAATGACTTTTTAATAGGAATTCATTTCCATATGTAATCGCAATGTTGAGACGTGTGTGTGTGTGTGTGTGTGTGTGTGTGTGTGTGTGTGTGTGTGTGTGTGTGTGTGTGCGTGCGTGTGCGTGCATGGGAGAGCCCCTCACTGCCTTGCACTTTGTGGGCTCTCTGAGGCGTACTGGGGAGGGATCTGCCCCCAATAGCTTCCTTTGACTCCCCCCTCCCCTCCTCCCCACACACTCTGTCATTCACTCTCCCCTCGGCTTCAACTCATGGGCTTTTAATGACGTACAGTACAAGTTCATTATCTTGATAGACAGACACTGGGTCAAATCTCCAGACAGTGTGGATAATCCCTGTGTGATTGATAACCCCTGCTGCATACAATTATATAATTTGCAGTAACACACTGAAAGGTTTTCTTTGTCTTTTTCCAACATATCAATTAACACTGGAAAGATTTGATTAGTCAGGAGATTGACAGGTGACATTTGTGATAGCTCTACATTACTTGTCAAGGAAAAATGCCAGATATTTCCAGGTGATTCTCCTCTCCTTAAAATGAAAAGGTTTCCTCGCAACCCTTTCAACTCAGGCCCAGTTGTGTTTGTATCTCATCAACATACAGTAACAGATGAATTTGACCTTTCAAGACAACTACATGTTTTGCCTCACTCCTCTTTCTAATTGCATTTATTGCCTGTTAAGTGACACTAATGAGATCATTTCTTAATGAGAGCAGATAACAGGGCCTGTTGATTGCTAACAAAATCACTAATATCATTAGTCTCCCTGCTGAAAAAACAGGGGAAACGTCGTCCTCACACAGTCTGTAAGTCCTGTAATTGTCATCAATCCTGTTTCCTTACGATGCCTTAGCATTATCAGATGTTATTGTGTAAATGCAGCGCATAGATAGACAAGAATCACCTGCACGCTCTCGGCTCAGACCACTGTAATAATCGATTGACCTGCGTCTTCTCTTCAGGATGGCAGGGGCAGGAGTGTATCCCAGCATGCACTGGGTGAAAGGCCGTGGTGTGCAAGCCTGCCAGTCTGTCATAATTTAGGAGATCTATAGCAGATAGAGACAATCTTTCCTAACTCAAGTCACTTATGACATGCACTCTTTAACAGAATGTAAAAAACTGAATCTACTGTAGAAGTCTGTCTGTCTGTCTGTCTGTCTGTCTGTCTGTCTGTCTGTCTGTCTGTCTGTCTGTCTGTCTGTCTGTCTGTCTGGTCTGTCTGTATCTCTATCTTTCTTCTCTTAAGTAGTGCTTGAACTCAGCACTTCTAAAGAGTGTCTCATTTAAGTCTCATTTTTGCTTTAGAAAAAAGCTTCAACAAGAGGAGAAAATGTGAATGTAGGTTGTCTTTTTTAAATCTGTCCCAGCCATCTACTTACTGTACATGTTACTATACTGTACATAGGCAACATACTGCACCTCGCTGTTGTGTCATTAATGTCTGAATGTTTGTTTGATGCCGATATGTTACGTAAAGTTTTATAGAAAATAAGAGTGATCATTTTTATTTTTCTGGCTTTACCTTCTGTGAAGAGAGAGGACGTACTCTCAGGCTGCATTTTTTACCTGTTGTTAGCAGTGAAAATTTGGTTTTATTTCGTCAAGCTGGTACAAATTGCTCAGCACAATTAATAACCAATGACACCAGGGGAGTCAGTTTCACTCTCTCATGTTATGTTTGACTTGAGTCGAGACAGGAACAGGAAAGGTCCCAGTAATGGCTGCTCAGCCCCATAGGCAAATTTTCCCTAATGTTTGCTAATCATGAGAAGGATGTTTTGCAAAAGTGGTCGAGATATTCCCATTGAATTTACTTGACACAGACTTGGGTTGGACTTGAGCTACGAGAAGCAGTTTTGGAGCATTAGTAATTTATTGTCAGCTAGTGCCGTTTGCTTCTCATGGGCTGCAGCGGTGCGGACAGCTTAAGGCCTTTCTAGGTCCCTGCAGATGCCCTTTGCTGTTAGATGCCGCGGCCCATCTGCTCTGAATGCTTCACAAGATGCTTCCAATGCTCTTTGACAAGACACTCACACAGGCACATGCAGGCACATGCACTCACACACACACAGACACACACATACAACCACAGTCACACACTGGGAAAAGATGAAAGAGAGGATATAACTTCTCTCCCAATTATTCCCTATACATGCATACACTCACATGCTCATAAACGCACATATACATACAGCACACGCACTTGGTGCCAATTACTTTTGATACATCCATACAATATATCTGACCCATATATGCCATGCCTTGTTTTTCTTATACACCCCATACGTTGTATGTGCACATACATAGACACTTTGTTCCAGGCTTTGATGTATCCAGACACAGAATATCAGGCACAGGCGTGCACAGAAGGTCACGCCTGTAGTTCAGAAACTATGTAAAAGTAGGTTAAAGCTGACACGTCGTTGTTTAAAGGATTGTGTAGGCTGTTCATTAAAGCCTTGCATATGCATGCACGTCCGCACACATGCATGTGCGACGTCGATGTGCATGCACACATGCGTGCATTTAGTGTAAACACGCCTGAGAGACAATATTTGCATAGACAAGAGTGTGTGTTGGGTTAATCCTTGATGATGATGCTACCTGCCAAGACACCCACGCAGCAGATCAACAGTTGTTGCTCTAAATTAAGCTGCTTAATTACTGCAATTAAACTCTGTGTGTGATGTTTGTGCACAAGTGTTTGTGCACCCGGGTTCGGTGGTGGGCTCCTGTGTGTGTGTGTGTGTGTGTGTGTGTGTGTGTGTGTGTGTGTTAATGTTAATACGTTGCCGGCGATGTGTGTGCGCGAAAATGTTAATTTCCCGCACGCCTGTGAATCAAAGATTAGCAAAGATCAAGAATTTCTGTGAGAGCCGTTGAATGCAAACCTAAAGAAAAAATCACCGGCGCCTTTGAAGAACTTTACGTTGTACAAGCTTCGACGGCTCCTTCCCGTCAGCTAGTGTCACTCAGACGTCATGCAGGGGCGGATGATCGTCACAGGGATGATGTTCAAGTGGAGCTCCCTAGTTTCACTAACAAAAAACCAACAACTTAATGACTTTCTCTTTTGCTGTCCTCATGGACACCATCATGATATCCTCATGGATACCTACAGCACAGTCTTACAGTAATATGAAGCAGTGAAATCACATCATGTGGACTTAAGAGTGATTTTTTTTGGAAGAGAGGATTATGGGGATGGACATATAGTTTGAGAAAAACACTTTTTTGCACTAGCTAGTGGTCATTGCTGTCATTGCCATCTTCCTAAATTTCACACCTCTGACACCACACAATATTTCTGGATTGCTCCACTTCTCTCAGCAAGTCATTCCGCCACATGGCTCATATTTTCCCTACTTCTCCTCCAAATTCCTTGTTTTGCCTTGCAAGTTGTAGTTTTTGATGTCTGGCCCAGAATATTGCACTGTGTAGTGATGGGCGGGTGGGGGTGTGGATTGTGTGTGTGTGTGTGTGTGCGCCTGTGTGTATTTGGGGTTGGGGCGTGGGTGAGGGGTGGAGGGGTGATAGTGGGGTTGGACAGCTAGAGGGGGTTGGCTGAAGGGGAGGGCAGGGGAGGGGCTAATGTGATTGAAGGTCAGACAGGCCTTCCAGCCAGTGGTGCCGAGCAGAAGTGTTGCATGGTTATACATGCTTAAATGTTGATTAGAGGGGTGTGTGTGTGTGTGTGTGTGTGTGTTTGTGTGTGTGTGTGTGTGTGTGTGTGTGTGTGTGTGTGTGTGTGTGTGTGTGTGTGTGTAGACCAACATGTGCTCTCTCTGCATGGTGAAGAAATGACTGAGAAATTTCCTGAGAAGGCTTTGGTGGATTAACTGTATTTACAGTAAAGCCGCCTTCATTTGATTTGTCTTCTTTTTGGCCAAATGAAGCGATAACTCCAAACAACAAATGGCGCATGTGTGTGTGTTTCCATCTCCGTCTCGCTTGAAGAGCATTTGTTGACGTGGGTTAGCTCAAGTTCACAACCCGGAGAGGTTTTAAAGTGTAGAAAAATCATTTAAAAGGTGAAACTGGAGGATGGGAAAAAGGAGCAGTGAACAGCAGCAAAAACACCAGATGACATACAAATCTTGAAGATGTGAGGTGGTGGGAGTTTTACAGGTCGCGTGAAGTCACTGAGTGACTCTGCGTGAAGTGATCTGAGCTGTTGTTGCGTTACACCAGCCCATGTGCAGTCTGATTGGTTGCAGGGGGCCGGTCTTTAATAGATTACAGATTATATGCACATAGAGATGATCCTATTATACTGCATTTAATCCTTATTTTCCATGACACAAAGCAACACATAGCTAAGCATGTTGGTGTATATTAAGCTGCCATGATGCATGATGGTATGTATGCGCCTATGTTTAAGGTATATCAGCCCAGGGGCGGCAGACGTTTACCCAGACTATCAGCCTGTCACAGTTCATTTAGGACAAAATACACTATAATGGGGCAATGCAGTCGCACTGCACCATTTCCAGTTACAGAAAATGTGCTGAAAAAGTTTCAGTAGCAGCATTTTTTCTTTCTGCAGATGAACTTGAAGTCAACTGCTTGGCTCTCTCGGCGTCTGTCACGCTCTTTCTCTCCCTCCACGTATGTCACATAACATGCTTAGCCATGTGTTGACTGCTGCGATGGAAAATGGGGTTTTAATGCTGTTTAATAGGATCATCTAATCTATAATCTGTTAAACACTATAGCCTGTGGCAGCCAATCAAAATGTATATCATGCCAAAGAGATTAAGATAAGCTCGGAAAACCAGCCCATATGTGGATGGTATGGACAGCGGGATAACTTGTATTGTGCGTGTTGTGTGATGTATGCATGTGTACAGGCCGCATACTGTACGGCCTACTGTGAATATACAATAGTGAAGAGAAATGATGTCAGAGCTAAGAACATTAGTGCCGATTTAAAGCAGCAATACCTTGTCATATGTAAGTAATCAGTGATGGCTGTGCAGCATGTGTACAAACAAACAAACAAACATCGTGTGAGATTCAGCTAGCCTGTGTATGTGTGTGTGTGTGTGTGTGTGTGTGTGTGGGAGCTACTCAGGGAATCAGAGCTGGAATGTGCCAAGTGACAGGGAAAGAGCGTGACATAAAAATGTGTGGTCATGTTGTGCCACTTTGGTGTCTCATTTATGATTTAAGACCCTTTTACTGTTTCAACAGTGGCTTTTACTAAAGCTTCCAATCACCTGAATCAATTGGTTCTGTCATGCCTCTTCAAAGCAGCCACTTCAAAGCCGTCATCTCTTTCCTCCTCCCACTCTTCACATGCTTTTTATCCAGAGGCGGAGCAAGGACACGGGGCCATAAGAAATCCCACTGTATATGTAAACAGTGTAATGGTATATGGAAGGCTTCTGCTCTCCTATACGCTCGTCTTTAAGTCCTGCGGCTTAGACTGTGGGCGATGTGGACCTGGGAAAATGCATGTGAGGGACGATGTGGATGAATGAAAACCATTCCGTCGCCTCCTCCTCACATTTAGGTGATTTCGTAACTTCCAGAGAAATAAGTCTCAATATGGATCTGTTGACATAAGCGTAAACCAGACGTACCACTTAAGAAGTAATGTGCCGCCACCATTTTCTCCTTCTCTACAAATTAAGTTTGGGCCTGGTCTACTTTTCTCTAATTTAATATGTTATAATGCAATTGATTTAATGCAATTTCTTAAGATAAAATCCTTCTTATTTCTCTGAAATCGTTTGGCTTATTTGCTTATCGTCATTGTAAAGAAAGTGTACAGTAATGAAGTGTAAACGGTACACACAGAAGCAGACGCTGACCTGGATCCATTATCTGTGACAGTTTTCACTCCGAGGCTGCTTTAGGAAAACACATGGACGCAGCCAGCGAGTATTTGGAATATTTGGCAGGGAGCTGGAGTGATGATTGTTTGATTTGTGTAGGACATTTGTCAGATGTGCTGATGGTGTTATTCTTGAACAAAGACAAATGTAGCCTAGACGTACACACAGCTGTTTCCTCCTGCATGCGGCTTCTTGCTCGGCCCCACACACCCCCACACACACACTCCTCCCTCTCTGTTTTTGTCCCTACCAGTGGTGAACTATATGTGGCCTCATACCCAGAAAGCTTCGATAATCCCATATACCAGTATAGTTTGGAGCAGATTCATTTTCACAAACAACAGGTCCAGAGATGTGGCAGCAGGCTAAGGGAACATTGCTGAACATCCAGAAAGTCTCTTTCCTCATCCTGATTAGGTTTGTGCCAGTTTTCTGACTCGTTGTAGACAGTTTTCTGTCTCAGTCTCAAGAGACAGCTCATATGGCTCTTGGATATAAGCATAGAAGATGTGAGTGATCATTTTGTTCATATGTGATCAATCCTAACTCATTCTATATCCTATACACCCAATCCCCATGGCTACCCCAGTTTCATCCACATTTTAATAAGTAAACAAAGTATAAATAAAGCAGCAAGGAAGGAAAAAAGAAACATATACAGCCAGAGAAGTCTGAGAAAGCACAGCTCAAATTGAAAATGTCCCAGGGTGTTACTATTTTTATATACTATTTTTCCCTGAAATACAAACAATGCAACCACTCATTTTTGTAAGAGATTTTCATCTTTAATATCTTCCTGTCCTGCCTTCTTTCCATGTGGCATTTTGTTCACTCCCTGTGCCGTGTCAGAGTTCAGTCAAGCTTAATGGCTCATAGGAAAAGTGTCCCGCTCCGCACCCATGTTTGGAACTGCCCCGACATCAGACCGCATCACCAGGTGACGTGGAAAAGATGTTTGGGGAACAGTTTGTGATGCAAGCACACTCTGGGGTCAAAGTGGTGTGGAAAATAGCTTGATTCAAAGAGATAGAGACTTTCCCCTTAAAAAAAGATAGATTAGATGGGCATAACATCTGCTTCTTCATTTTCCCAATATCTGTGAATTTAAAGAACGTGACTTGGGTAAACAGTTGCACCTTATTTGATCTGCTTGTTGTAGTCTCAACCTTCCTGATGCTCAGACCAGACCTAGTCACACATACCAGAGGGCAGAGGAAGCAGATGTGTCGCATGCGTCAGGCCAGATATACGAGGCAGAGCGGCAGAACATTTCCTGAAGAAGTGGCCACCTTCTCTGTGCTGCTCCATGCCAAGCATAACACCGCTGGCTCACCTAATGCCACAGGGAGCGACGTGCAGGCCAGAGGGCCAAGGCACTGGGCAGGTTACTGAGTTTCTCCGTGTGCCTCTGGCCTTGGGTAAACACCTGAGACTTTTTTTCCAAAGCACGGCCCAGTTGAAAACATAATTAACACGGGAATCACAAGAGGTATTTAATCGCAGACAATACACAAGCTTAGTTGGCAGCGTCACTGCGTGTGTGTGGAATCACAGGAATGTTGTTTTGGAAGGGCTTAGTTTAGCTCCTGGGCCAATTTAATGCAAGTCTGGCCTTGTGTTTGGAGACCAATTGGCCGGTATTATTCTGGGAAAGCTCGATGGCTGGGAGAGAGCGATGCTGCTGGTGTTGTGAGCGTAGGAGCACTCTCACTCCTGGGATAGAGATGATGCAGGCAAGGGTTAGACCTTGTCAGTGGGACTGGTATAATTCAGCCCAAACAAGCTGACACGAGCAGCCCTGGGAATTCGCTGTCACTGCCTTCCTCGGGGCTAAAAAGGAAAAAAAAAAAGACTGCAACAAATCAGCCACGGTATTAATGTTGCTAAACAGCGACACGCTTTCATAATGAATCAATGTTAGATGATGATAACGTGTCTCTGCACAGAGCTTGACCTCCAGGTCCTCGAGTGAAGCTCGTCTGTGGCGAGCAGCACAAGCTCGGCTTCTTATCTTCGTCCAGGCTAGAACGGAGCCCGCAATCTGAGGCGAATAAATTGAATGAGTTAATACACGATAAAGAGCATTTAATGAACTGGGCTATTACTGAGTATAAGACCAAGGTGAAATATGCGTTTGATTAATTGCATATTGAAGCAGCGGAGCATCACTAAATTCATCTTTGTATTTTGTGTCTGTGTGTGTGTTTCGCCTTAAGATCTGATCACATGTGATTGATGGATGTTTTGGAGGCTGTTTTCAGATGTGGCTGGC
Organism: Karalla daura; assembly: GCA_029224185.1. Taxonomy (NCBI): domain Eukaryota; kingdom Metazoa; phylum Chordata; class Actinopteri; order Chaetodontiformes; family Leiognathidae; genus Karalla; species Karalla daura. The sequence goes on from CM055191.1 coordinate 15,947,053, forward strand.
TCCAGAAATCATTAGTGCATCTTAATGTCAGCCATGATGAGCTTTGGAAAACTGGACAATTATCCTGCCATCATCTTTAATCTGTCTGGCCTGTGCACGCCTTTAAACACAGTGGATCTCCTCTCTCTCTCTCCCTCTCTCTCTCTCCTTCTACATACACACTCACACACATACACACACACACACACACATGCACAAACAAACTGTCCAATTAGCCAAACACCATCTTTACTCTGAATGACCACATGCATCTTTCTGTCTGTCTCTGCACCACTAATGATAATGACGGTTGTATGTGTGTGTGTGTGTGTGTGTGTGTGTGTGTGTGTGTGTGTGTGTGTGTGTGTGTGTGTGTGTGTGTGTGTGTGTGTGTGTGTGTGTGTGTGTGTGCGCGCTTGTGTCTGTGCATCAGCTTGTGCCTCTGCAATGCATTTTTTGTGCATCAGCTTGATATGATATGTCTTAACACATAGCTTAAGCAGACACTCAAGCATTTCCAGACCCAGAGCCAAATGACCGTTGGATCATTAAGATCTTGCAGTGAGCGCTGCTCTAATTTAGCATGAAGCAGAGGATTGTCTCCTTTCGCTCTCCGTGACCTTCACAGTCCCAGAAAGCGTGCGCTCGCAGGGCCACTTCCGTGGCAGCCACGGGCTTTGTTATTCCAGCGTGCTGAAGCAACAAGCGATGAAGTTAAACAATAAAGTGAAAGAGGTGAAGATGCCGTGCTGATGAGGGAGTTTCGGGGGGCACAGCTGATTAATTCATTTATCATCGGGAATGAGAAATGGGAAAAGCAAATGAAAACAAAAGGAAGTCTGTGTTTGACTCCTACATATGGTGTTTATATCCAAATAAAAGCTACATCTGCTATGTGTGTTTTCAAGGTCGGTGTTCAGACTCTTGAATGCAACAGGACAAAATGAAGCAAAACCAATGAGCCTGCTCAACCTGCGTGTGCGTTTGTGTGTGTGTGTGTGTTCCCAGAGGGAGTGTGTGAGATCTGGCTGACCAGTGAGGACACGGGGGCTTATGGCAGAGACATCGGGACAGACCTGCCCACCCTGCTGTGGAGACTGGTGGAGGTGATCCCTGAAGGGGCCATGCTGAGACTGGGAATGACCAACCCGCCTTATATCCTGGAACACCTAGAGGTATGCAAGGCGCCCGGGCCCCCACGTCACTCGCAATTAGCATTTAAGATAACAACGCACAAGCGATACGTTAAACGGGGCAGACGGAGACGCTGGGGTCTTTTTGTACCCCCTTTCACCATTTGTTTTGTCTCCGCCGCCTCCTCCGCTCTACCTTTGTGCTAACAAATAATATTGCTTTGTCTGGATTTAATAAACTAAATGCTTCTCTGTTTTGCTTAGCAAGCGGTTTAGCTGCAGCTCTCATACTCCATTCATTAGTGCAGTTCATTCTCTTCGATCCCTAATGAGTCAATTAAGGACCATTGTGTCCTCTTTAGCAACCTCATTTTATCAGTCATTATTGTCTTCCCTAATGGAACAATGGACATCGTTATTCCTTCTCCCTCTTGTTCTCCATCCACCCTTTTCTCTCTTTGTCTTTTTGTGTGTCTGTCTGTCTGCCAGACAAGCATTTGCTGGCTTTTAAATGACATATTTATACCATGTTATCGCCCCTGTCCACCATCACTTGACCATGGACGAAGCTGAAGTCAAACAAAGCGACTTATTTTATTTATTATTTGAATTCTGTTTTCTTTTTTCTTTCTTGCTTTCTTTTTTTTTTTGAAAATCAATTTCTTCCTCCAATGTACCTGTACAAGGCTAACATGTTTATTTGATGGAGGATGAAGGAGGCAGCCTACTCCGCAACGATTCACCCAAAATAGTCGTCATTGTAGCATGAAAACGTGAGCATAGAAGGAAAGCTCCCGGTGGTGCCTGCTTCTGACCTCCGCTACCGTCCGCATGTTGTACCCAAGGCATAAGGCTGCTTTTCGCTTGACGTGGCTTGAAAAAGCTGTTGTTTCACTGAGAAGCAAGAAACACTCTCTTTCACTCAAACTCCTCTGTGATAACGTGCCACTTAACCCATGTTGTTATTGTGAAAATAGCCCAACTTTTTTAACATTATCTCTGCATGAAATTTGTTCTCATCCCTCAGCTTTTGCAAACTTGCAACTTGTATTCAAATTGTATTCAGTATGTTTATCTACACCTGTGCTGTTAAGTAGTGTGTTAATTGCGTGTCAACTAAGAGAAAATGAAAGGGAGACTCAGGGCTGAGGAAGACATGAAAACTTGATTTTTCAATCACAGTATCTAATGTGTAATGTAACCTGCCTAATGTGTTTATGCATTTGCAGTATAATGTCAAAGCAAAAGAGGACTAACTGTACATCACCAACATGTGTCTGATCAATGAAAAGTCAACAACTGAAAGGAATCTAAGTGAATCTGGACATGTTGGGTTAAACTAAAGTGGACAAATAAGTTTTCTTAAGAAATGTAAAAAAAAAAAAAGTCAAGAATTTCAAAATACTTATTGTTTAATCCCATTTAAACCAGTCTCATTTTTGAGTAATATAGCTCAGAAAAGTAGAGGAAATAAATAATTTTATCAAAAAGAATGGGGATAGAAGGCTGAAGTAGGGGGACTTAACCTAGAAAACTGTGTAAAAGTGTAACAGCGCAAGAAAGAAAAAAAGAAAAAAAAACAAGAAAAAGTTCACAGCAGATGTACTTTTGGATCAAACAATCAAGTTAGATTGGAGATCATAGATGAAATGAGGGCAGAATGGGAGAAAAAAAAAAAAAAAAGAAGCGGGGATGAAGGCCCGGGGATAGAGATGAGGGGTAAGACGGAGCGGGAAAGTGCTGTGGGAAGCAGCAATGGAGGTTGTAATTAACCAGGGGTTAATGGAGGTGGCTAATTGTCCCCCACATGTATAGGTAGGCTTTCTGCTTGGCTACATTACAATTAAAAAACCACCCTCCTAATGATAGGGAATAACAATTAACTGATAATTAGAAATATACTAGGACGACACACTAGCTTGCTCTCTCCTCGTGTGCCTGTGTGTGTGTGTGTGTGTGTATGTGTGTGTGTGTTAAGAATCATTTCATATGCTACCGGCCTTTTTATTGTTAACGTCCATGCATTGAATTGAATTATATCTTTTTGCTTTAATTCCTCAGTCAATTAACCTACATAAGGAAAGATAAGAGTGCTCTTCTTTAACTTATCATTGTCTTTTGTTGCTCCTGTCCCCCATTTACCCTTAATCCTCTCCTTGTTTTCTCCTCCTCTGCTCGCCCCTCTTCAGACCCCCCACTCCCCGCTCTTTTTTTTTCCCTCTCTGTAGACCTACTTATAAACTTTCTATACATCGTCAGTCCGACAACCAACACCGAAACTTGCCAGTAGAACAGGCTTCAGCTAATAGAGACAAACTCTTTATCTCTCTCTGTAAAGAAATAAAAGCTGACACTCTGCACGTGTTGCTGCAGTATGGCTGACTTGAGGGTAAATGATGTATGTGAAGAGGCAGGTGTTTGCCTGAGTAACAAAGGACTTAAAATTAAAGTTTGCCACTCTCTTCTTGCCATTGCTAGCAGGTCAGCAATTGACATCAGTGGTGTTCAACACGGGTCACCACTTAGTGTCCCAGTCTGATTTGTCTGTGTGGAGTTTGCATGGTCTCTCCATGTCTACACAGTATGTGTTTTCTCTGGTTGCTCCAGCTTTCTTCCACAGAAACCAAAAACATACATGTTAAAGTTGATTGGACACTACAAAGTTTCCCCTACATGAGAGTCTGAGAGTGAATGTCCTCACTCTGTGGTTTCTCACTCTGGTTCAAAGTTGGTAAGGTGATGGATGAATGTTCAACAAGGCATCAACAAATCTGAGTTAAACTGTTAACGTCCCTATAACTGTACACAGGTCTCAACTTCATGTTGTTAATGTCCTCAATGAGCACATCTCGGCACCAGCTGAAACTCCAGGTGCTTCAGTGTGGATCAATCCTGAATGCCCGAAACATGAAGCCATGGATTGTGTCAGTCCTTATTATATGGTTTCATGAATCCATGCTAGCATGAAAAAGAGAGTTTTGGCTCCACAGGAAAAATATGAACTATAATTAACTATATTTTTCAATATCGTAAATGTCACAATATACAATCAAAAATTTTTTGCTTATATTGTGTCGGTTAAATGTCATTCAACTAAGAGCAGAAATAGTCACGACAGCTTTTGTTGATAATTAAGTTTGACATGTTTTGAGAAAACCAAAGCACTTTTCAACTGATGGCGTGTTGTAATTGAACTGTGTTGTTGAGAGGTTTTTAAGGAGGGGTGGAGTAGCTCTTCCATACATCTTAAGTGTAGAGCCTGGACCTGCTCAGTCTAGAGTTAAGGAGGCATCAAGCATTTGGCCCAGTCGCAACTACACAGTGACTGTTTATGGACTTTTGAGCTTTTCTTCTATATTTAATCATTTTTTCATCGATTCAGCTTTTATGTCTCAGTTTTCATTGGTTCCCCTCTTGATGGTAATAATTACAGCAACTCCAGTGGTTTGACGATGAAGATGATGATGATGAAGAAGGCGAAATCTCCAAAGTAGACTCGTCCTCCATTTTAAGTAAAGGCCAAATTATAATCCATCTTTTCTTGTGAAGAATGCCAGCGCTTATATAACAACATCAGACTGAATGGCTGTGATTGAAGCTGAAAAGGCCAAGGTACCTCTCCACTTCCTCTGGAAGGATCGGCCGCTCTCTCACACACACTTAGTCGCGCCAACACTTTGCCACCGTCTCCCTCTGTCACACACCAACATGCGGCTTGCTGCCGCGTGCAGCCTGTTTCTCCTGACAGGCTGAGACAGCCTCATAGAGCCATTTGCTGATTGGAGCAGTTAAAGCCCCAATCGCCTCTCGTGGACCACTTGTCTCTGACATTTTAGTTGATTGCATGGGGCCATCAGTGGACATTTTCACCGGAGTAGTTGCAAGTAAGTGTCTTCAGCCACGCTACTCCTGTACAGTACATTCACACCTTTTCCACTGTAAGACTCCAAGTTCGACTTTATCATACGTTTTTTTTATTTTTTTTATATTATTGAACAACTGGTTTAATGATTAACAAGCTGTTATTGCTACAAAGTGCCAGTCATACTCAAAACCACATTTTTTGCTGCATCCCACTCTGAGCATGGAAAGAGAGCATCAATGAGCAGATCAAGAACAACAAACAGGAAAAGTCATAAAAAATTGTTAGAAAGAGATATTTAAACATACCTAACATATTCTGAGAGAAAGAAATTACATTGGTTTTGAGTGAGTCGTAAATACTAAATAATGTGACTACTCAAATTGTAAATAAAAAAAAAAACACCCCACCTCTGTTTTATATAATGTGATATACGGGATTATATCATTTACCTCAGCACCTTCTCCGTCTTTCTCTCTGTCCATTCAGCCATCACTAAGCTGCTCTCCAAAGTACAGTGCATGAGGTCATCTAATGGTGCAAGGCGTGTGTGTGTGTGTGCGTGCAAATACCTGCACATGCAAGTCTCAGGATGTGATAGAATCAAGCAGACTCAGTAAATGAGGTGTGAAAGTAGCCTCTTGGTAAGTAGCAATCAATCAGGCCGAGATGACATCCTCAGCAGAGCTCGCATCAGCTGCAAACACAGAGGCATTTCACCTGACATTTGCTCAAGTTTGTCCGCTAAAGAAGATCTCACACAGCCACAGATATACATCAATCCCCGGCTTTTGTGAGATGTTTTTCTTTTTCATTCAGTTGTGATGAACATGTCTTTTTTGGCGGCCACATAAAGAATCAGGAAGTCTCTGAGATGAATAAAAAAACGAAGAGTGAAAGAGCGAATGAGTTTTTTGTTGTTGTTGTTGTCTGGTTCTGGGAGTGACGAGGAGTTGTTTTAATTTTCCTCATTTTGCTCTCCATTAATTTCTTTATTTTTAAGCCATTTATTTTATGCAGACGGCCAGACGGTCGTGCCTCAGTTTGATGGAGCTGCACTGGGCCTTGGGGGGGGGCTGATAAGCACCCACAGCAAAGAGGGAAAAAAAGAACTCCATCTTCTTTATTTTTCCATGCTTGTGTCACAAGCAGTCACACACATGAAGACACACGCACACACACACACACACACACACACACACACACACACACACACGTCTCTCACCTTCACACTCAGATGTGCACGTGAGTGCAGCTGTATGGGCACACACTTAGACACACCCTCTCAGACCATTTTCATTTTAATGAAGCCTTTGGGAGCCACTTCACATTAGAGGCCTAATGTAGCATTGTGCGAGGGACCCGGGAACCAAATGAATGCTCACAGTAAAGCTATTCGGATGTGCCTCTAAATGATGAATCCTCACTTCCTGCAGTGAATTATGCTTTCTGAAGGATTTCGGGTGAATGATGAGTTCTGAAAGGCGGAGACTTAAATACCAGCCTCTTTATTGTGGCTTTTGTTGTGGTTTTAAATCTATTTTCATTGTGTCGAGGCGGTGATAATGGCAGTTAGTTATCTGAATTATCAGCAATTTGTCGAAGCAATGCACAGCTGCAGACTTCCCAGGCAGAATTTAACCGCACAGTTTTGTTTTTGTTTGAGACCACCGAAAACAAACTTTGACAGTCACCGTAATGAGGCAGATACATCTTTAAAAAAAGGAAAGTAGAAAAAAAAATCCTCTTTTCAAGCTCCTGGCGCTCGGATGATACAGACCTCTGTGCGGTGTGACATTTAAGTGCCACACAAGCGTTTAATTTCCCTTCGACTGTGCGACGCGCAGACTTTATCAGCAGTGTGTGAGGTGCTGCCGGCTCAGCATAACCTCCAGGGAAAATCAAGTGCAGCCTGAAGTATTTGAAATGTCTAATACCGCTGGGAACCCGCCGCCTCTATCTGCCACTGAATACAGTTCCCATCGACTGTGTGTGTGTGTGTCCCAGTAAACACACACACACACACACACACACACACACACACACACACACACACACACACACACACACACACACACACACAGGGACAGGGGGACCTGACTTATTATCCTGGGAACAGCTCGTAGAATCATTTTCCGTGCAGACTCCCCTGGGTGAACTCTGTTAATACTCGGTTATGTGTGGGTTTGTATATATGTCTGTGTGAGATGCTAGTTGTCAGGGGTGTGCTTCAGAACGTTCACTTACACCAGACTGTAACCCTCTCTGTCTGCGTGTGGCGCTCTGGGGATCTCAGCTGTGTGTGTGTGTGTGTGTGTGTGTGTGTGTGCTGTGCTCTTATAATGCAGTCACTGATGCGCTCCATACCACACCACTATGGTATACACGCTCCATATACTAATATTGACAGCTCGTGGCTTTCCCGGTTACAGTAAAATTGCGTTTTGCTCTTAGCTTATAAGAAATTGATGCTGGCCATGAACGCCGCAGCTTCAAAACATCATCGGCGCTGAATTATCGCTGCATCTGAAGTGGAATATTTTATTAGTGTTTATCAAACTCCGGGAACGTCTCAATCAGCTGTGTGGGCGGCGCCGCAGGCCCGATCATCTCAACAGCACAGCAGAGTAAACAGATTATCAGAGCAGTTTAGGGTTTACGGTAAATGGCTCTTATTGCTGCAGACTGAATGCTGTCCACGCCTAGGTTCAGAAATCTGTGTTTCCGAAGGCACAAACTGCAGAACCTGTCATAGTTTGTAGCAATCACTGCACTCCTCAGATCAGGAAAATCAAGCAAGGGGCTCATTTGTGCCATTTATTTTGCTCAGTAGGTTTAAAATGGAGGTCAGGATGAACAGGATGGACGGGCGACAGGCCACAGCTCAGACTGAGCATGCAAGCTACCTTTCATCTGCACTCACTCACTCACTCTCTCTTTCTTTTTCTCCCATGTATGTTCTCCTCCTCCGTATCTGATCTGAGGCGGTAGATATTAGACCCTTTGAGCTAAGCCAGTTATGAGATCTCTTCAGGTTTGTGCTTCTATCTCAGCTGATCAGCCAGAGATGAAAGCGCGTGCGTCTGTTTGCGTGAATGAGAGCGATGAGCTCCATGCGGGGAACCAGAAAGTGTCACACGGAGCGAGAAACAATATTACACTCTTTTTTTTTTTTAAAACACTTTCGAGACTGGTAAAACAGAGCAAAAAAAAAAAAAAGATTAATAAAGAAAAAAAAAAGCGCACGCTGGAACTGATTCTCGATCGGTTTGTCTAAGCTTGTTGATCTCTGCTTTGAGCTGGATCGTTCATCCGCCCAGGAGCGAAGGCATTAAAGCGCCACTTTAATTTTTTTTTTTTTTTTTTTTGCCACCGAACGATATCAACCTCATCACGGCATCACTTGAGTCTCACTAAACTGTCTGTCAGCAGCAGTCAAACACTGAAAAGGCCCCAACTCCACAGGGATCAGTAACAAAAGTGATCCTTATCAGGCGGCGCATAATCACTGGAGGATGGGACGCGCGCTGTCAGACGCACGCACATGATAAATGGCCTGTGTGAATGAGAAATCCTCCTCTTATAGATTAATCCCCAGATGCCATCAGCGCTGCCCTGAGACTCAAGCTAGCATGCCATCTGTGGAGACCCCGCGCACCCCTGCAACACACTCACACACACACGCGCACACACACACACACACGCACACAGGGAAGTTATCATCGTCAGTGAACTTAATGAGAGGGGATCATCCATGATGCCATGTCAACGCGCCGGGTCCAGACGCAGTGTCTCCTCGAAGCTCATTTCATCGCATACGTACACAGTCGTAACTCGGCCCACCTGCAGTGTTGGGTGCAATTTGATTAGCACCAATCAGACCTTAATGGCAGCCGGTACCAATACGTGTAAAATAAATAGGCATGAAGCGGCGTGACTATTCTACAAACACGCTAACGTGGTGTGTAAATGCATGTCAGCCGTGCTGGTTTGGCTGCAGGTTGTTGCTTTTACAAACGGAACCAGTCTAGCGGTCTAGTGTTTAATAATACTGAGGGTGATAACTAATAAGAAGAGGAATACTGAGCAGGGAGTTGCCTCGTCCTGCATTCAAAACAAACAAAATATCGTTTTCTCTTTTCCAGCCGAGGAGCGAGCTTCAGCTAGTTTGCAGGTATCAAAGAGTCGCAATGTGAATCTTTTTCCTATCAAATAATGAACATGCCAGTTATTATTTTACTCCGTTTTCATGTTATTTCAACATCCTTCCTCGGTTGTTTTGAAGGTTGCGATACAATTTTTAGAAGGTGCTTAGTTAACCCCCGCCCCCCCATATAGAAATGAGCATATTTACTTGGTTCAGTCAGACACCAAACCATTTATTTTCACAGAGATGAGGATGTGAAGGAGAGGAGAACATGCCCTGAGGTTGCGAGATCATTAGAACAACTTTCCGTTCGGCTGTAAAGAGTCAAAACACAATTACAGAGATGCATTTGTGCAGTGCTTTACATACGACTAGCTTCATTTAGTTCTGTATTGTTCTCTTTCAGTTCCCTGCACTTCAGGGCTGAAAAAAAAACAACCCATTGATGGCACTGATATTCATAAAGTCAGCCAGTCAGCAGGCCTGGTTAGCCCTGCGGTAAAACAAGCTTAGGAGCTGGTCAGATGATCTGTATTGATCCTCTGACACCAGCAGGTTTTATTGTATATCCTTGCTTCAGTCTGAATAGTTGTCCACTGTGATAAAAAGTGGATTTAAGAAAAAAAACAAAAACGTTGCTCCTTTAATTCCCCGTGATGAGCACACTGCTGAAGACTCTGTCAAAGCTTTTAATGCACCAGAGGTAAAAAGGCTGCGTTTCAACTACTGTGTGTTTGAACCCGCCCGTTCATAGAAAAAGTCTGATGTTTTCTACAGTTACCAGCACAGTTAAAGCCTCATAGTGAGTAACTTTTGAAGTACAGTCCCTCATGTATTCCAGTAAATATTTAATGATGGTGCTATTTAGTTGTTATTGTTGATGATCTTTAAGCTGTCGACATTAGAGAAAACTGCTGATCCGCAGTTTTAGCTTCCCCTCTGTGATGTGAACGCAGAAAGGCCTCCCACCAGAGAGTTGAATTACACCCGATAAAGCACCAATACACAGGAAACTAGTGTTCAATCAGAGTTACTTCTAAAAACTTAGAACATGCAAGGTCATAATCAGTCACTAATTATTTTACCTTTGGAAACATTTAAAGACATACATGCAGATATCTCTCTCTCTCTCTCTCTCTCTCTCTCTCTCACACACACACACACACACACGCACGCACGCAGACGCATGCAGAGCTGATTTCTGCCACCAATCAAGCTCCATTTTCCAACCAAATTAATTCTGTCTAATTTGGAGCTTCCAGTGGTCAACCCCCTGTGGTGCAATGCAACTAAGCTGTGTTTGCGTGTGTGCACACACACGCGCGCGCATGTGCGTGTGTGTTTGCACACGCACACACTATTTTTTTCCTCGTCTGTGTGTGAGGGATGGAACGTTCTACAATAGATCCTAATTGAGAAGACGGACTGCAATCAGCACATTCTTGTCGGAAATCATTAAATCATTTCTTCCACCCCTCTCTTTTTCCCCTCTCTACTTGTGGTGATTAGCATGGTAATGATAGCATCCTGATTATGTCCATCAGAAAAAAATCTGACATCTGTGATCTCCCCCCTTTCTTTGACTGAGGAAGCAAGAGAGAAAGAGACCAATTAATGGTGCTGTTCAAAAACACTAAGTGTAACTCCTTCAGTCGTCCAGGGCACAAGGGTAAAAGCGGAGGTGTGACACAGAGCTGTCTGCTAGAAATTCTTGCCTTCTTACCTTTTTTTTTTTCCCCGAGCTGAAGTTATAGATTTTTATTTCCTGTGTTTAGTCACCTTGGTAGATGAAAGGCTAAAAAGAAACTCTAAAGAAGTGATATTTTCATGTGTGTTTTCACCATGTTTCGATGTCATCCTGACTCCATCCTTCATGAGTCTCGGGAGAATCTCACGGTGACATTTTTCTATACGACACTGGATCAACAGGTTAAGAAAAGTCGCTGCCTTCCTTCAAACCTGCTTGTTCATTTATAGAAATTGTAGGTATTTGTTTGCTGACAGAGTAATCATAAAGGTACAGGGGCCAAAAATTCTTTCTGAGATAATCATTGACTTGGTCTGTTTTCCCTTTTTTTGTTGGAAGCTGTGAATTTGGATGCTTCAGTGAAAGCTCTCGACTTTGCAGACATAAAGAACGCCCACTGTTGCAGCCTTGACTCTTCGACTCTGAATCTAGCGCGCGCAGGATGAATTCTCTGAGCTGCTTTTCTTTATTTTCCTTTTTTATTTTCTTTTTTTATGAAAAATGAAAATAGAAAATAAGAAATTGGCAGTCCATTGTAGAAGGTCTGGAGCAGGAAGAGTCAGGAATGTTAATGGAACCGTCACTTATTCATACCCGGCAGCTTGCCACAGCCAGCTTTCAGAGTTGGCGTCTCTCTCTTTTAGCTTTTCAAAAACTGTGAAAGAAGATCAGAATTGTACGTTTTGGCCTTACTTCCACTGCTCCCATGGCCAACCAATCCCAGGTCAGTCCACCTTCATAAGTATAGTTTCATTGAAAGAAACTGCTGCTGGCTTATTCCCAAAATGAGAAGTTTGTCACTTCCTCCATTTTACAACAGTAAGTAGATGCACAGCATAGTATTTAGTGGAGCAATTAGGATAACAGAGTTTCATTTCTCAAATATTTTCTTGGCAAAGCTCCAGCAGACTCAACCCACAGCACTGATTAGGTGTTAAGTGGGTTGAGAAAATGAATGAATGAAACTGTCTGCATATTTGGTCTTTAAACATAATGCTGGATGGTTTCACCATGACGTAGTCTGCGTTTTATGAAATGTGATTATATAAATCCTGATGATTACAACAGTACAGTGGCTTCCCGCATTTCTCCCCGAGTTTATGGAAACAAACTGCAACTCAGCTGTCGACTCACTTATGTAACACCCAGACAAACTCCCACCTCTTGTTGATTTCACCCTTGAATGCCTTTTTTTTCGCTCTCTCTCTCCACGCATATGAAATTCTAACCCCGTGCTTCTGTGTCTTCTGCCTCTCCATCTCTCCTTTCATCTCCCGACACCTTCCCGTGTCTCATTAGGAGATGGCGAAGATACTGAATCACCCACGTGTGTACGCCTTCCTCCACGTCCCTGTGCAGTCGGCCTCAGACAGCGTCCTGATGGACATGAAGAGAGAGTACTGCGCGCAGGACTTTAAGAGAGTGGTGGACTTCCTCAAAGAGAGGTAGGACGCAGCCGGCTGCTTCTCAGTTGATGATTTCCACATAATGGTTACTCGCCGTAGCCTGCTCGTCTCTCTCATCTTTCCTTCATCAACTTCATGTTGGCTCACATGCGCACACACACACTGACAAGGAGGTACTTGAACTCACACCTTTCCCATTTGGTTCTGGTCAAAATGGCGCTCTCACTTGAGCGTGCTTGCGTCCGACTCTGAATGCATCGGCCTCAAGAAGGTCAATCTGTGTCAGGTCAGCTGTGCGGATCAATGTGTCGGAGGTCTTCCAGCAGCTCGTACCAGAGGTGTTAACTGAAGATACCTTTTCTACTGACCGGTACTGCTTCTCTCTTCTTTCCCTCTTTGACTCCTGTTGAGACTGTTAGCATCACCCCGGTGTATCACCCGCTGGTATTTCTGAGACATTTATACATTGAAATCAAAGGGTGATTGTTGTTTTTTATCCCTTTTATCCTTGCTACAGTCCGTCACTCTTTCTTTCTGGGTTTTCATTCATCAGGACATCACAAGGTTAAACATTTCAATCGTGGGATTAATTGTCATGTCGGGGAACAGGTGTGTTTCAGCTCTGGTCCTTCCATTCCTGACGCTGTCCGTATTCAAGGTTCGTTTCTTGAAAACACACAGTATTTTGAAGCTGCACGTGTGCATTGCTGGTTTGGATTAAACGCAGGCCTCCCCCTCGTGAAAAGCAGAAAAAAAAAATCTGCTTTTCTGAAACGCACACACAATGCATGCTTGTGACCTCTGATATGGCACAGAAGATAAGAAATGATGCAAACTTAATCTTTCACTGACTGAAACATAATCTGCCATTCAATAGGAGTATGATTAATTACGGCGTTGCACTTCAGCAGCCGGGAATGGATATGGAATTCATGCGACCATAATGCGCTATGAAGGGATTCACATTAAAATGAGTTTGGGTCACATTTCTGCCTTAAATCTCTCGGTATTATTGAGTGATTTAGAAGAAAGATGTTTATGTATGTGATTGTATGTTTAAGAACATTACTGCTGTTGCCAGATGATAACCTCTTATTTTTTTTCAAGTACGCCTTGTTCCTGGAATTAAGTATATGTTTTAAGGCTTAGTTGTGTATGTAGGCATTTCTGCTGCTTTTCATTCTATGTATGGAGCTTTACAGATGCACGCACAGAGGGAAGGGAACCATGTTTTCTAGTAAAAATGTCAAACAATCTGAAGAGCTGCAGACTACTGGACTAGTAAATCTCAACAGGAATATCACATCGACTGTATGAGCAACTGTACTTGCTTACCAGGAACATGCATGGGGAGCTGTGTATATATATACAATTTACAGATTTGTGGAGAGTGGAGAGACTCACTTGTCAGAGGTGACTTTTTGTTTTAAAGGACTTTTAATTCATTCGATTCAAGAATTTTGCCAAATGTCTTGGACAAAACCAACATTCCTGCTGTGATCATGTCTGGTGAATACATGTTGTCTGCAAGAGAAAGAGACAGAGAGAGGGAGAGGGGGAGAGAGAGAGAGAGAGAGAGAGAGGCAGGGAGGGATGGACTGACTGAATCAATGCAGCTCCACAATGAAACAAGATTTTGCCCCTTTTAAATAAGAAAATAAGGAAATCAATGCGTGGCACTCAGTGTCGATACTGGGGCGAGCCGCCACAAATAAATCAATGTTTGGCTCTATGGCAAAGACTGGAACTAGAGGGGGAAGAGGATGGATATGTTCAATCCCATTGAAATGCAGATAATCTTGAGAGTGTACCACCACCGTTGGCTCCCCGTCTAGGTCTCAGATATTAATATCTATACGTTCTCGTACGTGCCCTTTGATGCTGCAGATTAAAGTCATTTTGTTAACACGGCTTTGCTCTTAAAGGATGAGACCCGTGCGCGGCAGCAGTCAATACATTTCATGTAGCTGTTGCATGTAGGTCAGCAGTCAAGCCACGGGCTCGAGTATGAAATGTAAATCTCAGAGAACAAGACTCTTATTCAGGTCACCGTATAGGCAGAGCCTTCGCAGCCGCATAGACTTTAGAGTGCTCAGAGGAAAAGTTTGCACTCTTTTCTCTTCCTCTCACATCGGCTCTTCCTCCGCACGCAGACGTCTCCCAGCCATCCTCCCCGGTGTTTTTGCCGCTAGCGCCGTGTGGGAACCCCAACGAGATGATCACACAAGCCATTAGTCTGAAAACCAGGTCTGTTCCCCCGTCTCTGTGACACGTTCTGTCAGCCCCTGCTCTGGGTTAGAAGTGAAACTATTGGAACAGTGAAACTTCACAATGAATGCCTCAGTGCCGTGTTTGTATCCACGCTGGTCTGAGACTGTGATATTAATGGAAGAGGATCAGCAAAAACAATGAAATTATCTACAAACACTCTGTATTCCTGAGGGTTCTTCAGTTGTTGGGTTTGTTTTATCTCAGACAGAAAGAAAGGTCACCTTCTCTGCAATAGATTCTTAGATATAGACTTTCTTTTTACACAATTACCACACTTTCATTCTTCTTTTTCCCAAACAATATCATGTTGTTTCTCTTCTGCTGTCCGTGTCTCATACTTCTGATGTTGTCCCTCACTCTGTGTGTGTACCTGTGGGTCTGTGACCTGGACCTGGTCTCTTCTCTGTCTCTTGTCTCCGTCAGCACTCGACTATATCCCTGAGTGCTGCCGGTGTCTGATTGGGCGCAGTGTGCGGTCATCTCTTCTCCCTGCAGTCCAAGGCCCCGTCATTCCTTTAAGTCTGCCCTTTTAAGTTCCTTAAGAGGGGGCCTTGAGTCGAGAAGTGATACTGCTGTGTTTGCTTTAGCACTGACTCAGATGCTTATCTTGCTGTGTGCGTGTGTGTGTGTGTGTGTGTGTGTGTGTGTGTGTGTGTGTGTGTGTGTGTGTGTGTGTGTGTGTGTGTGTGTGTGTGCGCCTGCCTGCCTGCGCATGTGCATGTCATACTGTTTAGGCAGTTGTCTAGCCGGGAGTCAGAGGTCTCCCTCCCTGTGTCTCCAGTTGTTTTTTTAGTGTTCAGTAGAAAGTCAAACAGTGGTACCGATCTGGCCAAAATCTTAACACACTGTGGCAAATGGTCACGGGACACACCAAAAGATCTCTAAGACACACACACACACATAAACAGCAACCAACACACACGCATACCCACACATGTCACACTCAGGGAATCGCGTCATGAGATATTGTTTATACAAACTGTCTGGCTACCCTGTACTGTGAGTCTTTCTGTGTGTGTGTGTATGTGAAATGTTACTCAGTTTCTGGCTACTGTTACTTCAGCGCACACGAGTGATGTCGGCCGTGTGAAATCAATACCAGAACGCACCCAGTGGTCTGACCCATTTGGCTGCAGCAGTAAAAAAAAAAACAAAAAAAAATGGGGTTCAGTTCAGGGTCTGGGACAGAGGCCAAAAAGAGAGGGCAGCGGACAAGCCAAAAACAACACCCACTGTGTCTGTGCATGTTTATGTGTGTATGTATGTGTGCTTCAGAGAGGGAGTACGAGCACTCGCGAGTGTGAAACATAAACAGACCTTTGAATGTTGCGGGGTGAAGTCTTTTTGTAGCACGTATCCCTGAGACGAAGGTAAAGGGTCTCTCTGAGACTGGGCTGAGGAGAGAGTGAAGTTCAGGGAGGAAACGAGGCAGCCAGCGCAGAGTGTTTGTGTTTCTGGGTGTGTTTCACAGTTGTAGCCCGTAGCAGCACGGATGTAACGAGCATGCGTTCTCTAATTGCTGTTGAGCAAGGCAGTTGAACCCCATTCTTTTCATTGGATTTGACGGGTATGAGTGCGGCACTTTCTCAAAAGATCACAATGAGATAAAATGACTATCTGGCTGTGTTATCTCACAGACTCCTGGAGATTTGTCTCATTCAATAGTTTCCTGATTCATCTGTCCCTCCGCTGCTGTCTCTTCAAAAGAGATGGTCAGCCCAGCCTGTTTATTCTTGTTCAGCCAGAGGCTACACTGGCCTGCCTCTGTGTGTTTTTGCTCTCCTTCAAACACACAGCCTGGAAAAGCCTGCCCCACACCACGCTGTGTGTGTGTGTGTGAGTGAGACCCATAAAGTGTTTGCACTGATTCACTCCACTTTTCTCACCGGTGCAGTCATGCAAAGCAGGACATCTCAAGGTGAAAGGCGAAGCCCTGACTCTCTGTGTGTCAGTTTATGCACGCGCGCGCGCGTGTGTGTGTGCGTGCGTGTGTGTGTGTGTGTGTGTGTGTGTGTGTGTGTGTGTGTGTGTGTTTCAGGCTCACAGGTGACTCTTTCTCACAGTTGGTCCTTTGTTGAACCTTATAAAGTTCACCTTAAAGAATGTGACAGACAGGAGCTTTGTGCAAGCTTGTGAGGTCACATCTGTGAGCTTATCTGACACACACACACACACACACACACACACACCCACACAGATAGGCACGGCAGAAGACAAATGTATTTCTCTTTACTAACAGCTTAATGCCACCAACCCTGCAGAGGTTGCCAGGGGTCGAGCACCTCTGGCCTTTCTTATCAGAGACTCGCAGCATGCACACATGCAGACACGCATCAGACCTCCCGCTCTGAAATCGCTCCCAGCCCAGGATCTTGAACTCCGTTCTGAACTTGAGGCAGCATTACTTGAATTGTTTTGAAAGGTAGCTGCCGATCGCCTTTTCTCAGTATTTTGTTTCCTGCAAGAAGATACTTGTTGTGTGTGTGTGTGTTTGTGATCTGCGGGAGATTTGAAAGCTCTTGTCTCTGTGCCGAGCGAGACTGCAGCGCCTGCTGCTCCTCAGTAGGTGATCTCCTAATGACTGCCGAGACTTAATTCCACAGTCTCTGTGAAGAAAATGCCGAATCTTTGGTCACAAACTGAAAAGCATGGAGCGGTAAACACTGCCGTCGCACGAATCAAAGCTGCGAATGTTCCATGTAAACAACTGGAAAAGATCAGAGCGGAACAAATCACGGCGGTCGTCTGCAGAACAATGCCACGGCTTTCTGCCGGCTTAAAGTAAAACAGATCTAAGTTGCGCTAATTAACTGTACATTTGCAATTTACCCAGAAACGCGACACTCCAGGGAAGAAAGGAGGGGGGAAAAAAAAGTTAATTTTTCACCCTGATGACCATTCGACAGTTTATTCAAGCACTTTGATTTGTTCCACGCTAAAACATGTATCGAGTTTAAAGGTCTCTTGAAGGTTGAATGCCCAAGTCGCCTGTCAGCGGAAACGCATTCACACTTATCAAATCTAATGGCAAATCAGGGCTCGTCTGACCCTCACCGGGACATATGGAGTCGGACTGCTGGGGGAACCAAAATCAATTCTGTGTCAGATCGGGGCCTTGATGAGAGCCAGATTGTTGATGCTGTAGAACAATGAAACCTCCACTTAAAACACAAACTGCGGGTGGTGCGATGGATTAACTCCGCCCTGCTCCATGTTAGAGCATTATTGCTCCTCTGTATTTTCTCTGTTCTACTTCACCCTCACCTCGCGGCTTTTTGTTCTCTTTTTCAGGTCAATATTATGCATAATGTCTTTAATATTTACTGCAAATTCCCGCTGCAGGTTTTGGTTCGGAGAGCTAAATTCATCCTCGCCGTATGAATCCACCGAGGGACCATCACAGTAAATACACTTTCCTTTGAATGACAGAAGTTGTTAAAACTGAATTGTTTTCCGCCGTGCATAATTCGAACAATCAGGAGAATAATTATTTCATTAAAATGGTTAATTTGTCCTAGTCTGCCAGCACAGACCATATTTTTTAACACCCTTTTCTCTTTGCTTCTATCAATTAAAATCACATAATGAAGTACAGTCTTTATGTGATGATGTATGGAGCAAATCCTGTTATGGTGGAATAAAGCTGTTATAGAGTGAGTGAACGTGGTCAGAGGATTTTCCACAGTTGTTTGATAGTTTGCCATAATATCTGGGCTGATTTTCCCACAACTACTGGAGAGGATTAAGTGCCTCTGATTCACAGGGGCCGAAGATGAAACGGCTGGAAAAGAATAGTTCTGCGTCTGTGGGTTGAGGATTGGTCGTGTATATGTGTGTGTGTGTGTGTGTGTGTGTGTGTGTGTGTGTGTGTGTGTGTGTGTGTGTGTGTGTGTGTGTGCTGAGGAGCAGTATTAATGTTGAACTTTAGGGGTAGTTGGGTTCTGCAGAAACGAGGGGGTGTAAGCATGTGTAATCATGTTACCAGAGAGGGCAGAGAAGATCTGGGGGTGGCTCGTTCTGCAGTGTCCCTCAGGGCGCTGGGCTGGGTCCTCTGGAGCTTCTATGATCCCGACCTCTGAAACAAACCCCATCTGACTCAGGCCGGGGAGGACAGGGCTTCAAGGTGACACACACGCACTCGCATGCAAGATGGGGAAAACAAAAGTGCTGCCAGGATGAGCCGTGAGAGAAAAACAACACAGTTGTTGGCTCTTACTTTTATTGAGGTTTACATAATATTGAAGTCCTGTCCAGCTGTGGGTTTTTACAGGTGTGCTCTGAAGGGATTGGGTCGGCAGGTGATTAATCTGTGCCACCACCCTGACTGACCCTAGCACTGACCTCTGACCTGAAACAAGACCTATTGGAACCCAGCACCTCCACATAGGAGGCATTTGGTTTCTTGCTTCATGTCACAGTTTTACTGGTTTGCAGCAGGAAGACACGAGGTATATGTCCTTTTGTGGTTCTTTGTGTTGTGACCTATATCTGAAATTAATCTGACCTTTGTCTAAGACACTAAAGCAATAAAGCAACGAACCTGTCTCTTCTCTCCCCTCTCATAAAATATCAACCTGTTCACACTTGTTTAGCATGCAAAGCAGCCTTGTTGCTACACCTGATTTCATTTAATGGTCTGCAATCACTTGTCAGGATTTATTTTATTTTGCCACGATCGTTAGAAGAAGACGTCAGAGTCTGAGTTGTTACGTTAACATTGTCTCTTTTCTCTCGCCCAGAAGAATTTAACTCTCAGATGCTCTGAGAGTTCACACAGGTACACACCCACACACACACACACACACACACACACACACACACACACACACACACACACACACACACACACACACACACACACACACACACACACACACATACACATACACATACACACGCACACAGACTGTGTGTGTGTCTGGGTGGTCTCTGTTTTCTTCAACCCAGTATTAGTCCAGCCTTTAAAGGCACTGGCTGACTTATAAAACAAATAGAACATTTTACGACTTTGCACGTTTTTAAGGTGCAGCTGGTAGAAGCACCAGGGGATTCACAGAGGTAATATACTTTTTTCCCCACATGATGAAGATGATGATTTGTTTGTTCATATCTGATACACATTCAACATTCCTGTCCTGTCCTGTTTCATGTGACGACACTTTCTCTCCAGTGTGGGACATTAGGGGATAGAAGCCCAAACAAATGAATAAATCTGGTCTACGCAGGATCTGACTTGTGTAGTTTTCACATGGGAAGATTTCAGTGAGAACTTCTCAGATGAAGGTTATCATTTTGTCCTGACCATGAGAATGAAATGTTTGCTTTCTCCGGCATAGCTCTGTGTGAGCGGCGAGTCAGAGCGTGATCTTAAAGTGTCGGTGTCTGAACAGCATTAAACTCTCTACAACTTAATCATAACTTTACCGGTTTGAGTTGAAGTATCAATAGAACAAGTTCACATTGAAATTACAAGAGGAAAACGCTCCCAGGCTTTTCTCCCTCCTAATCTCTCAGTATCAGGAGCACAGTCGAGTGTTTGCTGCGTGTTTCACAGGCCGTTGTGCTGGCAGACTGACGCCGTGAATGTTGATGATAAACTTCTCTTTTTTTTTTTTTTATCTGTCTACGCCTCCCTCGTGTATAGCAACTGTTTCTCTGCAAACAAATGGCTCCAAGGTGGTTGTGTTGTGTCTGCTGTGTGTGTAAGTTAGTCATCTGTATTAGTCACCAGGAGTGACAGGCCTGTATCAAACTGGCCGGGGTTACAGCAGGCCAGTGGCGTGACTCTACCGTGTGTGTGTGTGTGTGTGTGTGTGTGTGTCTGTCTGTCTGTCTGTCTCCCTGTTTGTTGTTGAAGGCATACCTTCATCAGTGCACGCACACACACTCACACGCTTAAAGGTTTAAGGTATCAGCCGGGGCTAATGTTTCACTGGAGGGGAGGCAGCTCCCCGGAGGCATTTTGAGAGAAAAAAAGAAAAAAGAAAAACAGAGCGATAAGCTAAGGGAGGGAAAAGCGGAGGGAAAGAAGAGAGGCGGGAAGAGAGAGCGGTTTTAAGACAGGTCTGCCGCGAAAGAAAAAAAAAAAAACCTGCCACACTGGTGTGACTTGTCAACGTTTCGCGCCCCCACCTCCCCACCCCTCCAGCTGATGATTCAGCAGCTGAAGCACACGCAGCACTGAGCGCTCCTGTGTGTGTGTGTTTTGTCTCCCGCCCTTTGATTTAAAGCCTTCATTAAACCACACACAGGCTGCTTTAGTCATCGCAGCCACAGAAGAGGACTCAGACGGATAGACACGCACACTGAAGTTGCTTCAGACTCAGCGCCACCACATGACGGACATGTCATGTCGTGTTTCCTCGTCCGTGTTTACGGTCTCAGCACATCCCAGCTCCAGTCCTAATTGAAGGGCTTTCCTGTGCATAGTGAATTTGTTGTCCCTCGTGAGCCCCGGAGATATGGAATTTCCCAAAGGCCAGTAAATAAAGTCCTGGCTCAAACAAAAACAGCAACTGCAGCGAATGGAAGAGAAAAGTCCCCTCCCAATGTTTTTAAGGCTGACCTAGAACAGTTGAATGGGGTGTTTATCTCTACTTTGTCAATTTTGAGAAATGCCTCAAATTCTTCTTTACATGTCCTATAGGCATACTTCACTTTTAATTTTATGGTCCATTTACGCATTAAGGCCCATTTAATTTCCATCTGGCAACCCCTCGCTGCTGATAGGCTGTTGTGTATGCCGCTCTGACTTTACGTTCCTTGCAAAACAACAGAGCTAAGCAACTCTTCCTGAACTTTTCCCAGTGGGAGCTACAGAAATACAGCTATGCGGGCATACACATCCAGCTTTACATGCGTTTACTCGTTCCCTGTGTATAGACTTGTTATTGAGCAGAGCGAGGTAAAAGCGTTTTTTTTTGTTTTTTCATTCTAGGTTCCTGATAGGAAAAAAAACAAAAAACAAAAAAACACCTGAAGAAAGAGGAGCCGACGTGACAGGACAGAACCAGGTTGAACCGGGTTAATGACGTGTTGTCAGACCACGTCGGAAGTCAGAGCAATTATATTCCACCATGACAATGTGACAGATGTGTAACATCCGCGTCTCCCGGCTGATACGGCTCCAAACAGCAGCAGTTCATGCCCTCTCGCTGACTCTGCTGTTGGAACTTCCACCAAACTTGCTTGCGTAACTGATTTTTTTTTTTTTTTTCTTATCGGTTGTTTGTAAATGTTTTAACTCTTGCTGCGCATGGAAAGAAAAAAGCACGTGGTACCTGCAGGGCCTGAAACACGCCTCGTCGATACTTGTTTGTCTGCTCCGACGTCCTCAAAAAACACCAAATGAAAGCTGTTTATTATACGTCAGAAAAGCACAGTCCGGCTGTATCTAAAATCTGTCTGATTAAGCCCGTATTGAAACACACATTCCAGACCTTTCTGTGCTCCTTTTCAAGACAGTACACACACACACACACACACACACACTTTAGTACAACTCAGTTTTCCGCCGATACATCTGGTTCAAGGATTACTGTGGTGTTCATAGTAAACATATTATCTACTGTATGTATGCGAGCAGGCTTTCCCTCCCTGGTGTTTATATTAATGTCATGGAATTGTAGCATAAGAATACTGTTCATCAGCTTGCTTGTTTATGCTGTTTCCTTATGCCGCCTGTCAATTTGTGTGTGTGTGTGTGTTTGTGTCTAAAAGTAATTTAATCCAGGAAGGAGGGAGAGAGGGAGGGAGGGAGAGAGGGAGGGAGGCTTCCTGCCTACATACCTGGCTGTGTGTGTCAATAAGTGCAGCGTTGTGAATTGGCTCAGTTCAGACAACAGGAAACCAAGCAGAGAGCGAGTCATTAGCTTCAGAACAGGCTGAAATGTGTGTGTGTGCTTGCACTGAGAGAAATGGCTTGTGGATAATGACTCTTGGCAGTTTCTAACACATCCTTGTGTTATTGACACTTCCTTTGGATTATACCACATTTCCTTCCCCCAAACCGCAGACACGCACACACCTGTGCACGCACGCACACACACAGGATATGAACAGCTTCGCTATAATTACAGGAGTCGGGCTTTACTTCATTAAGTAGTGTTAATTTATTATTAGGCCCCGCGAGACCACATTACCTGTCCTTCCAGTCTTAAGAGAGGAGCCAGCATACAAGTTCAGGAGCAAGAGGTGTGTGTGTGTGTCTGTGTGTGTGTTTGTGTGTGTGTGTGTGTGAGAGAGAGACAGGAAAAAACAGATGAAAAGAGAGTACTGACACATACAAACATGTGAGAGTGTTGTTCCTCTGAACATGTCAGGGCAGCAGTGAAACTCTATGCCTTCCAGTGGTCAATGAGAGCAGGTGGCAAAACAGCCCAGCCCATGCACACAACCTGCCAAAATTATTTGGAAAGAACAAGCTGTTGTTTAGGCCTTGATTGGCTGCCACACAGCACTCTTGCCTCTACTGCATTTGAAATCAGAAACATTTATTCACTCCACTTTCTTTTCCTGTAGTTGGCCAGTGGTCAGGCATCGTAATGTGTTTCTAATCAACTTTTTCCTTTGTCAACTTTTTTTTTTTCATGTGTGTTTGACTCATGAACCTCAAGGTTATCTGTGTTCCCTAAAGGACTGTGGTCGTGTTTGCTTCACACCGTTTCCTCACATTTTCTCTATTTGCTTTAGAGATGAGAGATATTTGCTCTCCTCCATCCCTCAAACAAGTTCTGTTTGTGCACCAGTATGGGAAAGTGCGGCCACTAGTTTCCCAGTTACCACATCCACCAAGTGCAAGCCGAACCCGAACAGATTTAGCTCCGGAGACTCTTGTCGTTCGGGTAGATTTTTTTTCCATATCTGATTTCAAAACTCGATTCAGGCTTTTCCTATCCACTGCCATCGCCTGGCCCGATTAAATGCATTCAGACCAAACGTCTGTGAAGTAGACATCGCTGGGTCTAGATATCGGTTCCGCACGTACACACAAACACTGACATTAACGCCTCCATCCTCAGACGCACGCATGACTGGCAGTTAGGTGGCATGGTGAGACACGGTGAACTTGTAAACAACCTTTCACAAGCCCAATAGAAAGTCACGCCGCGCGGCAGCAAAGTGTTAACTTTCCGTGCACCCTCCCACTGTTGAGCATTCACACACGCGAGGTGAGCTGCTACCTGTGCACATCCAAGATCACAGTCATGTTTAACTGGCTGACTCACCTTTCAGTCTCTCTCTCTTTCTCTCGCTCTCTGTCAGATCATATTTCTCCGGCTCAGTGTCTGAGTCATCCTGTCTTTCAGAGCTCAGTCTCGACAGAACAGTTTCATTGATAGTTGATGCACCTGATGAACTCTCTGTGTGTGGGTGTGAAAGAGATTCCTTTTTGACTTCTTTTTGGGTTTTTTTTTTACCATTGTGCAACAGATATTACAGTCTCCAGCGGTGCGTCTGGCAGCAGGCTGTGCTGCGATACCAGCTTTGTGTCGGTGGGTGTTTCTGCACCCTGTTGGTTTCACGGGAGGGAAATTTGCCACCCAAAAATGTTCTGTTTCAAAGCATCTACCTGTCCCTCAGGGTTTGTATTGCGTTATGTAAACCTGGGCAGTCAGACTGCAGGAGGAGCACTTCTAACAGCTGTGCTCTCGTTATTTAGCTCAAACAGAAAAATGCTGCATTTGTAGCCGGGAACAAGCAGCCACTGTTTGTCTATCTCTGGTGATCAGTAGTTGAACCAGAAGTATAGAAGATCTATCTTTTTTTTGCCCTATCTTTAATTGAATTAAAAATAGACTTTTTTCTCATCCATCCATCCATTCATCCGTTATCTTACCCACACAGTGTCGTGCGGCCTACTGGTGGCTATCTCCAGCACACATGGGCTGAACTGTGGACAGGGCTCCACCTGCTCCAGACCAGTCACTCTCACACTCCCACAGTGGGAGATTGTGACTCTCCTCATTCTTCCTCGTTTCGGCCAGGATCCGAACTCTCTCGCTGACAGAGCTATTCACCGAGCTGCCTCGTCCTCCTCGTCCCGATGACGTTCAACGCGTTTGAACTGAATCTCTTGTTGACTGGACTCCTGATGTTGCTCATTTCACTGCAGAAATCACACATTAGAGGGACACTAATTGAGTTTCCACGACAGGTTCTTCCTCATTCCCAAGTAAAGCCCACACGATGCTCCGCTTGGGCTCAAATGACTGTCAGCTTAATGATTCCTGAAAAGATTAGTGAAAACTAATTAGTCAGTAAATTACCAGAAAACAAGTAAAAGACCCACTGCAGATATCAGAATGTTTCTGAAGTTTTCTCGCCTTTTAACACAATATTGCTTTTTCACAGTATTAATGTTTTGTGCTCTCAGAGTTCCATGTTTTGTTTTTTTTTGTCTTCAGGCTAATAACCCCCCTCCTCCTATCCGCTGAACTGCCTGAGAATCTGTTTTGAGAAGCTCTTCAAAATACACTGGTGAACAAACACCCCTTAAACTAAGTGACATTTTCCCTGTCTGTAATTTTTGGCCTGACAATTGCCCACGCGGTCCTTTTAACTTCCATTACTCTGTGTTGATTCTTTGAATGTCACTTTTAATTATTGATCTTTTGGGGATTTTAGAACATTTTACCACGTACAATCTTTGGACCAAATGACAAGATGGATGTATGCAGTTTTGTGCTCCTCCACCTCATGTCATTAACGATATTGTGGGCTCGTTGGAGGTGAGCGGCCTGATGGAGACGGAGAGAGAGAGAGATACAGAGAGCAAAAAAAGAGAGAAGACCTCACTTACAGCAAGCTCGCCGTTCATTTGATTCAGGTACGGCTTTTATGTGCAGCATTTATCTGGAGCTTTGATGTTATCCATATCTGCGCTGGTGGGGTCAGCCCCACGGGATGGAGTGATGAATCACATACTGCACGTGTGTCAATGAAGGTTGGATTAAATTGAAATAAAGTGCAAAGGGACAGTCCATTTAACGCCTGGCTAGACAGTCGCGAGTGTCATGCCTTTACACTGCAGCCCTCTTAAGCATATATATATATATATATATATATGTGTGTGTGTGTGTGTGTGAGAGAGAGAGAGTGAATGGATGGATTTGTGGTGTCTGCGTACACTTATTACTCCTCCCTCAGACTAATGAAATGTGTATGCGTGTGTTCTCATTACCCTTCTCCAAGGCTAATGAAGTATGTGTGTGTGTGTGTGTGTGTGTGTGTGTGTTAAATTGAACCACAGTTCTGCTCTGCTGTGTTCGGGCTGTTTCATTAAATGATAAAGTTTACTGATGACTCCAGTGGGATCATTATTTACTTGGCTCTCCATTCATTCCACAGCAGCCACCTCGATCTTTACAAATGGCCTGCTGCAGAGAAAGACAGGGGTTGTTTTGCACTGCAGGTTAGAGACAAATGGCTTGGTATTCACTTAGTGGACTAACAGCATATCCAATGTGTTTACACTCCCTAGCTGGACTTTAATCCAGTATCAGTTGTTTACCTGTTGGGGGGGTAGACTGTAGCTAAACAAGCTCAGTTGAAAAGTCATGAAAAAGATCATTATGTGCAGCCTCCAAACAGGCACATCAGCCATCTGAAAAGGCTTTTTTTTTAGTATTCAAAACTGAATTTCCATCCGTCCTCATTACCACCAGTCAACAGCTAACGAGCAAACAGTGGCTGGATAGAAACATCTGAAGAGGTGCGAGACAGAGAGACCACAAGACGCCTGTGCGTGTGTTGCTGGTTTGGCTCGGGTAAAAGTGAAAAGACAGTCATTCCTCACAGCGCTCTCTTAACCTGCGAGACGCGGTGAGAGCGGGGCTGAGAGGATTTCAGGTGAGAGTGGGCAGGAAGAGCAGGTGAGGAAAGTCTTTCTGACAGTTTGACAGCCCCATTCGGGCCACCTGAAGCTATCAGCTGACTCCGTCTGCATTTTACCAATCACCAGTCTGTCACCTCTCTGCTCTCAGGCGGATTACAGTCAGCGTTTGCGTGTAGTCGTGTGTGTGTGTGTGTGTGTGTGTGTGTGTGTGTGTGTGTGTGTGTGTGTGTGTGTGTGTGTGTGTGTGTGTGTGTGTGTGTGTGTGTGTGTGTGTGTGTGTGTGTGTGTGTCCCGCAATCATTGAATCACTTAACAGCAAAATGCAGAACGTAGCTGCCAGCTTGTCTGATGTGGACGTCACATTACTCAGGGCTTTTAGGTTGTCATTGCATCCCTTAGGGTTACAAACTGGTGGAACGTCTGTCTTTGTGACTTTAAGTACGTCAGAGAGTTTATCTATACATCTCTACCTCCCCTGGTAAAAGAAGGATGATTTAACTCTTAAAATCCTTAGATGTTAGATCTGACACAGCAGCCTGTACACAGACCCACAGATTGCGTCGGATGGCAGCAATACCCCCCCGTTTAACTCAGCTGTCAAAAGTAATCAGGATCTTGGGGCAGGGAAAGTTTCATTGTCATTTTACAGCCGCGGAGGGCAGCCGCATTGCTTTGCCGTATAACTTTAACCTGCCTGTTATCTGTCCGCTCACCTGGCGCCCCCTCCCATCGTTGCAGGACCTTCCTGCATCCTTGATAGTGGAAATGTTTGAGGAGTGCGAGTGATAACTGAACACCCCACCCCACCCCTCCCCAACCCTCTCCCTCCCTCCCTCCCTCCCTCTCTCTTTCCCTGTAAATTGAGCTGCAACATGACAGTGCCATTACCTCCAGCTGCCACGGCTAAATCAAACACTTAAGTGTCTGAGTGATAACCTACACTCCTCACAAGTGTCCTCGTTCGTTCCTCTCGTCACAGTGTCTTCTGTCTTCCATTTAGGAAGGATTGTTTTCTGTGATATAATAAAATTATTTTTTATTGTTGGTTCGTCAAATACACGCAGAGACACACAGGGTTGAACTGTAAGCATGTACGTTTGTGAGTTTATCGGTATCCTATCCTCAATCCGGTCTCACTGCAGTCACCACATAGACGTGAAAAACTGAAAAAAAAAAAAAATTGAGAGTAAAGAAATGTAAATGAGAGGTGACAGGAGTGACCTGATGACGGTTATTTGCTAAACCTTAAACGCGCTCGGGTTTTGTTGAAACGCGCCTCAGGAAAGCAGTGACAGCGGAGTAAGACGTGTGTGCGGTTTCTGTGGCACACACTTGAGGTCTTGATTGCATCTTCGAGAGAAGTTTAATCTCTGTAAAACGCAGATATGGATGACCTTTGGAGCAGCGCCATTGTGTATATTGTGCATCTGAGAGGGATTTGATGAGGCGAGCGACGCGGCTTAATAGCAGATGTTTTTCATCTTCACATCTACTCTGACTCCCTCAGGTCAAGGTTATTTTCACACATCCATTCTATAGGTATTTTCTTTCAAAGCATTTTTCTGTGTGACCTGGTAACACGGACCCCCTGCTGAATGGCATCATTTTGAAGAAATGTACTGTTACTTGTGGAAAAAGAGAAAGACAAAAAAACACACCCTGTGCTACTCTTCAGTTCGCCGGGGGAAGTGTTTTGATCATTTGAAAAACGGCTTTTTGTTCGACAGCATTGCAAGGCAGAGTCAAAGTAATTGTCAGGGGTTTTCATTTTCTCTTTCACATACCAGAACACTTGGGAACACTGAGATAGATTGTAACACTGTGGGTAGGAGGTAGCCCACAGAACCATCACTGCTTTGCAACGAGGTTAAGAGGTCATAGAGATAATACAACTTATTCCAGCCCGTTGTGAGAGCAGCAACAGATTGAGTTTCACGCTATAGTATGAGAGGAAACTTCTTAGCATTCACGGTGAAAACTCCGCTCTCCTCACATAAACTGAGCATTGATTATGTCTGACTTGAAAATAATTCTCACACAATATGTTGCCAGGCCTGTAATCTTCAGTCGCGGGTCCTTGCTGAATTGGTTTTCACTTTCACCCCAGCCGCCTCTCTCTCTCTCTCTCTCTCTCTCTCTCTCTCTCTCTCTCTCTCTCTCTCTCTCTCTCTCTCTCTCTCTCTCTCTCTCTCTCTCTCTCTCTCTCTCTCTCTCTCTCTCTCTCTCTCTCTCTCTCTCTCTCTCTCTCTCTGTCTCTCTCTCCCTCTCTCCCTCTCTCCCTCTCTCACATTCTGTGGTAAAGCTGTCAGATTACATGTTAATGTGGTTTCATGTTGGTGTCGAGCCTCCCTCAAGACGGCAGCTCTCCAAACTTTTTCCGCGTTTGACAACAAAATCTCCCAACAGCCTCCTCTCTCCCTTCACTGTCCGTCTCCTGCGCTACTCCTGCCCCAGTGTGCCACATGTTATCATTTCATAAGAACACACACACGCTCACACACAGCACAGATGGGTTGCACTGTCTCTTTCCGGCAGATGAATAGGTAAATATTTACCTCGCCAGATTGTCTTTCTTCCACTCTCATCCTCCATCCTTCCAGCCGTCTCCTTCCTCCCAACACCTCCACTCCTTCACTTCACTTTACTCCCTCTCTCTCGCTCTTTCTCTCTCTCTTTTTTTTTGTTCCTCGCTGTCGTTTTTCAGGGCTGTTCTGTCCCAGCGGCCTCGCCTTCATCTTATCAGGGGGAGCGCTCACAGGCATCTGTTGTGCAAACACGCTGGCATGCTCGCACATATTTGGAATATATGATGAGGAGGACGGTTGGGACGTATATGGAGGTGCATTCATACACGCATGCACGTACGAGGGGCCTCGGCAAACAAAGAGTTGATGATAATTGAGCCGGAGACAATGCCGTGTTTTATGAAGCGTAATTCAGCCCATCGAGGCAGATAGGAAGACTGTGTGCTTATCTGGAGTTTTAATTAAAAGACTTTGGTCTCCCCTGAACACAGCCTGGCTGTGTAAATGCTAACTCAGATCGCTGGCGATGCCGTCTTCGGAGATGTGCCCTCTCTGCCTCCACGGTACGGTTAGAGAAACGACGGGAACAAAGCGCACAAACACACAGCTCACACCTATTTTCCTGGCCTTTTGTCTTTTTTGATGTCGAGGCCTTCAGGGGCTGGAGTGTCTTTGTGCCGTGGAGGAGTCACTGGAGGTGCAGCGCTGCGAGCTGTTGATCAAAACTGCTCCAGGATGCGCACACACCTGTCTCACACGTAGCCACACTTTAATTGCGTGTTTGTCTCTTCTCAAGCATGTAAAACTGCTTTTTTCCAATGTTTTTTTTTTCTTAAGGAAGACATCCGCTGATATCATCTGTATCTCTTTCTCTGCACCTGACAAGAAATGTTTCATTTCACAGGATCCTGTTCTGCTCTGTCTGCTTATCTCCTGTCCACACACAAAAGACACTTTTTTCTTTCTTTTCTTTCTTTTCTTTTTCATACTGACTTTTCTCTCGGAATAAGAAATAATTAACCCACCATAAAAACACCTCTGTATTGTCAGATATGCTCTGGTTTATTGTGACAAAGCCCTGCAGTTAGTCAGCTGTGGCAGCTCTTAAATAGATATTTTCATAAGTTCTTTTTTCCGCACCAGTTGCAGTCAAAACTCAACTCGGCTCAACAACAGATGAGACAATGACTGTGTTTGAGCTCTTTGAACGTTGAAAACGGCAACATGAGATTGGATGGTGTGAAATCAAACTGATGGGGGAAAGGGACAAGTTTCACAAAAATCCTTTTCATTGCTGGAATGGCGTCCGGCACTTGTGACGAAAGTTCACTCCAGGTTAGACGCACAAACCGTTTTCTCAGTTTTGAAGTTTTAGAAATAGTCCTCTCACTGCATCGGCTTAATTGAAAGCAAGTTGAGCTGCCACCAAATCTGTCGTCCTTCATTTTTTTTTCCCGCTTTTCGTCTCAGTCTTTGCGTCTCTCTCCCTCTCTCTCCGTCTGTCTCTGTTTCTTTCACACCGTTTCTGAAGTCTGAACAATAACAAGAGACATTTCTCCTCTTTCATTTTAACAAGGCGAGTATCAGTGTGCTACTTGTTCATTAGTATCACACATCACACCTCCATCACCCTTAGATCTGGGAGAGACAGAGGTGTCAAAATGACACTGTGCGCGCGTCTGTGTGCGCATGTGTGCATGTTCTTGCTCCCTCCCAGATTCCACCTTAAGAAAATCCACAAAAGCCAATTCGCACCAGTCTCTCCCTGCTCTTTCTACTCCATGCCTCCACGTGTTACTTTACACCCCTGGCCTGGATAGTACATTTTTGACAGCAGTGGCTCCAGTCATAATGAACCACGAAAGGCACCGAGGCCTTATAGAAAACGTAACATGCAGCACAAGCCATGGAGAGAATCAACAGACTGTCTATATAGACCAGATAGAAAACGTGCCTCTCCTCATGCTTGCTAATTATATTTACCTCCCTTCCCTTTGCTGTCTCTGCAATAGTTTGACAGACTATATTATAGATATTTTGTACTCTAATCACAACAACATTCATTTGCTACAAATAATGTGTGCTTAATAAAACTTTTCTTTTGCCCCTGTAGGACGAGAATGTTTCTTTGTGATAAGATCCCGTAGAATTTCTCAGTTGTGGCTCCTGGACTGAACCAGCAAATCAAGAAGAAAAAAAAAAAAGGAAAAGTCTATAACGTGCTCACACACCAACACAGCAGGGGACTGTGGCTCTGAAAATTGAACTATATCTCCTCGTTTTCAGGACGCTTTACTTGATTAATTATTATAGAGAGCCTACAGGCAGCAAATAGTCCTTTGTTTACCTAACAAAAGTAAAGGATTAGAACTATGTATTTTGTGTTTCGTACTCTGGGGCTTTGGAAGAACTGCTCGAGGGGACACAGGAAGAGAATTATTCATTTATTCATCCATTTCGCCATTCTATGCTCAGATTTTTTGGTTTTAATATGTTTAGTTGTACTTACTTCCATCGGGGTGTTGTCGGGCAGATCTAAGAGGTCAAGGATGCCGGTGCCTGCGGGCCATTGGTTAATATTAATGACCAGCAGCCAATTGGTACTCATCAATAGGTCAGAGGTTATCATGGGGTTGCAGATGCAGGAAGTTAATGTAATTAAAGATGCATCATGTTGTCGATCGTAAAGAAAACGTGTTTTCGACTCTTTTCTTAATGTCTTTGTTGAGCTGTCTTTTGGCTTTGCTGGCCTATCGCACTGGTTTATGTGTGTGTTTGTTTATCGCGTTAATGTCTCAGATTTCCAAAAAGCTGTTTTGCAGCTGCTGTTTTCCATGTAGCACTTGAAGACTGTTCTACTTCATGTGTTTAAGGTTGATGATAAATAGTTCAGTGAGTCATTCTGCTTGTATCAAGCACGGTTTCCTGCCTGTCTGAGAAGAGAGATGAAAAAAGAGTCACGCAAGCAAACAACTGCATCCTGTGTCGAACATCTCCAGTGTGATAAGCAAACTTGTTCTCAGCCGCTCAGTGTTATGGTATCAGTGAGATATTATACCAAGCAGAAGATTCATGTGGCCAGTTTGTCTCTTTTAGACTATTTGCGGCTACTTTATCCCTCTAACGTGATCCTCAAGTGCACTTAATAAAAAATGCTTGAGAAGGTCATGTATGTCATGAAAACATGGGTTGTCTGACAGACTAATATGACGTGGCCCTCTCTTTTTAGCTCTTTCACAAGTGACCCAACTGCCATCAATACAAATAAAATACATAGTACTGATCAATGCGTCTATTCCCACAGCCTCCTGGCCACGATTAATCCAATGAGCCAACGGGTCAATAATCAATAGCTATTGACTGGCAGCAGAGGTTGCTAATCAGGGTTTGATTGGCTGAATGAGTCTATAGGGAAATGCCTAAGCCTTCTTTAATACTATGGAGCTCCACTCGGTTTTTCAAAGGCACAGAGTGACAGTGGGAATGTAATTGTAGACGATTGATCAGGTAGCAGTCCGATTCTGACAGACGTTTGGATGGTAACTATTGAGCTGTTGAGTCGTTTCATATTTGCACTATTTGTGATTTGTTGTCCTCTGAGATTCCTCGAGAAAACACAGTGCTGCTCTCCATGATTGATTCTGATAATAATATAACCAAAGTATGGTGTTTAGTGGGGATGAAGGATCAACACTGATATTTTGCCCTCTCTCTCTCTCTCTCTCTTTTAGGGTCCCGGGTGTCACCATCGCCACCGATATAATCTGTGGATTCCCAGGTGAGACAGAGGAAGACTTCCTGGAGACGATAGACCTGGTGAAGCTGTACAGATTCCCAAGCCTGTTCATCAACCAGTTCTACCCCAGGCCCGGTACACCTGCTGCCAAGATGGAGCAGGTGCCAGCGCATGTGGTGAGTTCAAACAGGGAGATGGAGATTCCGTTACCACCCGTCATCTACCTTCTCTGCTTTGTGAATGTGATTGACATCCGACCAGAGATTTGCTTAAACAACTTCGGTGCAATGCGTTTTGCTGAAAAGCTGAAAACATGACCTAACACAGTTGCTATACAAATATGTCTCTTTCATCTCTTTTCTTTGCTTTTTCTTGCTCTTCCTTTTTTCAAAGATGTAAGAGCTGCCCAGACAATATGGAAAAGACTGATTTGCCAAATTGCAGCTTGATCTAAAAGAGGAGCTGTATTATGACTAGGATATGTTATGTTATCTGCACATGCATTTTGTGCTTGTGTGCATGTCCTGTTTGTGTGTGTATATACTTAACTAAGTGCACACACACACACACGTTTGCGCATTTGAAGAAATACAGGCCGGCCTCCTGTCATCTGAAAACGTAAAAGCCTGTTCCAATTCTGTCACGACTTCTGTGTGAATTTTAATCTCTAATCCAGAAAGACGTTTGTGTGGGAGTGTGTCTGTCCCTCACAGACCAACAGACAGACAGACAGACAGACAGACACGTACAGCTCGCTGTGGGGGAGCAGAAGGTGTTCATGTGTCAATGTTTAACCTCAAAGCTTGCTGCTGAGTTGAACATTTGCTGCTGGCACCTGACCAGTAAACCCCAAATTTCTCTGAATTTGAGGACATGGTGCCAGGACATAGGAAACAAAAGCCAGGCGGCTGTGATAGGATCAGAAGTTTATAAAGCCTCACTCGTTTAAAGCTCCAGGCTAAATGAGCAGTTCTTACCAGTTTCATCGCAAAGAAGTGACATGTGCTCACTCCATGCAGAATTAATTTATTGCTATCTATTAAGCTTTATCAAGTTTGATGATTTTAAAGTATTTTCTCTTCAACTGAAACATAAGCCAGAGGTTCTTCCTCTCAGAGCTCAGAGTCTTAGCAACACATCGTCTCGTGCTGGCTGCAGCTTCATCTCAGCCTCCTATTGTTCTCTTCATAACCACACAACGCCTGACAGGTACTCTCCGCACTCCTCACTGACGCAAGCTGCTTTCAAATGAAACAATTAGCAACTAATGAAGCCATAATTGTGAGGAAGAGTGTGTGTCTGTCTGTGTGAGTGTGATTGTGAGAGAGCGAGAGACACAGATTGAACACATCAGAAGCTTTAACATTCAGATGACCTTTGGTCTCTTGGCTTTGAAGCTGAAGCAGCCATTTACAGTGTTATATCATAAATTAGTCTGGCTTACTCCCATTGATACTCACTCTACAACCTGCAAAGCAACGTTTTTCTCATCTTTTACATTTTCAATATAGCAAAGCAGAAATAATTGCTGCTCTTTTAGCACTTAACTTGGGGCTCTCATACTAAAAGCAGGCTCATTTTTAGTCTGTTTATTTAATGCCCGAGGTTTATGCTCAATTGTAGATTAAGCCTTGAGAAGTGCATTTTAAACTGCTTTGAATACGATCTCCACTCGAGTTATCGACATTTTTTGAGAGCCACTTTCAGTCAGTGATCATCGAGTGATGATATTCATTGCGAGCGTATTGTGTGTTAAAATTTAAACACATATTACCTTTATGTTTGCGATCCAGATATGACGATCCCATATCCAAAGCTGTGGTAGAACATTCTCCTCAGGTTGCCAGTGAGCCTGTTAACCTGTGGAATGATCCATGCAGGTGCTTTAGGAGCTTTTCACGACCTTGCCAGTCTTAAGTTGCTCCTGAACCAAAAACATATGAAAAGTGTTGCTGCCATCACATTCACGGCTCTTCTTTTTCTTTTTTTCTTATTGCAAAAGTCTGCCAGTCTTTACATCTTTGTGCTGTTTCCAGTGGAGTATCTGTCAAAGATGGATTTGCATTTTCTCACAGTGTGTTATTTATACAGTATTCAACACAATTATCTAGAGTTTTTTGAGCTGTGGGTTGTACTTGAGCTTGTGCCCGATTCTTATTGACCTTTCTTTCTTGACCTCATACATTATGCCAGACTCTATACTGTATGTTCTGTCTCTTCTTGCATTTGCACTTTCTCACTCTTTACCATCAAAGTGTTGACACGTCTCTTTCAAGTGGAGCGTCCTCATAAGTCATTCCCTTTTCTCTCCTCCCTCCTATCTCCACTCTCCGAGGAGAAGCCGAGTGTGTCTTAGAGGGATCAATCCCCAGACAACCACATCACTGCTGCTCCCCTTCTTATCTTTTTTGCCTTTCTCCATTTCTTCTCCTCTATCTGTCTCATCCGACTTTTATTGTCAGCAGTTGGATGCCAGCGTGCATCTATCCAAGGCTTCGTTCCACAGGCAGCTCTTTGCCTGTCAAACTGTGGCATATTGCTCCCAGTTCCCGTGGCAACCTCTTACTGTCAAGTCAGCCCTTTTTTTTTCCTCTCCCATACAAACTTGTTTTGAATCCTACCTCTGTTGTTTATTTAATGCCCAAGGTTTATGCTAAATTGCAGATTAAGCCTCGAGGAGTGCTTTTTAAACTGCTTTGAATACGATCTCCACTCGGGTCATCGCCATTTTTTGAGAGCCACTTTCAGTCGGTGATCATCGAGTGATGATAT
Organism: Karalla daura; assembly: GCA_029224185.1. Taxonomy (NCBI): domain Eukaryota; kingdom Metazoa; phylum Chordata; class Actinopteri; order Chaetodontiformes; family Leiognathidae; genus Karalla; species Karalla daura. The sequence goes on from CM055191.1 coordinate 15,982,467, forward strand.
TCATTGCGAGCGTATTTGCGTTTGACAGAACAGCAAAAGGTGACAAGGAGTCAAAATAATATGTTGGGGTCTCTGTGAGCAGTGCACCTGCTTCGGTGGTTAAAGCTGCACACAACATCACATCATCAGTCACTGTGCACCTGTTCTTCCCCACACACACACGCACACACACACACACACAGCGAGTGGTGGCAGCTAGGCGACGTCTAGGCCATGTAGGGTCAGTCATTAATAAAGTGCACCAGATGGTTTGTCTGGAACACAACTGTGTTGAATAGCCACAGGAGGGATGGATGGAGAAGGAGATGGAGGAGGAAGTGGAGACAGAAGGAGGCCTGAGATGGGGGGGGGGGGGGGGTAAGGACGACGATGCTGGAGAAAGAGAGGCCAGAAAGGAAGTAGCCGGAGGAATTAAGGCGGGACAGAAAGGAAGTGCCACAGGGAGAGGCCCGCTGGAGGATCTGTGGGGCCACCACCCACCTGAGAAATGTAATTTGCCTCTGTGAGAGTTAAGGCTCAGCATTAAGCTGCGCTGAAGATGGTGGTCTGTGTTTAACGACAAATGTGGGTTGATTTAATGTTCCGCACCGTACTCTGATGTCTGAGGGTGATTGGGACGTATTTGTTGGTCCATCTCACATTTAGGTTGTGTTTGTGGTTGGATGTGGGTCAGGTTGTCCACAGGGGCCAGTGCTTTCATAGCAGTGGACGTTGAGATGTTGGTTAATTGAACAGTCAATAAAGCTAATTCTCCAGAATACAAACAGCCACACCAATTACTTGTGTCAGAATGTGTTAAAGTGGAAGTGGCAAAGATAGCTAATGAGGAGTGAACGTCTAAGGGCTGTAGTCCTGGAGAACAAGAATGATATGAAAGAGAATATGTGAAAGATATTTATGACTTTGTCCAGTCCTGTAATTTTCCCATTATTTCAGCATAATTTTCTTATTATAGAAAAGCACAGTCAGTACTTAAACCATAAAAGCGTGAAAATGCCTTAAATCTCTAGGTTTCTAGAATAAAAGTGACGAGACGGAGGCGCAGAGAAATCAAGTGGCTGATTTTATTTCAGCATTTTGTTTACAGCTCTTCCTGCAGCCTGTGCAGAAATGAGACATAAAAACATCATATTTTTGCTTCCAACGTTTGATAACCGTAATTGATCGTGGGGACATTTTTCTCGTGAACATTTTACAACAACAGTTGCAGCTTTGCATCAACAGTGTGATTACTGGAGAGCAGACGTGAGGAGAGATCGGATTCAGTCAGTCAGAGCGTGGAGCGGCCTAAACATATACAGAGCTGGAGAGGGGCCAGCTGTGATGTGGTCCAGGTGTTGCGAGGGACCTGCAGGTCCAACTTATTACCTATTGTAGTTGATGATATATGAGAGGATGCAGGACGGAGCAGAGAGCCCCAGCAGATGGAGGGAACGGGAGACCACAGGGATGGAGGGAGAGCGAAGGGAGCATGTTGAGAATAAAGGGATGTGAGTGCTATTAGCTTGGATCTTCATAATCATCCCCAGGTGACGAGAACTTAGCCTTGATAAATGGACTTGGTGAGTGGAGGGTGTGTGTGTGTGTGTGTGCATGCATCTGTGTGTTTGGATGACTATTAGTATGCAAGAAAGAGCTGAGGGTGAGCAGCTGCTAGAGAAAAAAGGGGGGAAAAAGTGATGGAGAAGGAGATTAGCTATTCTAGTGGGACAGTGTTTTTAATTTCCCCAGGTTGTAATCGGTTAAGAACTCCATTACCCACAAGGCACCAGTGCGGCAGCTGTCAAAGTAAAACAGCTGGCCGGACACTAGTAGCGCCATCTCCCAGCTTCACTATCATTTTTCTACACCTGGATGCTCACAACAGTTGCATAGATACACACACGTCCATATTTTCCCTTCTACCACTCAGCATCCGCGCTCTCTCCCTCTTCTTCACAAACACACACACATGCACACACACACACCAGGGGAGATAATAACGCTTGACTAAAGGCAGTCTAACAGGTATTAAGGTTGAGCTAATGGTTAAGTTGCTGTCGGGCCGCCACGGCCTGAACCTGATTAATGAGGACCTAGTTTACTACTAATGGAAGGGATAACACTCTGCATTTTAACGGTCACTGTTTTTGCCGCCACGTTCAAATGCTTAATCTTTTTTTCTCCCTCCACTTAATAAATCATCGGCGCTCGAGAGACTGAGAGTAACAATGTCCCGCAGGGTGTAAAAGATTGAAATCTGCAGCGCAACAACTCATGCAAAATACAGCAGAGCTCAAAGTGTGGATTTAAAAAAAATAAAAAAAGAGGTACGGGGAGGAAATGATTTGATCCTGCAGAATTTTAATGATGGTACATAAAGAGGACATGCAGTGATGGAAAAGCTATGCATATTTTGAGCAGCTTTAACCTGAAGTGTATGTGTACAATGGATGCAGTGTGATTTCAAGCATACAGTAATGTAGAGATACAGAGATGTTTACGAAAAGAAAAGAAACCTTTATTCACGCGCCTTTACAGAATGTACACCTTGTTTGATAAAACATGCAGCTGATCTGACACAAGTCAACATAGCTGAAATGTTTTCAAGCTGTGACCTCTGAAGAGTGTGAACAATCCCAGCAACACACACACACATCCACACATCCACAGAGCATCACCATTGTGACCATTCCTGTTAAGCTTTAGGAAGTGTTAATCTTTTGCACGCACACACGCAGACACACGCACACTGACTATGCCTAAGGTTCCTCTTGAAGTGAAATAACAAACTCCTGTGCCGTAGGTGTGGGCTCCATAGCACTAACATCTGCCTTTCATTAAGGGAGACACACACACACACACACACACATACACATATGCTGGACAGCCAGAAGCTCCTGCAGTACAGGCTCAGGCAAGATCACTGTTACCTTGCCCCACAACACACTTACACTTGGGAATAGTGACATTCAGGCAGTGGTCATACTGACAAAAAATAACACTTGTATACACACATTTCTGCTGCAGTGTCACACACAGGCACGCACTGATCATGTTCCCTGAAACACACAAACATAAATAGAGTTAGACCTCGCTGGCTGTGATGGCAGCATCCACACAGCCACAGGCTCCAGTCACAGGGCGACCGCACTATGCTGCTTTCTGTGTTCTGTTTGAGCTTGAGTTGCTGGGGTTTTTCATTCAAATTTAACTGATTTTTGAGAATCTGTTCCAATCATTTCCTTATCTTCTCACTAAAAAGAAGAAATTTGAGCTTGGCAACATCCTGAAAGATCCGCAGCATTGTCCAGACATACTTTATGTAAGGTGCATGAAGTCTGTCCACGCCTCTCCTCTCCTCTCCCCTCCTCGTTTGGAGTACGAGTACAAGTGTATACATCCATGTAATGTCACTTCCCTTTAGACGCAGCATCCGTCTCTGGCGGCAACAACAGATGGACGTAATGGTAACAACCATCGTTCATCATCACCACGGTGACAGGTCCACAGACACACAACACACACATACACACGGTGGCTTTGCAATGCCACTAACACAACCTTGATGGCATGCTAGATTAATTTCTTTGCCTGATGGACCTTGCATACACACAATCTCTCTCTCTCACACACACACACACCCACACACACACACACCTGTATTCAGACATGCTGGTGTATAAGCATGCGGCACATTAACATGTAGAACTCGTAGAACAGATAGCCAAGATACAGTGAAATAGGAAAGGTGACACCGTTTTGCTGAGAGATGCGTGACAACCTGAACCATTGACATTTAACAAGCTGGTCTAGATTATGTAAATGCCGCACTGCCTTTGATTGGACACACTTTGCCACTGTAATTTAAACATCGTAAAACTTAAATGTGTGAGTAAAGCATAATTTCATAGAATCATTATAGTACGTAGAAAGATGCATGCATGCTGGTCGTGTCTTATCACAAAGGAATAGTGTCAGTGTTTTAAACAGTCCACCTGTCTATCATCATATGGATGATACAGCATGTTGACACAATGTCCTTGGCCTATTTCAACCTGGCTTTGCATCAACAAAACTCACACATCTCCCCCTCCCCAGTGCAGCCCTCCACTATTGGCTGCTGATTGGTTCCACAGGTGCAACCGGGGTGTAGTTTTTGCTTGGGGCACACCAACAACAGCTGCTGTGGGAAAGCATCTCTCTTCACCCCCCCAGCCAGCTTTTCTTTTCACACTAGTCCAGGGAGTTAAACCGATGATCTCTCAGATGTCTACCTCCCAACCTCCTGATAAGCGCACGCGGTGAGAACAATCTCGTGTAAAACCAAGGAGATATTCTCTCCCTCAGACTGCTCTTGATGAGAAACCACTGCCTGCATTATCATAGTAACGACACCTGAAAGTATTCTGGATTATGTATTTGTCAGTCCATCACCATTCCCTCTTGCACTCACACCTACATAGGGGCAGTAATGAGTTTCCAATAGACCTAAACACGTTTGTTTTTATCCTATGAGGAAAATGGAAACCCTCACAAACATGGTAAGAATTTGCAAACTCTGCAACTTTCTTGCTTTGAGGCAACAGTAACACTAACATCTCCATATAAAGCCAGTTTTGCAGAAAGTTCATTTGATATCCACCATGTTTTGCATTATGGGTTTAATTTACCTCCTTCAAACAGTTACACAAGATATCTTACTCTCAGCAGTAATCGGGCCTGGGACTAGCTGTGGATATGATACCCAGCTGTTTTCTTCTTGTATTCATCTCTTTCTTTTACCCTTTCCCCCACTGATAACTATGATCTCTCTGTGGCAAATCATAACTGAAAACAGTGAGGATGGTGTTCTTCGTACTTAGTCTGTATTAATGTGTTGGATTTACCATAGCTCGCTGCACTCAAGCCACGTTGTCCCGCAGTAACAATCAGCCTTTCTTTGACTCCACGGAACTTAAGAAAACTGCCATGATCTTGAATTAGAAATAATGAGTCGAGGTTTCCCCCTCTTTCAGTCCTACTAGGAGATAAATAATGGATCTCTCTGTCTCTCAGCCTCTTTGTATTTGTCTTTCATCTGTTTTGCGCCGTCTCCTCTTTGCTTCTCTCCCTCAGCTGACTCTGTCTGTTTTCATTTTGGCCTTTGAATTGCCTTGTTCTCAGCATATTCTCACACCACTGTCCATTTCAACTTTGAGGTATGTGTTTGTGCAGTGTGCCTTTACAGATGTGTGTCTGTGTGTGTATGTGTGCACATGCTTTTCGGCAGATAAATTCTGCTGGGAGCTCATTGGCGGTTGAGAAAGCCTTACCTGCGGTTACATGTGTCTTGCAGTTGCACACACATGCACACGTATACACCGTAGTGCATCGGCGAATACTGATGGTGATGGCGAGGGCGATGAAGAGATGGATGGAGGAGAGAGAGTGGCGTTGAGGAGAGATGATGAGAGAATTGCTCTCACCTAAGGTGCTCCAGGCAGAGAGCGAGGCGCGAGAGAGAGAGATCGTGGAGGGACAGACTTATAGGGGGGAGGATGGGGGAGAGAGCGTAGACAGAATGATTAGTATGAGTATTCCTTGACTGGAGAAAAACACAGGGATCGAGGGAGAGGTAGCGCACCAAGGGATGCGTGGAAAGGCAAAAAAAAAAAACGAGAGAAAAGAGGATTTGGAGATTCAGGAGAGCCCTTTGGCAGAGCAGGCGAGAAGAAATCGGGTGAAAACAGGAATGGGAGGATGGGTAGAAGGACAGGGCCGATGATTACAGGATTGTATGGATCACAAGAGCCCTGGGTGAATCGGGAGAGCGCGAGCATAGGTAGGATTGGAGCGTGGGGGAGAAAAAGTAGTGGAGGTGTATGTGGATTGTTGGAATAGAGAGTAGGGCGAGCAGTGATAAGAGGTGGGATGATGGAGGGATGGGCCCCACTAGAGAAAGGGAGCGATAACAAAGCTGAAGTCGTGGTTGGCCAACAGCAAAGAGAGCTCCCGGCAGCATTAAACACCTCAACTCTAAAACCTTCATTTCACTTTCCCCCTCTTATTTCTTGCCACACTCTCTCTTTTCCATTTCCTCGCCTGTACAAGTTAACATCAAACCTCTGCCTGTTGAACTGTCTACATTTCCGTAAACATTAACGACACGCCGTTTGTATTAATAGATTTTTCTTGCTTCTTGCATCCCGAAGCGGTCTTGGCGTTCCCTGAAGCGCCGCTCGTTGTCATTCAGTAATGATGCCTGTGTGTTTGATAGCAGAGCGACCTGTAGGTTGTTTGCTGCTCCATATGTACAGATCAGGCCTAGGGATATTGAATCCAGCCTCTTACATACACTGGAAAAGACAGCGGGAGAGGAGCGGAGAGAGCAGTGCGACAAATGCACACTCCCTTCAGCTAAAGGATACATGTATCCTTCCCCCGTAGCCAGACATGGCCTAATCAGTGCGCTAATTAGCACTCTTTGTAACTGCGTCGGCCTCATGTAACTGATTGCTTTAACAACTGCCACACATCAAACAGTCATGTCTCACGCGCCTGCATCTCATTACGCATTAAGGACATGCAAGGTTAAGGCCAGCTGAAGATGGAGGGGGAAAAATGCAAGAAAAAGAGAAACATTTTCTGCCACAGCTGGTGGGCAAAGAAATGCATTTTTTTCTCCCTCTGTTCATTCCATATTTTATAGATTTAATGAATTACTGTAGGCGCTGTTCTCAACCATAGTGATTTCTTCCCCTCTGTCGAAGTGACCCAATAAGTTAACATTAGTGAAGCTGAACTGTCCTTATTTGTACCATATGCCGATTTTCTATCTGCGATATAAGTGGTAGAGCCTGAGGACAAACCAAGGAACAATATTTTTCATATGTTATACGTGCATTATCATATGTCAAGATGTCAAGATGTGTAAGTTATGAATGAAATTATTTTATTGTATGCTATATTTTTTACATCATGAGCATGAGGACAGTGTTAAAAGGACTTATAGATGAAAAGTGTTGTATATGTCTCCACTAAATGACAGGGAAGTAAAACATACATGAGACATTTTAGCACAAATGACATTATGGTTTAGCTTATGGGCAGCATTTCATCATGTGATAATCTTTGATACTGGTGAGAAAGAACTCAAGACAGGTTTCATTATGCAGTGGTAAAAACATGAAAACACCAAAAGAACGAACCTAGAAAGGATACAGAATAAAAAACTTATGTCTATCTGTCTTTTAAAGTGGACTGAGCGTTGAGTGTATCTTACAGCACACACATACCAGTAAATTACCCTTTTTTTTCATTTCCCTTTATCTGTTCTGCTGTTGTTTGCAGAAGAAGCAGAGGACGAAGGAGCTGTCGCACCTCTTCCACTCTTACAACCCCTACGACCACAAGGTAAGACTCATCCTCGGGTCTGTGCTTCACACTGTGAACTATCTCATGCGGCCTCTTCTTAATGGCGGGGATAATGCATGAGTATGTGGCCTCATTCACCTCCGGACCAGACGCCCTCACTCAACATGAGTAGCAGCTATAGGTCACTGTCAACACGCCGCCTCGGCGGCTGTGGCGGCCTCTCCTCACCGTGGACGCCTCTCATCGGCAATCCACTGGATGGCCGCTCAAGTGTTTGCGCCTGATTACACTGTGAGAGAGCAAGTGTGTGTGAGAGACTGAATTCTCAAGATGTATCTACTCCACTGGTTGCATTTCGTGGTGTGAGTGCGTGTGTACATATTTGCATATTTCTATATTTGTGAGTGCACAGGCTCATACATTAGGAGGTTGGAGTCTAAACATGCCTTTCTTCAGGCATTCTAATGATGATGAGACACTTGTGACTCTGTGTGTGTGTGTGTGTGCTTGTATGTACTTGTCTTCTATAAAGACATCCTTAAAGTAACAACCACATGATGATCGTGTTTCTGCTGTTATGAAAGCAAAGAAACTCACATTTTGACTCATTAGAGATGAATATAGGTTGCTAGAATTCCGGCTTTGTATTAATATTGTCATGTAAATAACAGGTCAATCTGAGCTTAAACAGTGGGGTACAGAGAGTGACTGTTGTGCAGGTGTCACGCTGCCGTGTTATTTACAGAAGCTTTAGCTTGGCAAAGTTTTTCTTTTTCCTCTTTTTTTTTGTTGCAGTTTTTACCCCTTGAGGAGTTTGTGCCTGTGGCGCTGCTGTGATATCTTGCACACTAATTAAAAGGAAATAAGAGAGATCACGTTTTCACCGTGGCAGCCATGGATCTTTGCCTCCCACACACCGAAGCACACACACACGCAGACAGCTGCTAATAGAGCGTGTGGAGCACACACACGTAGGCGCATAAACACACACCTCGCAGAAGCAGGCACTCTCAGCTGAGCAAAGTTGGAGGAGAATATCTTCATAACGCATTAACACATTAGCGTGGAGATGAGCTATTTTGTATTTGCGAGCACGCTCCCTGCTCTGGTATGATCCCCAGAGGGATGCAGTCAGCGTGTGACAGTGTATAGCACTGAACCTGCTGTGAACCTCAGCCTCTCCATCACATGTACTTGCCGAACACTTTGTTTTTCACTCCCTCTGCTTTTCGTCTTCGCTGACTTGTGTTGGTTTTTGCAAACATGCTGATTCAGGAGGGCTCGGGGAGCTGGCGAACGCTGCCGTGACCGTCCCAAAATATCACACAAAGACACTGAAACTCTGGCGGGAAAGGCAGAGAAAGAACGTCTGTTGTGTGAACAACACCTGGGACCCGGAGAGACGAGCCTAAAACATTTCACCTCCAGCTGCCACGGCCGTTCAACTTCTTAATTTACTCCTCTGGCAGGATCTGCTTCTTCTGTGTCTGTCTGGATGCTTGTGCATTATTTGTGAAGATACTGAGCACACAGGGCTCAGCATTTCATGCTCAAAAGCTTGGGTTTGTGTGAAGTACCACTTTAAAGGCACCGTATTGTCTTAGCAGATCTGAGACCTCTTAATTCCCTCCGAGCCGGCGTACAGCTGGAGATCCTAGGGGACGGAGCCTCTGTCTATTTCAAAGTTGAGGCTAAAGATGAAACATGGCCGGAGTCAGAGCCCAGACCCTCTGAAATGCTCTTTCCACGAAGACACTTTTATTATATAAAGGCATTATTAAATGTTATAAAAATATATATTTTTTCTCCTCTAAAACACATTGTCATCTATCCTGAAATATGGATTCCATATTACATTAAGTGGCTCATAAATTGCCTCCCAAAATGACTCTGCTCTGATATCTCACATTTACTGCATCACATCATAAGTTTTTAATCTTCAAATTTCAACTATCTACCCCACAACCTCGGCTGTTTCTCTATATACATGAGATGTGTCAAATGCAATGCCGTCCTTTTATATGTGATCTGATAGTGCACAACATAAATATTTAACATGTCAAGCAAGTTTCCTGTAAATCATCCCCGCTGCTCAACTTATAGCGGTCTTCCTGTAGGTCCTGTTCCCTTTTCCATAGATTGTGTGGACGTGCAAATAAATCCCCTTTCATTACCAGATAGCCGTGAGATATGATTTAATGATAATAAATCTAAAGTCAAGCGCGCTTCCTCCCAGATCAGCCACTGCTCTGCCTGTCCTTGCCCATGTCCATACACTACGCCGAACTGTTGAGGCAGATCAGCTTGTATTAAGCCCATATAGCCGTTAGATAGAAATAAATGAAGTCTGATAATGTCCCTCATTTCACATTAAATTCCCTTGGGTGTCTGGCCTTTCAGCTTACGGTTTATGTAAGGATCCTGTGTGTTTACTAACACATCCCTATGGATGTGTGTATGTGTGTGTGTGTGTCCACGGAAGACGGGAGAGAGCGAGAAAGACACAGAGTGCACGTATTTAGACAGAAGGGGGGGAAATTGGTGTCTTTACAACCATTATTGTTAATGCGCATCCTCCTATAGGTATGAAAAGGTCATTAATAAAGACTGAGTCAGGGCGGGGGAGCAGTGGGTTTGAGGCGTTATTGCTCCGTAGCTCCAGGCTACCACCACCCAAATGAAACAATGTTTTTAAATGAACTAATTGTCTCTCTCTTTTTTTTTTCCCTTGTACCAAGCTTGTTTCTTAATCTCCCATGGCTCGCTATGAATCACAAATGTGGAAAGCGGCGAGCTTGAAAGACACACGTAAACCAAAAGCGCCGGTCAAAGAGAATGCGTATTGTCTTTTCTCTCCTTTGTATTTTCCCCTTTTTGGGTTCTTTTCTTCCTTTCACAGTGTGTCTGTATGTGAAATGGTGTTGTAGAATCGTTCTCGAGTCCATTTACACGCAGAGTATGCTTAAGAGACCGAAGTGTGCGTGCGTGCATGTGTGTGTGTGTGTGTGTGTGTGTGTGTGTTTGCAATGATTAATGTGAAATATCCTATGGCCAGATGGTGCTGAACAAGGCCCATCCATCAGCAATGAAAAGACCAGTGGGCAGAAAGCTGGCGGAGCACTTTGTCTGGGGCCAATGCCCCACTCTGGACACACACACGCACACACACACACACGCACACGCACACAGACAGTGTAACCCACTGAGCTGAGTTGGATCCCTGTGTTGTGTTTCAGAGCGTTGCTCCCTGCTTGTTTTCTCTGCTGCCCAGGTCCCATACGTATGAGCGGTGGCTCCTCACCCTTGAAACACGTCTAATGTGGTGTAGAAACATCTAGGTCTACAGCCTGAGTTAGTCCCAACACAGAGTTTAAGGGTCATATAGTTGCAATTTTAACCACTCTGCTGCTTGGTGAGAACCAGCATCAGTAGCTAATTCAATTCAATTCAATTCAATTCAATTCAATTCAGCTTTACTCCAAAAGCCAATTCATGATAAAGCTCTCTCAAGACACTTGACATTCAGGGCCGGTCTGCGGAAAACCCTTGATTAAACCTAACGATATGAAAAAAAAAGAAAAGAAAAAAAAAGTCCCTTTTAACCGGCAGAAGCCTTGAATCCTGTAATATTACATCTTCCAGAAAAGGACACAACTTCAAATGAGGGTTCGTTTGACACAGCCAGTAGTTTCACCCATTGTTCAACTTATTGCAAAGCTGTTTCATTTTACTCAGGTAAAAATTGGCCCTTTTTAAGCCATTTTTCTTTCATCCACTGGACTCCAGTGCCATTCATGCCATTGTTGGCCGACACTGACCACAGTTTATTCCCCAGTGCCAAAGTGTGTTCATACACACAGCACGCATCCACACCTCCCCCACTGCCCTGCATCACTGTGTCGTCTGGTGTAAAGTTTTGCTCCCTAAAGGCTTTTACCCTTCCAGGTCCAGGTTGTGAGACTCCCATCACGCTTTAGTCATTCGCAGCAAACTCAACACATGCGTGTGTGTGTGTGTGTGTGTGTGTGTGTGTGTGTGTGTTTGTGTGTGTGTGTGTGTGTTTCCACGCGTTCAGCTGTTTCTGGCAGAGCTAATAAAGCCCCTCTCCAGTCTCACCCCACATTGTCGCAGTCTCCTGAGAACACACACACAGACCCGGACATACATTCTCCATGCTGTGTTCACGGGCCTGAATGACAAGGGTGACAGTTTTCCCCGAGGCAAGTGAGGAGGGACAAGCTGTCAGCACGGCTCGCTGCACCTGCCCGGCCCCGGCCCCAGCTCACGCACAGAGCTGGAAGTCGAGAACGGAGAGGGAGGTGAAGGTGGCTAAATGAAAGGCTGATAATGAAAGACTAACAAGAGAAAGGCAGCATTTGCTGAAATAAAACACTTAATTACACTCAATAAACTTTCCCCCCTTCAGCAATCGTGAAGTCCCAGTTTGCCTCATAAGAGTTGACATAATTATTTATCATTTGAAGAAAAAGACAAAACTGTTAATTAGTCTAACAATTCTCTCCCTCCCCAACTGAACTCTTTTTTTTTTTCACCAGCATGTCTCTAAATTAAACCAGTAGTATTCTCCTCTTCTCCCTTTTGGCGATTTTAATTACTTTTATATTGTAGAGCAAGTTTTCTTTTTTTTCCCGAGCCGCTGTTGTTTCGCTTTGTTGTGCGAAGCTAACCTCCATCTTTGTCGTACTTGACATTTGCTTGCCACCTTTTTCCCCCCTTCTTTTGTTAATTAACTGACTACTCCCAGCAAGAAAATAAGAATAAAAATCTATGTGGAGATCAGGAAAACAGTGGCAAACATTTGTTTTTTTCTTTATATTTCGATGTGTATGGTGAGGTTCCACAGGGCTCGCAAATTGTCCAGAAATGTCTTTCATAATGCAAATTTGAAGCACGAAAGCTGTCGACCTCCGAGTATATTTCTATTTGCCCTTGTGCTTGTGTTAATTATGACAGATTCAGCAATAAATTGAAATGTTTATGGTGAATGCATCAAAGAAAGAAATATGTTGGTACAGTTATTCCGTAGCTGGTGTTTCTCGTTATGTCACCATGTCCTCTGACACATAATATGTACTGTAAGATGTACAATATGTTCTAGTCTCTCAATGCTGTGTCACATAGCTACTCCCTGAGAGGAAATATTATCTCTCTCTCTCTCACACACACACACACGTATATCTCCCTTTTCCCCCCACACATCTCCATCAGCTTGAGACAGACAGGATGCTAATGATTCCCCGCAACTTGTGCGCTCAGCACACAGACCTACCATATGTCTGCCCTTCTGATTGTGGCCTCTCCCTGCAGTTAACTATTGGGTGCTGCACACATAGGCGGCAGGTGGTGTTCAGTTACCTAATTGATTTTCCCTTTAAGCCTGCATAATCAACACAAACTTCTCCTTTTAGTCTCCTCGTCATTTCTCATGGCACAGTGCGTCCGTCTGTCGAAACACAGCCTGCGCCGTCTCTGAGCAGCCATTCCTATGGAGGCAGAGTTGCCAGAGAGGGTCTGCATTTTGATTGCGAGACCTCCAGGAAAGCTGTGTCTGAATCCATCATGCTGAAGACGAATTAAGAATTGTGAAAGTTTTAGGTCTCAGTAGGTGTCAAGACCTGTTCTTGTCTGCAAGGAGTTCTCTGTGGATGGCAAACTAACTACTGCTGCAACAGTGCTCAAAGTGACTCCTATATCTTTACTGCTGGTAAATATTACAGTGTTGGTATATAAACATGTGGGAACTTTCTGAACACTTTGCCAGTGTAGTCGATCATCACCCTGTGTCTGGTTGTAGCCACAAGCACAGTGCTGTCCTCACCCTCATGGAAGAGTAAGTGAAGGGAGGAAGGATTCAATCTCTGCAGAGAAAACAGCTGAACTGAAAAGAGCTTTATTGAATCGCAGTTATCAATCATTTGTGAATAGGACCAAGTCTGCTATTTTCAGATGGGCTTGCGTAGAAATCTGCTCTGACCGCTGAGATAGAGGGTTGTCAAGGCCAGTGAAAATTTGTAGCAAGATTCAGAATTCAGAAACTCTGCTTTGTATAGAGCATTGTAGTGGATGGTTGTAATTGATATCTCTGTGACATTTTATTCTGTCTGGTTTTATTATAAACAGCATTACTTTTGTAAGAACAAAGATAGGATAAATGAGCTTAAATAAATCAAGTTTTTATTGAAAGATCTAATGCTGACAGTATATAGCTCTCAGACAAATGAAGATGAAAATCTCTGAGATCTGGGGGCATCAGTTGGCAGAATCTACAGAGCTGCGGTGTAATAATCCTAATTATGTTTTCATTACTGTACTGTCTCCTCACGGAAAGAATCTTTGTGTTTTCCTTTCATCTCACACACGGACTCATCGAGTCTCGGCAGTATTTTAATCAAAAGCAGGTCAGCAGCCTGATGAGTTCCTAGTGAATATGGAGAAGACAAAAGACATATATTATTCTGTGGCGAGATTCCTCCTTGGTTTAAGGAAAGCTATGATACACGTAATTTCCTCATTTGTTGTGTAATATTGCACTTCCTGTTCCATCAAAGGGAAAAGAAGTGGAACAAATGCAATGAGACCTGTGTGTGTGTGTGTGTGTGTGTGTGTGTGTGTGTGTGTGTGTGTGTGTGTGTGTGTGCGCGCGCGCGCCCTCATATATATGTGTGTGTGTGTGTGTGTGTGTGTGTGTGTGTGTGTGTGTCTGCACTGATATTCCACCCACACTGCAAAGCCGCGCTGCCAAAGACGTGATTTTCCTCTGTTACAGTATGGCACAGCACTGCAGCCATGTATACATGCTCTCAATCTGTCAGGGTTACACAACAGGGATGGGATCACATGGACACATATTGAACCACGAAAAGTACAAAAGCGCGTATGAATCCTCGTAATTATTTAGTCCATTTGGTGCACAAACATTTGCTTTTGAGCTATTCTCATGCTCTCTATGTTCAATAATGCATGTAACAGCACATTAACAGCTACCCTGTGTTTGTCGTACAACTCGTACAAACAATCGCTCTCTCTTTCTAACTGAGCTCTGTGTTTTTTTCACGGCTAAACTTCATTTTGGATTCTGTCAGGTTCCAGTGTTTTGCTTTTATCTTGACACATTCAACTCAACTATGCAGGTCCACTGCTCTGAGGCAGTGTTAGTGGAGACTCAGTTCCCTTCATAAATTTAACACTTAAAATGTTAATCAGCCACTTCTTCAAAAATCCATATTAAACCCACTTTACATCAGCGGGAGTGAAGTCCATCACACAGCACTTATTTGAAAAGAAGCTAGAGGCTGGTTTTCTGAATCCTAATCCTGTACAGTATCTTGCTTTGTTGAAAATAAAATCTCTTGGAAATATCTGCTCTTTCAGGACTTCACCTCTTTCTCTTTCCTCACCTCTTTCACGTCTTTCTCCATGTCACACAATGTGTGCCATGAAGCCCTGTTGATTGCTATCATATATTGGGCCTAAGACATCAGCCACGCACGCGCACACACATACACTCACACACACACACACACACACACACACACACACACACACACACACACACACACACACACACACACACACACACACACACACACACACACACACACTCCTGTATGTACGCTCACTGCAGCAGGCCAAGGTAAACCATGGGCTTGCAGCTTCCTCTCTTAAACAGTGTGTTGTTTGATTGACAGCTGAATGGAGAGGTGGTGTGAGGGAGTGTGTGTGTGTGTGTGTGTGTGTGTGTGTGTGTGTGTGTGTGTGTGTGTGTGGAAGGGGGGTGGGTGGGGGGGGTTGGCGGCAAAGAGCTGAACAACGAAAGGGCAGTGTGGCTAAATGGTTTCCGAGACAGGACTCTGAATGCTTCATGATTTAGTCAATAGGTTTCCCATTCAGCCAGGCTGATTTGGAAAGGTATGGGATTTGTACAGTATATTTATTTGTGCGTGTATGATCCTCAAATCTCAGTTGCTGCGGAGCTGGCTAAGTGGCTTTTCTGTCCTCTTTAGAATTATTCAACCATATACGAGGTCAAATAAAGTGTACCAGCATTTGGTAATGGATGAATGGCTCTTTTGAAATCCGTTACAAATCTTCACCAGTGATACAGTATGTGGCTTCAAAGTAGACTTTGACTTTTTTTTTTTTTTGAGTCAATTTATCAGACTTTTATCAGTGGAGACTTTCATATTTATTCTCTCTCTTTATTCTTTCCTCAAGACATCACTCCTTACATGCTCTTTGTGCAGTATCCTTCCACGTAAAGAAGACACCAAAACTATCCATGAAACTACTTGAAACTGTCTGCATTTGTCAGCAGGTCTTTTTGCCCTCCACTGAATCCATCCTGAGTCCACAGATGCTCAATAGAAATCTGGTCAGGGTCGTTTGAGAAAAGTCCAGTATTTCCACCAGCCGCTCTTGAATTATGTTTTGTGTCATTTTTATTCTTATTGACTCACTCTCTCATATAACATAAGCGAGCAGGTATAAAAAGGAGGATCGATTCAATTTTTACGCTTCTAAAAGCGCTGTTTGGTCTATACATACAATGGGCCAGTGGAGCTCTTGTATGTCACAGCTCTGTTAATATGGTTGGCCATCGGAGCAGATTTACACAGCATTCAAGTGTCATATGTATGTGTGTGTATCTGTCTGCTGGCATCATCTGAGCACATATAGCATGTATGTGACTGCCACGGTTCTGTGAGCTGTTTTGATCAGCTATCATCAAACCTGGCTCAGTGTGAGCGCGTGGCCTCTATGTGTTTTTATGCATGCATTATGCAAGCTTATCAGCCCCAGTAATTGTTTGTCTGTGCCTGATTGCTTAACACAGTCTGTCATTAGACATATTAGAGGCCTGATTCAACGAGTCACCACAATCTATATGGAAATTTCCATGCATGGTTTCAGGCGGCAGGCTGCTACCATGATTGGCCTTGTTTTTCTTGGTTTTCTTTCCGCCATCCTTCCCTTACTGCTGTGTTTTTAAGGGATCTCAGCCTCAGTTAGGTTTCAGCTGTACGTCCAGTCCAGAGAGACCCGCTCTTCTAAAGCAAGGAGCGAGAGCGGGAGGAACGTAGCACAGGGGCAGGTCCGGGCACCGGGAAGAGTTATATCAGCCTGTGAATGTTATTAATGTGTTAAGATTGGCTGCTGTGTTCACCCCTTCCCGTTTAAATCTTAGCTTATCACCGTATCGCACATTCACAGATGCACACACTTTGTCAAGACAGGCGACTAACTCAGCCAATCCCTGAGATTAATTCCCCTTGGCTTGATAGATGTAAACTACACCTCTTCCTTTGTTAACTCCCTTAGTTTCTCATTTAACAGTCTGTGGTGTGGCTTATCGTCCATTGTAAATTACATGTAAACACTGCCTGAAATCTTGCATTTACTTATTGATCTATAGCCGGCCGGTGCAGCGCTCTTATCTGGAGCTGTGGGTGTTTACAGGTTATCCACTTGTCTAAAGCAGGTAAAAGAAAAATTTTGTCAATTACGGCGGTCGTCCGACCTTAAAGTTGCTGTAATGCGCACAGCATGGCTGAGAAGCTGTGGTGTTCGGCTGTTGCTATCATCTGTCACTATCCACACATGGAGTATCTCACAGGACGGTCTTCATAACAGGAATAATCAGCCATCGACAAAAAGAGGCAACACAAGAGGCCACCAGACTTATGGTCCCTGAACTCAACATGCAGGTAGAAATGACATTTCCAACACTTCATTGACCTGCATCCCAATGACAGGCAAGACATATAGATTTTCGGAGGTCGAAAGAAAGCCAGTGTTTGCTGATTTCCTCAGTGTTTGTTTGGGTGCTCTCACATTAATACAGGCTTGTATTCAAACATGCACGGACACGAGCTTGGCTCTAGTCACTCATCGATGATGGCAGTTACGTAAGTTTTTGCGGTGACCAAGCTGCAGACAAGCTTAAAGAAGGATAGTTTATGAAGTCGTAGTCGATGTTCCCACAAAGTTCATCTGTCTTAAAGAATAGAATGAAAAAGAAGCTCAGTGACAATTTCATTTCAACACTGAGCCTCCAGATCCAGATCTGGTTAGCAAGTTAAGTACTGTAAATAATTCCTGACCCGTGAATGTAAACATGAGTTTTATGGCAGCATTTTAATGTAAACATGTTATTCTATTTCCTGCCTTAAGGTGCCTATTTCGGGGTCCCTGTGGGTTTGTAGGCCTCTGAGAATTGTGACTTTATGCTCAGGATGTGCACATGTTTTAAGAGAGGCACAAACACACGCACACACATAAACAGGGTGCACATGGCCCTGTAAATGAGCTGTGTGTGCTGGGCCACATGTATGATCACTACGGTAAAGGCTTTATTCTCATTATAGCGGAGTTACAAAAACTGGGGCACAGCAGGGGGGAAAGTGATACATTAACTGACTGCAGGCATTTTCTCTCTGTTTACATGTGTGTGTGCGTGTGTGTGTGAGAGAGAGAGCGAGAGAGAGAAGTTTGCTTGTGGAAAAAAAACAGTGTTTATTGTGCTTTTTTTCCCCGCCCTTGTTGTGTTCTTTGTGTGCGCTTCTATATCAAGGATTATTCCCAAGGTGTCCCATTTTGACATCTCTGACAGAAATCAAGTTTTTCTGGGTTTTTTTTTCCATAAATAGTTGGAATAAGTCTCGCTCGATTCTCAGCTCCTTGACTCACTGTTTTCATCCGTCTGCTGGATGCATGATGGGATGTGATTGATTCCCTCTCTGAAAGCTAATATTTGGATCAACACAAAGTCACTGTACTGCAGGTTTATGTCGGGGGCAGAGCGTCCCAAAGTGTTTTAGTCTGTTTCCACATCTCCCCCTCGCTGATCCTCGTCACCGTTTTCCCTTCTTGAAATATCCCGCTCATTAGTAACTTTGTCATGGCGATGGAGCCAGATCAGTTTCAAGCCCCCGATGATGTTGTCGTTGTGAAACAGAGGCTTCTTTTCCAAAACTATAGGAACGTTTCTGTGTTCTCGATGCACCCTGAGCCAGTAGCAGCACTGCACAACTATAAATCTGCTGCTGACGTCTAATCGATAACCCAGCTTTGTGTGCACACAGCAGCATTTAGGGGCAAACATAAGATGGCAGTCGACCATGACGACAGTTAGAATGACAAATCTGTCCGGAGCTGTTTTCTGAGAGATCGGCTCCAATTTAGCTCGTGTTGTTATAATTAATATTATTATTGCTATTGTATACTTATGGCTGTTGTTTTGTTATCTCAGTCTTGATTTAAATCAGTGTGGTGATAATAGTCGCCAGAATCATCCAACTCCCAGATTATGTTGGGAATATGAATGCAGAATATGAAATACGCTGGTTCTCAGCCCCATTTACCAAACTTGCAGAATCAGGGAATTTTTAAACACGTTGTCATTTGTCTCTTAATTGTTGATTTTCTTTTCGCCCTTAAGGTAAAATGCAGTTGATTGAAATGGCTTCGTTTCTGCACAAGGGAAGCGTGCTGTTTTGTTAATTTCTTTTCGCTGTCACCGTGATATGTAGAGACCAACATCATTACTCACCGGTCTGACAAAACAGCTCGGACAGATTTGGAGAATAAAGGAGAGAATCGCCGAGAGATAAAGAGGAGAGGCTTGAGCTGCCTCGCAGTGAAGGGGAGAAAAAGTGAGACAAAAGGACAAAAACAAACACCTCAGGAAACAAAAAATAATGACTGAATATTTATGGGATTCAACGGGAGAAAGGGAAACAAAGAGCCTTTTCAAATTTGACACCTATTCACATCTGTGGCCCTCGTTTCATTTTTCTTCATAATCTTTGGTGGAGTCATCCCTCAATGTGTTGCGTATAGATTAGCGTGTTTGCTTGTTGTGCTGAAGGCAGTTAATTGGCTGTTTGGGGCTAATAAATAGCTGTAATTAACAGGCTCGGCAAGGTGAGGCAAGGATAGAAAAGCTGTGGCACAGCAGTTCCAGGAAGACAATGAGGAAACATTCACCTGGAACTTTTGTTCACCGGGACGTGGTCCCTTTGTGACTAATGAGCGCTTCCTGTTGAGAGTCAAATCCTTGTCGTCCTAGTCACTGCTAATGATAGCACCTGTAAAAGGCCTGAGAACTCTGAGATGTTAATTCGTACAATAGTACTCGGCTCCTGAGTCCTCTTTCTTTTTCCACATGTACAGAGTAGGTGTGAAGTTATGAAAACTGGAGTCTCTGAATGACCTGTGTGAGTGAATAGTGTGTCTCCTGTGATTTACTGTATTGACCTGTTCAGGATTTATTCCCCGTCTTCGCCCTGTTTGTGGGGGTGACGGCACACGGCTCTCACCTTTTTTCAGGTTAAATTCTGACACAAAATAAATTAAAACACCTCTACAGCTGTGGATGATTAGTATGGGAAAAAAAATCATTTGTATAGACCAATAAGGAGCATTCTGACTGCTGAGGCTGTCCATGTTTCCGACTTCTTTCCGACAAGCCTTTGAGCACAGCTTGTGGCTCTTTTAGTTTGTTTCTCAGCGCTCTCTTTGTTTTCTGTCTGTACGACTGAATGGAAGGACTCTGTCTGCCGTCTAAGCCGATTGAAAACTAGACGCGTTGCTCTCCAGCTCCATCTCCCATCTTAAACATTTCTTGCCGTTGCATCTTGTTCTTGCTGTGCTCCTCTCTCTTTTTTCTTCCTCCCATTCTTTCTCTCTTTGCCCTTCACCGCCGCTCGCCGCTCACAGTGTTGATATACGAGAGCTCTGACTTGTTGAAGCGAGTTATCACTGTTTGAAGTCCTGCCAGTGAAAAAGTGGACTTTAAGCCCATTAAACAGCAGAAGAGGGGCTTTTTTTTTCTGCAAGCTTTTGACTCCAGCAGCTTTTTCTTTTTATCTGTGATTGTATTTCATGCAAGTAAGAAAAGCAAATAAGAAGGTGAATAGGTGCAGGTGAGGCTCAGACATGCTTCATTTGTCTTTGTCACAGTTCCCAGTTTGGGGGATTCTCATGCACACTAATAGTGCTATTATAACCGCAGTAAAGCAATTATATGATTATTGTAATTTCATTGCAATAGAAAAAAAAACGAACTGATTTCCTCCCGGAGCTTTGATCTTTTTCCTGCGCATTGAAGGTTGATGGAGGATTGAAATGTGTCAATAAATGTATTTTGTAGTTCATGACATTAGTCAAGCATTATTTGCTGTACGTTATGTGTGTGTGGTGTTTTGTGTCTCGGCTGAGTATGTTCCACTTTATGATCCTAAGACCTCAGTGGCCACTTTTTGGGTTACCAAGTAGCCTGCTCTCTCCCTCTCCAAAATGAATGAATTCACTGGTTTTTCAGAGCAGGACTGCAGCTCTTTCACTCATTTTCCTCCCTCAGGTTACTCTGTCTTTTACCTAATTAGCATAGTCATTTAAGACACATTTACATAATTTAATTTGCATAAATTAACCATCAGAAGCATAGCAGAGCCATGCACCTATTCTGATTGAAAATTACCTTGACGTATATATTCTTTCTCTCCCTTCATCTCCATGCCACTCTCTCTCTCTCTCTCTCTCTCTCTCGCTCTCTCTCTGATCTATCACTATCATCTATCTCTATCAGTCACATGTACTTCTGTCATATTGTTAAAGTAAGTCCAGCTTTGAAAGGGAAGAGCACTGCCCCGAGGGCTTGTCAGACAACTCGATGACATGATGCTTCTGTTGAAAGCAGACGAGGAGGATCAAATGCTTAATGGCCACCTGTGTGTGTGTGTGTGTGTGTGTGTGTGTGTGTGTGTGTGTGTGTGTGTGTGTGTGTGTGTGTGTGTGTGTGTGTGTGTGTGTGTGTGTGTGTGTGTGTGTGTGTGTGTGTGTGTGTGTGTGTGTGTGTGTGTATATGGTGGGTGGGTGGGTGTGTGTGTGAGAATGAGTGTGTGTGCAACTCTCAAACTCACTCTGTCATTTGATACTTTGAATGTTTTATTTCCATAATGTATAAAGAGCTTAATGCAAATGTTTATTATACTTTGCATGGTGAATAGTAATAGAGCATGAAAGAAAGGAGAAATGGCACAACATACTGCAGTATGTAGTATGACTAGACATGCAGTATCTGTGCGTGCAGTAACCCTTAGTCCCACAGGTCATGGTGGCCCAATGGTGACCTCCTCTTGTGTCAACACCATGAGTGCCGTAGTTGCACCAAAGCTGGATGTCTGCATGGCATTTGGTCTTAGTTTCTATAAATAATGTGCTTTTATATCTTCGCACTGACACACACTGTATAGCTTAAGACAGGTCTGTATGTGTGTGTGTGTGTATGTGTGTGTGTGTGTGTGTGTGTGTGTGTGTGTGTGTGTGTTTGTCCTCCCTGTCTCTGCAACTCCTCTGAGATCTAATGACTCATTTATCAAGCGGGTCTCGAAGATGTGAAATAAGAAAGGGGGAAAGATAAACACTGGCTCTGGTTCATGTTGGAGGCAGGCCTCTGTGGTAGATGGGGAATGACAAAAGATAAAAACAAAAGAAAGAGGAGATGGTGAAGACGAGGCAAGCGGACCAGTTCCAGTCATCTCCTCCCATGCAGAAGTGATGTGCTGCCTCCAGCACAATCTTTTCCAGGAACTGCAGCATAAACAAATTAAGTCAAAGTGTCCCTGCAGCTGTGCGCGCAAATCTGAAACTGCATGCACGTCTATTTGTGTATTTTCTTAAATCTGTGTGTTTGTCACCTCCCTCCCTTAGTTTGTATGCCCTTGCATGTATATGCATATATGTGCCTTCCTAGTCACTGTGTGTGTTTCTGATACGCCTTTGACCCCATAGCATGTTCTTCCACACACGTGTGAGTATTTAGCTAGTTTGACTGCTGTACTCCGAGGCGCTCTGTGTGTGTGTGTGTGTGTGTGTGTGTGTGTGTGTGTGCGCGCGCGCGCGCGCTAGTCACTGCAAGGCCACATTGTAATCACATTGTTTGGCGAGTGTTTTTTCATCAGGACAACACATGTAGTGACAACAGGACCTCGAGCTAAAGTAGCGCTAAAAAACAACCAGTGCGTTTAATCCCCCGTCGGCAGCAACACTATAGGACTATAGGATAACGCTGTGTCCTTTGATAAGTGTGTAACCTTTTGCACAGCCAGTTGTATAACAGCACAGAGAAGTTTTGAGGGCACGGGCGAGTTTGGTACGGAGCGGTGGGGTAAATTGCCAGCCGTGTTTGTCATTTAAAGATGTAAATTGTGTTATTTTTGACGACAGCAATCCTGCTTTCAGGCAACTATTTAGCTCAGTTTGTTTATCCAATGTAGCGCACATAAAATCTAAATAATCTTGCTTGCTGTAAGTGCATTGATAACTAGCGCTCGAGGCTTTTGTTGGGGGAGTGAGGCTCATTTCCTTGATACATCATATACCGTACTGCATGAATGCGTAGCCCTGTTATCGTTTTTCTCCTGAACTGCTGTTGCACTCTCGTCGTACTTTTGTGCTCCACACTTTGCAAAATGTGTATATAACATATCATAACAGGTCCCGTGTTGTTTCTGCAACATCAAGGATACACGCATTTTGTTATTGCAGATTTCAGGTAGTCGCTTAAACTTAATAACCCATTGCTTCATTGGAAAAAGATGGCTGCACTTATCTGTCTGGCTCCAAACTCTGCCTTTTTACTGAAACTCCTGCCTCACAGAGCTGCGCTGTACCTGTGGTGCATTGCCTATGCTCTTTCACGTTCTGTACTTTCCCATTGTTTTCAGGCTGTGGAAAAAGTCAAGACATTGAGGGGCTGTACCAGCCTGCTTGAAAAACATGCAATTTGATGGCGTATTTCATGAGTAAATAACGCTTTGCAGAGTGGGGGCATGGGATCCCTCAGGCCCGCTCTGAGGACACAAGTTGTTTATGTGTGTAATGTAGCATAAAGTGTAAGAACACATAGCTTTTGCTGGCATGTATGGATCAAATTGATAAGTGCGTGGAGGACTTCTGGAGGACAAAGGCAGGTTAATTAATCGAATGTGGTTTGGGGTCGTTTTCACTTGCTTTGACCTGTTAATGGGTAAATGTCTGTTGACATTAGAGCGTAACAGCGTGTGCCTATTAGCAGCCTCATATATGGGGTTGACGAAGCTGCCACAGGGCCTTTATTGGGTACATACATTCAGCTTGTTTATGTATCAAGTTCACTACTGGCCAGTGTTTTCATCCAGTGTCCATTAACGGACGAGAATGGAGGCAAACATGGATTTGTTCAGACAAACAAGGTCACGACGAAAGCCTCTTAAGGCAATAAAAGGTCATTTAATTTGTTTCAAAGTGCATTATATACACTGTGCAGTGAAATCAGTCATGCACACAGGCTCCATGCAGTATATACCTCTAACAAGGCCATTCCTACAGTACTCCCCATGTCTTTCCTCTGTCTGCAGAGCCCAAGAAAGGTCTCAGAGTTTTTTTTAATGAAATTTTTATGATTTTTTTTGTTGCTTCTCAATATATATTTCATTGACTTGTGGGAAATAATCTGAAATGCATTACCATGATATCCACAGGCACAGTGTCGACCAGTATCAGACGGGTCTACAGCAGTGTTCACGTTCCACTGGTTCAGAACTCGGCCTTTTGAAAAGAGTAATGAGCAGTAAATGCAAAGTGTTGAGTATTATATCATCTCTACGTTCTGCACTATCTGCAGAGCACTGTAGCCGGACCAGCAGTCTGACTGGTTAAATAGGGAATCAGAGGATTGTAGGAAAATATTCTGATATAAAGTGTGACCCTTACGAGGCTCTACAATCACTGTTAATGAACACTTACACAATATATGGATTCATGGCCTCTACTTAGCACAGTGTGCTCCTGTGTTGGATGATAATTATCTGAACTATAATAATAATTTTGTTCCCAGTAGAACTAAGTGGGGTTGGGCCATTGTGTAAACATTTACATCCTTTTGCCTAACAAGAGCGAAAAATTACATTTTTTTTAATCATGTGGTATTAGCCCCAGATTTACTGTATTAATCTAAATCTTAAGCTGATTTTGTCTGACAGTCATATCAAAGCAGTACAAAGAAGACCTTCTACCACCTTGACAGATGTGCATTTTCCCCTAGCCTGTTTTCAGCCTCAAACTTCTTGATATATCATAGGAAAGTTCAAAACCTGGGACTCCTGCACTAACAAATGTACATTGTGACGAGTGTGTCTGTGAAGTGGCTCTGGAAAGACTTTCATTTGTGCAGGTGCATTACCAACTGTGTGTGTGTGTGTGTGTGGATATGTGTTAATGAGTACAGTAGTTCCAAGCGTCTGCTATGTGTACAAATTAGCAGAGCCCCTTGTGCCAAACGTAGGGGTGCTTCTGTGCGTGTGTGTGTGTGTGTGTGTGTGTGTGTCTCTGTCAGAGGTGATGAATATAGAGGCTCCAGTTTTGGATGAAGGTTTAATTCTTATTCAGGGCCCTAGCCGCATGGCTTGTCACACACATGAACACACACTCTAATACACAACTCTGGCCATTTGATAGCCCCGCCACTCAGCCATATGCCACCCAAGGGCCTGGCATCTGCTGCAGCACAAACACACAGTAATCAGAGACACACTATTTTTTTGTGTGTCTGTGTTGCACACAGATCCATTTGCATTGCCACACACTCTAGTGCAGTAAAAAAAAGCACAATTTACGAAGCACTCCCTCCACACTTGTCATTAGTGGAGGCTTATTCACAGTAGTTAAACAGCAGATTTGGAAGAACACGCGTGCAGTGGCTGGCCGTTTGCTCCCTGTATCTGCCTGTGTGTTTACACAGCAGATCACAGTTCACCAAATGCAAAATCGGCTTCACAAACACACACATTCACAGATACAAAGCGCATGAGGCCAAACTGCGCACACTTACACACACACACTTGTGAACACATGCAGAGTCACACGTGCAATCGCGCACGCACGGCGACGCACAGAAGCTGGCGTGATGCATATTCAAATCGAGCTAAAGCCATTTAGATCGGCCTCTCATTTGCATCGGTGCCATTAGCCCCGCAGTCAGAGCTGGCGCAGCCTCCTGCATTATCAACACGCACCACGTGCAGTCTGAGGTGCTTTTTCGCATACTTTGCGTTCGCGTCGTGGCCATTTATACGCGCACTCGTCTGTGGTGTTGACTCTCTCGTCGGGTATCCCTGTGCCAGCCTCTCCATGGGCCTCTCCTGCAGCGCAGCTCGGTGACAATCAGAAGGCTGAGCTCACAACAACGCTAACGCAATGCACTATGAGCATTAATAGACAAATATCGCGACACACTGAGCGAGCTCCACTTGAAGAGATTGAACGGGAAACGGGCATTGCTCCGGTGTGTGCGCGGTGGCTTCAAGCCGCGCACGAGTGCCGCTGGTCTGGAGTCGGTGCTCGGGGACTTTTTGTCAGTCTGTCTGCGTCTGATGGCTGCCGCCATGAATGGCACAGCTGTGCGCTAGCAGGCCGGCCTCTTACAGCTCCGTCTGATTACTACCTGCTCCCTTTGATTAATGTTCATTATGTCTGAGTGTGTATGCGGGCGCACGTACCCGTGTGCACGCGTGCGCGTGCGCGAGCGCGCGCTCTCACAGTCGATTCAACCTGGCTCCCCCCCTGCCATAAATCAATCAACACTATTGAAGTGCTAATATCGTCCCCTTTGTGAGCCATTTGCTCATTCAAGTCTCATCTTGCTGGAGCCAGTCTGACTTTCACTGATGAGGATTTTGACTCGACTGTTTTGATTTTTCTCTAACTTCGTTTTTATTTTTAAAAAAAGAAAAAAAAAGATATTCAAATGCTTCTCCCTCTCATGTTTTCAGCCGGAGCGGGGCAGATGGATAAGCTGAAAGGGAAGGATGAAAAAATGATTCAGTGAGATAATGCAGTTGATTTCTTTCTGCTTGTTGATTGGCTATCGCCGTGTTCCCGGTGTCCCCGCATCACTCTGATGATTGATGGAGATTTAGTGCATGAATTGAATGACTTAGATGCGAGCCGGAGTGCTGTAAGGTATTACGCCTGATATAGAGTTTTTCTCGATATGTGATGTAAAAGAGATTATTGGGAGTAGTTCCTATGATTTCTATTCATTTTTCTTCCCCCGGTTGATATTCTGCCTCTTTCTGCCCGAGATTCCATCAAATGTGAGATTTATACAGCATAAGCCTCCTCAAATCTGTCCAATGTATATATGCGGAAAATGAATGAAACAGTGAGGCCAGCTGTTCAATGATATCGAGAAAAAATCACACGCGTCTGGTCTGGACATGTTAAAAACTGTTAATGAAGTCAGAATCTGCCAAGCAGCCCTGCATGTGTATGTCAGCTCTTTCTTCCGCTTATAGCCTCCTCCTGTCTTCCTTTCTATGTGGATTAGACTAACAGGAGACACTCCATGTATATTTATTCTTTTCACATACATACATACATACGTTCAAAAGCTTGTACATCTTGCTATAGTAGGCATTTTGTCCTCACTTGGCCAGCGTGCCCGCATACATCACTGTGGGTTTGTGTCATCTCTCAGCCTGTGGCCACCAAACAGCCATCATCAATTCATCCCTTCTCAGCTTAGAAAGACTCGTCTATTTCAGCAGGTTACATAACTTCAAGATTAACTTTTTCTGTACAAGATTTGATTGAAATCCTCCTTTTTTTGTGGAGTGCAGGTTTCCAATCTGCCTGTATGTGGATTATTCTCTACATACATGTTTGTGATCCGTCCTGTCACGTTCTACATCTACTTGACACAGAAATTGACTCATACCACAGCTGTCACTTCATGCTACGCTCATGTGTGGTCCATACAGTAGCTGATAAACAAACACCTATCAGTGTTGGTTTGTCAAGTCGCTCCGACCTTGTGGCATTTCTGTTTTCCCTGTCATTCTATAGCCACGATCCCTCACATAAGCACATTAGCGTGATGCTGCATTCACTCTGCAGACGGGATAATGCCAGCTATATATTACTTTTAATGTGCATTTATGTGGCTCTGGGAGCCTGTAGATATTAAAGCAAAGACTCCTGTCTCACAACAGTGACATGTGACTACTTTACTTGTACCTCATTCTGTTGAATCCTGTAAACCTATTGGCTTTGATCATGGCATAAAAACAAACAAGGTTTAGGTGTCACCTTGCGTTTGGGGGATGCGAGTTTGAATCAAACATCTAAAATGACATGATGACATGAGGGTCAATAATCCATTTTATCCTGTAAGATCTAGCTTTACCTTGACAAAAGTATTTTAAATTCCTCTGGTGATTGAGGTGGTAAAGATGTGCAGAGAAGATGCTTGGTTTGTGAACAAAATATGAATGAGGCACCTTCTGGTGTTTGTAACTTGAGTCTATGTAACCTGTGGCTGTGACCGCTGCATTGTCTTGCTGAATTTGCCACAATGGCCAAAAAAGACTTTAGCATACAGCATTTTTGTCATCTGCAGCTTTCCCTCTCCCTGCAGGGAGGTATATCATGTGGCCTTCATTCTTTCCCCTGCTGTGTGTGACCTTTTATACATGCGTACAACCTGTACTGTCAGCGCTTTCTGACCCAGCGCTCGCTCCATACCGTCTGCACCGGGGATGGCCCAAGGTTTCGCAGAGTTAACCCCTGCTACTTTTCCACCCTGCTCATTTGTCCCTATAGGAAGTTAATATTTCATTGCCGTCCCTTTCTTTACGTCGAGATGTGCTGTCAGCGTTTTCTCAGTGGCTCTCCCGTGGCAGCGTGCTGCCAGACCCACCGCAGAGTGCTCCCAGGGTGGCCGGTGTGAAGCTCCCGCTGCTGTAAATTCACCACATTTTTATGTCTCATTCACTTGTTCTGACACTTTTCATTGTGAAGCAATAAATTCCAAACTTGCGTTTGCCACACTAGGCAGAGCCTGTTCTCCAGCATCAGGTTTCCAAATGCTGTTATTTTACTGATATATTTTTATATGAAACAGTACAAGAGGCTTGTATGTGGGCCTTTTTCATACCTTTCTTTGTGTGCTTGCATGCAGATGGCAACCACCCCATACACTGCAGACCTTGCTGTCACTCACCTGTGGTTGTCTAAAGGAGGCGTACAAAAGGAAAAGAGAGTGATTATAATGAGGCTGCAAGGAAAAAAAATCAAATGCATAAAGAGAATCAACTCGTCCCCCCTTATTTTCCGTCCTTTCCATGTGCCCTTGGGTCCTCTGTTGTTGTCTTGTCCTTGGGTACCTGAGTGAGTCGGGGAGAGAAAAAAACAGCACAGTACTTGACAGGCCATCATCACACCACTTCAGATTGTACCATCAGTGGGACGGATGGAGAGGACGAGCATGCCCAACCACGCGCACGCACGCATGCACGCACGCACACACACACATGCGTGGATGACGAATTGTTTTCCTACGAAGAGAATCCAAATGTTGAGTGTCCAAGAGCGAGCAAATACTACAGCCCAGAACACTCGAGGCCCCTGTCAGCGCCCCGCATGCACAAGACACTGAAAACGGAGGACGGCATCGTAATTGTAGGCCAAACCTTCGATGTTGTATACAATGATGGTGATTAAGGGCTCCCTTGACATTGGCTGACACACTGAACTCATTTTATTTCTCTCTCAGTTGTGATGAATGCTTCAGTGATGTGAGAGAGAACACAACAAACAGATGAAGCCCCATTTCAAACAGCATTGTCCGTGTGTATAAGTAACCTCTGTGCAGATTGTGGGCAAAAGGGAGGTTTACTGGGTGCTATAGACCTGATATAGACTAGAGAGGTGGTTATGCAAAACACACAAGATGTCAGAGCTGCTTGTCTGTATAACACAGTGCAATGTATCACACCCTGAGAAAAAGTTTTCCCCACAGTTCTGATGAGGCTTTGTAGACAGTATGAGGTATTAAGCAACACAGAGCCCCAATGTTAAACCATTGTATATCTTACATTTGTTTATGAAGCTACCATCTTATGTAAAAGCAAGCTGGAGTCTGTTCCATGCATCTGTTCTCCCATCGTCTCCTCTGGGCAGTGCACACAGTTATCCCAGTCTTATCACCTTCAAACCAAATTTGCAATCAATTTTATCAGCTGTTGTATTTGGATTTGCACGACTGCTGAAATTCGGACAAAAAAAAATGAAGCGAGGCGACAAAGATAGCGCACGCATCAAAGGTCATGAGCCGGCTTTTAACCCATGGGGGCATTAGGAGTGCATGATCCTCACCTTATCCCACAGAGCCGCCCGCACGGCCTTGTGGCTCATGTTTTCTCTCTCTTATCAAAACACATACATACATTTCTCTCATTCTAATAGGACGACTGGAGGGCTAGCCTTGAACACCAATCAGACATGTCGGCTAGATAGGCCTCCCTATGCATGTGTGATTTGCTGTGTCTTCAGGTGTGGCCTCCAGTGATAATGATAATCATACTGCGGCTGCCAAGGCGTTGGTTTCAGCTGCAATTATAGATTAATGTGGATGTATAGATGTGTGCGTTCCGTGTACACTTCCTCTCTCTCTCTCCCTCTCCCCCTTTCATTCATAGACACACACACACACACACACACACACACACACACACACACACAAATGCACATGAATTACACACACCAAGGCCTCCGGGCCCACAGGGACATAACAGACAATCAGCCCGACAATCACAGCTGAGCTCTGATTGATGCAGTGGTTGCCAACACGCACACTTTCAGACCCACAGCCACTGTAATGCTAACAGCTCAGCACCCCACAAGATGCCCAGCCATCCACACACACACACACACAAACACACACACACAGTCACCTATCACCTATCCGTGAGCGAATAAATAAAGATGTTCCTTAGAGTTCTTCTGAGTCGATGTGAGACAGATGTCAGTTAAAACCAGGAGAGACATGATTGATGCAAAAGCTGAAATCTGAAAGCTGGAAGATGAACTGTCTGACGGTCAGATCTGCTGTATGACCAGCAGTGAGAGGGGATGTGCACCTGTTTTACTCTTTCTTCTTCGGCCTGCTAAATGTCTGTTGGATGTTATTGCACCCAACTCTGTCTATAACCATTGTATTATTGTAATTTTGTCCAGTCAGGATCTTTCTGTCTGAATTGTATGCAGCCCATATGCTGCTTATGTGACGTTTAGAAAAGTTCCTGTTTACATGAGGGTTATTTTGCAGCATTTGTGTGTGGCTGTGTGTGTGTGAGAACATATTTTAGTAACTGATGTTTCTGAGGCTTTCATTCTGTGTTTTCTGCCATGTCTCTGTTTTGATGTGATTCATTCCAGCATCTGAGACACTAAACAGCCTACAGGCTACTGTCACAGGCCTGTGTGAGTGTGTGTGTGTGTGTATGTGTATGTGTGTGTTTGTGTTTGTGCCATGAATGTGTGTGTGCTTGTGTGTGTGTGTATGTGTGAAGGAGGCATCTATCTGTCTCTTCCGACAAACTAGATCTATCACCCTCGTGGCAGAGCAAGAATGTCTTTTCTGTTGGAAGGTTGAAATTGATGAGGCAATCAAGTGTGTGTGTCCGTGTGTGTGTGTGTGCGCGCGCTTGCCTGTATGTGATTGTAACTGCACAAGCATACAGTATATTGGACACTTGTCATGTTAAACAGGAATACAAGGATTTCTAAAGTCTTTTTCCTCAGTACCAAGCAGCATATTTCATGTTTTTCCTCCATCAGCCTCACTGACGATTTTGACATACGTGGCTGTAAAGTGGATTATATAACATGTACTAACCAGTACTCTAACTCCATCGTATGCTGTTAGACCTTCAAAAGTACGCATCTAGTACGTTCTGTTTCCTGCTATTCACAGCGTACTGACTGGGAATGTCCAAGGTAGAGCGATCGCTGCTGAGTTGAAGCTCCGTGGTGCTAGCCATGTCGTTATTGTGCGTTAAACATCCACAAATCGTCGTCAGCTCCACTGTCCAAGGTTAGACCACCTGGATGAGTGCTCCTTTCAAGGTTTCCACGTTCGTCCTCAGAAGTAGCGCGGCAGCGCGTCCCTTTCGGTTATCGGAGCTGGCAGTGAAAACGGCGAACCTTCGCAGGCGCCGGGCAGAAAAGCTTGTGCAAACAAAAGGCGAGATGCCTGCAGCTGCCCACCGCTGCTGCCGGGTGTCTCCACGCGTTTGTCATTCCCTCTACTCTGCTGCTTCTTGACAGTCCTCGTTTGACCGAGCACATTTTCTGACGCCAGCGTGCATGACAATCAAAGCACAGTTTTTTGTTGTTTTTTTTCAAGCATAGGGAGGATAGTCAGAACAGCTTTCTTCATTCTCAGAAAGCCTGCTACGTATGTGCGTCTTTGTTTTTCAGAGCCCTTTTTGTAAATGTACGCTGAATCGTTGGTCATTGTATGATTTGTTTGATCTTCCTCAAGTCAGGCGCACAATGTGCAATTTTCTCATTATTCCTCACTTGTTATGGTGTTGTGTATTTGTTGCTCCATGCTGGACCTTTCTTTCACATTTCTATTTAACTTCTTCCACCTCAACTCCTAAAGAATCAGCCATACTCTCCAGTCTGTATGTTTCTGTGTGTATGTGTAAGAGTCATGGACTGCAGAGTTTTGAGAAGGCTCGGGAGGGCCTGGAGGGGGGCTGTAGATTCAATGCTGGTGTATGGTGTTCTGTTCTGGCGAAAACCTCTCACATTTCACCCGCCCTGTTCAGAGAGGGAGGGCAGGGGCGGCGACAAGAGCCAAGAAAGCATCAGAGGTCTGGTGTGTAGCCTCCAGACACACACACACACACACACACACACACACACACACACACACACACACAGAGGGGTTTCTAAGAGGCACAGTGTGTATTCTGGGAGGTGTATCAGGGTAACTGCTATTTAACTAGTGTAAAGAGAATGCTGTGTCAAGGTGTGTCTGTTAGTGTGAAGCTTAGTCTTCCTTTCATGTCTTTTTTTAGTGTTCATCATGTCTTTTTAAGTGTATATGTGTGTGTGTGTGTGTGTGATTAGTTGGATGGCGCATGATGAAATGTACACACACACACACACACACACACACACACACACACACACACACACACACACAATCGAATGAATCGAAGCCAGGGCCCATATTGCTCTTCATTCATCTTCCTCCATCACTCCATCATTATACATCTACTCTTGGGTTGTCACTCATCCGCAGTAAATCACCCGCACACACAAACTTTATTTTCGCGATGTCTGTCATCTGAAAGGGTCGAAATCTTCTCTATTGCACAGCTCCTCTCTGTTCCCAACCCCTTACATCTGTCAAGGGTGTAATATTTCACACAGATAACAGCTGCTTCATTGATTTATTGCGATCCACTGACAGCATCTGTGGTATAGAAAACTAAAAGGAAATGTGTTTTCCCTTAAACTTTGACTCCACAGCAGTTGTTCTATAACTTTGTCTTTTTTTCCCCAACAACCCCTGGAGGAATATTGGGATGAAAAAAGATTGTTCTTTCGAGCTGGGCGACATTCAGTACAACACAGTTTAAATACTAAAAGATTTGTTAATCTCTGGTTTCCCGCTATATGCTGCAGTCTTCTTAATCTAAAACAAATGTTTAAAATCTGTGATGTAACAGTTAAAGGGTTGAAGCTTGAACAAGTCTCGCAAACATTGTACTACTTTTTATAATGTTTTTGAACAGATCGATTGGAGACTCATGCAGAGAGAACATGGCTGGAAAGCTTTGTAGAGCGATGTGCTTTTGTTTGAGATGTGAGTTTTTGATTCAAGTCTTTTTTTTAATCATAATGCCAACTCACATTTCCAGACACGTGTGTAGCATTCATGAGTATGCATTCAGATTTGGTATTGGACACAGTAGTAACAAACAGCAGGTTTCATCACATGTACAAATCACCTGCTGGACTGAGACCATGACTGTCTAGTCCCACTGGTGGCTGTGCCTGGCTCTGGTCTGAGCTCAAGGACTTTTCCCCGCTGTTAACTTTCTGTTACCGCTGAAAAGTCCCTTTTCTTTCTTTGTTTCTCAGTGTGTAATTTCATTTTTCAAAGCGTGAAGCTGTAAATCACAATGTTTCCTGCTCCCTGCCCTGTAATTTACCCTTTTGTAATCAGCATTTGAAACACTTGGTATTAACCAGACCTCATCGACTGTTTCTTAATCTCAGGCTTTCCTTTGTGTCCGACTTTCAAGTGGTCACCAGTGACTCACACATCATTACTAATTTGGCATTTTAGACTGTCGGAGCCGGTCACTTCAGACTGTGAACCCAGTGGCACTTGTTAATGTGGCTTTCCATACTTATGCAGTCAAGTAGTTAGTGAGACAGTGTGTAGACAGACACAGTAGCTATATATACATATATATATATATATATATATATATATATATATATATATTCAAGTCTTAAGCTGATATAAGTCTAGTCTGTGACTGCTTTCAGAACAGACAGTGAGAGCAGCGTGTGAATGCATTATTGAGTCGGTAGGAAAGGTCGCCCAGCTCAGAGTTTGTGAAAGGTGTGAGAGAGAGAAAGAAATTATCAGCGAAATCTGACAACATTCTCTGTCCATCCTCGAACCCCGTCGGTCCGCCTTGCTGTCTGCTTTCTCACGCTGCCAGCGTATTTCTGCTGCGTAACGTGTTCGTGTTCAGGCATCGTTCCAAACTGTTCACTTGTCTGACTTTGATCTGTGTTGATTCTACATTTGTCCCTACAAACATTTAACCAAAGCCGTCCTTAATCCTCTCAGTCTTTGTGGCCAACACTGAAAAGTTTGACTTTCTTTTACTTTGGTTTCGACTTTGAGGGTAAAACAAAACAGGCAAAACCGTCAGGGGCGTGTTTTTTTTTCTTCGTCTTTCAAGTAGCTTATTCAAAGAGAACCTCCAAAAGATCAGAGCATCTCTTTAGCCCTGTTAAATCGCTCCCCGCTATGATTGTTTAGCAAGCAACAAAACAAAATCTCTCTCTACAAGGGGCTGGAGAGGGATGCGCGTGTGGAGTAGGAGATCAATGTGTGTGTGTGTGTGTGTGTGTGTTTGCTGATGGAGAAAAGAGTAAAACAGCGGCAAACAGTGGCAAAATCGAAGGAACAAATAAACAGAATGGCATTTTTTGCAAACGTTGTCTTTGGTACAATTAGTTGCTTATATTAATGTGCTGTGTATTCATGTGGAGCAGGTGGGTTTGTTTCCCCTAATTGTTGTGGTCAAATCCATACATAAGTGGGTTAATTACACCATATTGCTTGATTTGAAAATATCAGAAGCAGCTAATAGAGTCATGTTCAATTCAGCTGACACAGAAGTGGACAGGATGAATCCGTCTGTTTGTGCTTTTTGCTCCTTTGAAGATTGGTCAAGAAAATCAGGTCTATCCTCGTTTGGCACGTGCCATGTGGTGACCCACAAATGAAGAGCCCAATAGAGCTGAATGAAAGAGAATGCAACACGTCAGTAAATTATGTAATACACATCTGTCCACCAAACTTCATTTTGCCTCCTTTCAGTGCACACTGTGCACTGAAATTGTGCACTTTATCTTATTTCTTCTCTTTATTTGTAATTTGTTATATATATTATTGACCATTGCGTTTTATTCTGGTTTTTGTTTGGTTACAGCAACAACAGAAAAAGGCCGCAGCTGCAGCCAGAGATTTTGAATGATGTTGGAGTGAATTGCTCCTTTATATGTGACGCAGATTAAAATGTTGATTACAATTCAAAGCCACCGTTCTCTCATTATCCTTGTTATGATGTGGATTAATTATCAATTAAACTCATGATCCCACAAATCTGTAGTGGATCTGCTGTGTATCATGGGATATCATTCTCGGGATGGTGAAGTAAATACACATCTCACTGTGCAAAGACATGCGCATCCACGCAATGTTTGGTATGCTGTGATTTTTTTCAGCAGATGGACTAAATACAAAATGAGGACTCAGATGTGCATAGAATATGACTTTAGGAAAGCACAGAACATATTGTGCATAAACATTTTGTGCATACAATTAATTACACATTCCTATTATGGAGCAATGTGCTATGCCACCCAGCAACTTTTCACTGTATATACCGCATACATTCTGGCCTCATATATACATACATATATATATCTATATCTATATATATATATATATATATATATATATATATATATATATATATATATATATACACTGTATATATATATGGAGACATTTGTCTTCGCTCCAAAGGAACAAACAAAAGGACAAAAGACCCAAATCAAATGTTCGCCATCCAGTAATAATGTTCAAAGGAAATTTTATTCCACCCACTTCCCACTGAAAATTGCTCTGTTTGCAGGAAACAGTGATTTATTTGGCCTCTTTTTAAGTCTGTCAGCATGCCTGTGCAGGTGCTGTCTGCGTTGGAACACACACAGTAAAAATCAGTGAGAAAAAGGGGGGAGAAAGGGGATGAGGAGGACTTAATAGGGGAAGGAAGAGAGTGGGAACAACAAAGAAAGTGCCCAGAGATAGGAGAGAGGGATGGGAGCTAAAGGATCAGTATGGAACGGAGGGAAGAAAAGAGCACAGAAGATGGGTGTCTGCAAAAAAGGGAAGCACCCTGAGCGATGTGTCAGAGCCGCGACTTCTAAGACTCTGACACATTTCTCAGGAAATGATCAGTCAGCACGGTTTTTACAGTGCAGGGCTCATCTCCGACAGAGCTGAAGCACAGAAAGCTGCCCACTGCGCCCACAGGACACTCTGTTCCCAACCTTTTCAACTATGTGTTGCTGATTTTTAGTTTTCCTGAGCTGCTGGCCGACATCCAGACTCTATCTGGATCTGTGATTGCACATCATCATAGGGACATTTGTTCCACTTTCAAATGAATGTAACATGCCTTCACCTAGAGCACAGTTTCAGTTGAGGTCCAGAATGAAAAAAAAAAAAGCAAAAAAAAAAAAGAGCTGTAAATCAATCAGGATAGATCATGAGACACGTCCGGCCATGCCGACACCAAAGTATCGACTTTCTGTATCCACAACAATGTCAAATGAATTCAGTGCACCAGCCGTGAAGCACATTCAAATATTTGTCAGGAATGGATCATCACAATACTCATCCTTGAGAGACAACGAAAAATAAGATACCTCCCTTGCTGTCTCAGTCAGGGTGAACGGCTGTATTCATGAAGGCTGTAATTTCAACAAAGTCGTAAGTCTCATCTTTCTCCTCCTTTGACTCAACAACATTTCTCAACAAAAATGTCTGCTATTATGTCCCTTATTACATTTCTTTTTCCCTTTTTTTTCCTTTTTTTCTAAGAACCTGGGTTTAATAGTACTTCCTATGCTCTCAGCCAAAGTGCGAAAGCTGAAGTGCTTTGGGAACCTTGAGATAGTAATTAAATGCTGAATTGCATGAACCGAAAACATGAAAGCCAAAAACTTTGATTGAATTCTGGATCTTGATGAATAGAAGCATCCTGTGTGACTGAAGTGCTCTACTAAAGTTTATTAAAACTTGCACAGGTACTCAACCTTTGTACTGTATTCAGAAGTGGCCAACACGCAGCCAGTACCCACATACATATGTACAACAACATGTTAGGAGTGTTTTTATAGAGTCAAATTACTCCAGTACATGTGTGTCAGCAGACTGATGGATGTTACACTCTGCAATGAAATTAGACCCAGAAATTGTGTGATTCTATTAGCTCAATTGAAGCAAATAACCATAATATATAACAATTTTCGAGCAGAGTGATAGAGGAGAGTGGGGAAGGGAGGGTGCACAAAACTCGGGTCTAACAAGATTCCAATCTGTGAAATAAATGACATTAGAAGAATTAGATGTTCCTGTGTAGTGAGCAAAACGGAAAAATGGCGTAAAAAAACTGACATGAAAATGTTTATTACTTACACACTCACACACACACACACACACACAGATTGCAAAGTCCAAAAATGACATTTAGAGGTTTCATACAAAAGTTACATGGTTGATATGTCCTGTCTGAAACATGGTTTAACGATTACACTGCTCTCTCTCCCCTCCCTCCCTCTCTGTTCCTTCCTCCCTCCCTGTGCAGGTAGGGGAGAGGCAACACGTGCTGGTGACCGAGGAGTCATTTGATGCCCAGTACTATGTGGCTCACAACAAGTTCTACGAACAGGTGAGATCACGATCGAGAACAAGAGACATCACGTTTGTTACGCTGTGGGTCAGGCACGTGTCCACATCACAGCGACTTCCCAGCAACCACAAATCTACTAAAATGTACCTCGTTTTGAGTTGGATTTGAATGTAGCATGAATGAATCCTAAAACAGGCCGCTGCTCTGTACCCACCATCATAAACATAGAGTGAAAAGCTGTAAATAAATCTGCATTGGATGAAAATTATTCCGTATTTGAAGCTAATCCAACCCTTCCTCATTTTCACACTTAGCAAATCAGATCAGAAGCTTTGCTTTGCATGTCACAGGAGTAATCACAGCAGGTGTCGGCAGCTTAAGCTTGTATTGACTAAAGTAGGTTAGCTATAATATCACACATGCCCCATACGCACATGAAGGCGCACACACACACACACACACACGCAGACACACACACATGCCCTGCGGTGGTCATGAGAGCGTTTGGCGGCTGATAGCGGCAGTAGTTTTACTTTTTTTTTTTACTGTACTAACATTAAGGTCAGCCCTAAAGACATGAACATTCCTTCCTACACACACACACACACATACACATACACACACTCACACACCACAGTTCACACATACACTTACAGGCACACATTCGTGTGGCTTCAAAGACCCTCTCTCAACCTGTGAAAAATTCACTTTAAAACATCTTCAAATAAATCAATTTCCTCCTGCTTTAACCATCATCAGAAACATGTTTGAAGTTATGCTTTTTATTAGCAGCGAGGGCAGGGGATGGTAATAATTTTTCCTCCCCTCCACTCCTCTCCTCCCCTCCTCTCCACCTCTTTTGCACCTCCTTCTCCAGGCTATAAACTTAAGTTACAAGTGTCACTCGGTTCGTGTGTGCGTGCGCGCACGTGTGTGTGTGTGTTGTGGGAGCACATGCATTTCCATACGTCCGTGCATCTGCAGGCACATGCTGTATGTCATGTGTCCTGGTGCACAGTGCAGACTGAGACGTTAACATGACTGATGTGTTGCCCGTGCTTGCTTTTGTTTCTTTTTTTGGACACAAAGTATTTGGCATGAGCTCTTAAAATACTCTCCAGGCCACAGTGTACCAATATGTTCTGGAGCTGTTTTCCCCTGAGGGATACATCCCTGAATCATGTACACCGCATGTCCAAAGTGTGCGCACACACACACACACACACGCACACACACACACACACACACACACACACACACACACACACACACACACACATACAAACACACACTACATACATGTGGTTATATATAGGCCTTACTGTAATCATACTTAAAAGCAAAATGCGGAATGTGTCAGTCTGTGGTGAGTCAGTAATTTAGGGATAAGAAAATGGAGAAGTCGAGGTTCAGGAAAAGAGTGAAAAGAGGAGAGAGCGAAGAAAAGGGCAGGAGGGAGTGGAGGGGGTGCTGGGAGGGCGGAGGGAAGTGAGGAATAAGGCAGAGAGAGGTGTGAGTGTGGACAAATGGCCTACTTTCACTTTTACACCATCAGATGGATATCTATCCTGACGGTTATAATAGGCACCCAACCCACCTGTGTGTGTGTGTGTGTGTGTGTGTCCGTGGTGCAGTGAGGAGGTAGGAGGGGGGGTTTCCAATGAGAGCGGACAAGCTCTTTCATCATTTAATCACCCTGTAATGGGCCTCAAATGACCCTCACCTACACTCACACACATACACACACCTTAGCTTCTTCCCCATCCCTCACCCCTGCCGCTCCAGCCTGGTTTGCTGGCTCCTCACTCACTCACAGACACACACACACATGCACACACAAGCACACGCCACCTCTCAGCGGTCAGAGTGTCGAGCAGCAGGTGTGTTGATTAGGCAGGTGTGGCGCTGGCTGTGCGTCTGTCTGCCCCTCTCTCCGTCTCCGCTCATATTCCAGCGGCTGGATAAAGAGCGACAGATTAACACGGAGCCGGGCGAAGCCCCCGCCCCGGCAGCGCCAGCAGCGCCAGAGCTCGCTCCACCTGCTCGCAGGCGGCTCTCTGCCCAGTCAGAGGCTGCGACCTGCCGAGCGTTGTAATGGTTAGACAGGCCGCCAGATGATCTGAGTCAGCACGCGGCACCGCTGCGGCCGAGGGCATCCGTCTCGCCCACGGAACAACGCTGTGCGGGAACCGGGGATCAACTTATTGTCAAGTTAATTAATATTCTCCGCAGCGTTTTCAGGGGTAGTTGTCAGTGCGGTTCCAGACAGACCGCAGTGCTCGCATCATGTGTTTGTCCAGTCCTCAGCTGGAAGCTCATACACAGCGAGGCTTGTCTTTTCTCCCTGGAAATAAAATACATGATAAGATCTAAGGGTGTGATTACCATTTACACAGCCTCTTATGACTACAGTCTTAAACCAGGCAGTAACCGCAACACAATCACTCCAGTAGTGTTCTCCAGAGAGACCTACTCTGAAAACAAGCGTCAAGGCAGAAATGTAAATTGGGACCGCATTCATCACTGTCAATCTGTCAACTTTGTGATTAGTTTAAAGTTGTTTTGAAAGGAAAAGCATTTGCATATGATCTTTACTTACCGGGGTAAGCCATTAAGAGCAAATTTCATTTCACAGTAAGCTGTAATTATAACTCTTTGTTTTCTCTTCCTTCCTGCTGTGATCAGCCAAGATTTATAGTTGCCATGGTGAAATAATAAGACAAACCAGCAAATCCCTCTGGTTTATCTCACAGCTGTTGCTGTAGTTTTTGACCTTGAGGGCTTCCATAAATGGAACTGAAAACACTGAGCCCTGTATGGGGGACCAGTCAAATAACAATGCAGGTGAGCAGTGGGGAAAACAGCTTTGAGCAGCAGCTAATGGAGAAGGTAATAGACAGGTGTGGAGAAGATGCACAGGGTTGTTTGTTATTTAGGTCTAACATTTCTTTTATATGAATGGCAACAGGTTGCCGGATTCTTCTTTCCAGTCACTGAAATGCTCCAAAGCTTACCCTTCACCCACAAAGTTCTTGTCACCTGGTAGCGTCACAGATGTTAAGTAAACAATGGTTTATTCCCATTTCTCTGCAAAATCAGGTGCTGGTACCCAAGAGGGCTGAGTTCAAAGGGAAGATGATAGAGGTGGACATCTACGAGGCAGGGAAACACTTCATGAAAGGACGGCTGGTGGAGGACAGTACGCCGTTTACGCCATCCATTGCTGCACCCCTACAGAAAGGACAAGTATCGGGACTGCTGCAGGTAAATCACACACTCACATGTACATATAGAGTTACACACAACTTCCAAATCAAATCAGTCACTAACCTATAGTCCAGGGAAACATCAAAACATGCAAAATGAGACATCTGTAGTTGTTTAGGTCTAATTGTCTAACTCCTGCACCAATTTGTCACACCTCTGATATCGAGTCATTTTGTCTTGGTAGAATTAGTGAAGAGATCATCGTCGGCTGTATTTAGTCTTCTAGAATTAGTTGCCTTTGTGTACGTACACCTGTTTACCAGATGTTACACATGTCAGAGAGAATGCGCTCTCTCGTTTCATTCATGTGTTGAGGGAACCAATCGTACATCTGTCAGGCTCGGGCTGTGTGTTCCTGCCTTATCAAAACTATAAAAGCTGTGTTTACAGCAGCCTATTCAAATTTTGTTCAGTCAGCAAATGCATAGTGTGTGTGTATGTGTGTGTGTCTGTGCGTGTGTGTGTGTCCACATTTTTAATCCACATTCGCTCCTGCAGTCTGTGGAAAAGCGCCAGTGTACCAGGCGTGAGATAAGTAATTTAAGATAAGCTGTGGCTGGCTAAACTGTCCTCTGTCTTCCCTTACACCACGCACACACACACACTCACACAGGCGCACACACAAACACCATGTTAATGTATCTGTTTCACTGCATGTTATTTTTCACTCTGACTAGCTGTAGCTTATAGCTCGGGACATGGAGCCATAGAGCAGAATATGATACACTTTCTAATTTCACACTCCATCAGCCTTTACTGCCAGACTGAGAGGGAGGGGATGGAAGGAACAGACAGAGACATGAGAGAGAGTTGGAGGGGAGACGGGCGGCGGGGGGGGGGGGGGGGGGGGGGGGGGGGGAGGAAGAGAGAGGGAGAAGGAAGAGAGAGAGAGATGGATGGCAGAAAATGAGATAAAATGAAAGAAAAGAGAAAGGTTTACAGTCAGGCGACCCGTCGCTTGGCTATGAAAAGTTCAGCAGTGGGGACTAGACCTTGTAAAATGAGTTGCCTCATAAAGTCTACAGTTCACACACACACACACACACACACACACACACACACACACACACACACACACACACACACACACACACTCAACATTGTTACATTCCTCTGACACACACTGGCCTTTCTAAGGGTGATGGAACACATACACATCACACTTCTCATACTGTCGCGTCCTTTATTTTTCTCATATCGATTCCCAATATCTCTCGTCACACATCTGTTAATGCTTTTGCCCACACGTTTTCACTACCTACTATAACTTTGCGTGTCTCAAAAGGGTTTATTTCATTCTATTCTTTAATACAGATGAGATGAAAAGGGAAACTTTTTTTAGAAGTGTCAGGGTTTACCTTTATTCTGTGTGTGTATGAAACTGGTGCCTTGTTGAGCTGTGAGTGCCACAACGCCAGACAACCACCACCTCAACCAAACAAGAACCAGGAAATTAACGGTGCACTTAAAAACACGAGTGGGCAAAACGCAGAGGGAGTGAGAAACGGGCAGACTCAGACAGACAGTGAGTGGCAGATCAGCGCGTGTCTTAATACTGCTCCGTATGAGGATTTCCAAGCATTCACTAATGTCAACGGCATACTGGCAATTAACATATTGTTATATTAAGCGATCTCCAGTGATGCTCCTGATGAGCTGTAATCCATAGTCCTCATGACCCACATTGTTGACTCCTAATGACAGCGGAGTGGCACTGGAGCACAGTGCTAATAGATAAGTGACCTAATGGCTCGGAAACACAGCGGTATCTGCCTGCGTCACATGCACACACACTTCTAGCCCTCTGATATATGTGATGGCTCTGACAGCCGTGTGTCCAGTATCTGCACTCCCCTGGTATTACTGCTATAAGTGTGCCACTCTGATTGAACATACGCATGCACACGCATGCATCCAGCACTATCAGGCAGTAGCATACCCATGCATACACACATCTATTTTCCATGAGTCTCTGCGTGAGTCCGCCA
Source organism: Karalla daura (assembly GCA_029224185.1). Taxonomy (NCBI): domain Eukaryota; kingdom Metazoa; phylum Chordata; class Actinopteri; order Chaetodontiformes; family Leiognathidae; genus Karalla; species Karalla daura. The sequence continues at coordinate 16,025,146 of CM055191.1, forward strand.
CACACTGGGCTGGATGTGTGCGCGCGCGCGTGTGTGTGTGAGATGAATGAGCGATTAGAGAAAGGCAGATTGATGCTCACCCCCATGTCTTGCAGCGGAGACTGTAATTACAGGCTTTTGGCAGAGAGCGAGAGAAAAACAGAAGAATAAAGCACCGGGAGGAGAGAGAGAGAGAGAGAGAGAGAGATTGCATGATGAGGTCCGTGATGGCAAGGTCGCTGATAGACAGATGGAGCCTGAGCTTTGTTGTTTCATCTAAGATGCAGAGGAGCATTGTTAGACAAGGTGAGGAGAGGAACGAGGGGTAGATAAGTGGGTGATTGGGTAGGCAGAGGAAACCCACTGAGGTCTGTCCATTTGTGAAAAGAGGAGCAAAGTGAGAGACCTATCATTTTCAGAGACGGAGAGAGAGCTGATTGCACAGCAGCCAGCGTCCATGCTGACGGGAGGAGGGATGAAGCAGTATGGATGCATGGATGGATGGATGGATGGATGGATGGATGGATGGATGGATGGATGGATGGAGGGATGTATAGGGAGAGGGATGGTTTATGGAGCAGTGGCATGTGAAAGCTGGCGTGGATGGATGGACCTGAAAGTGGACAGATAGATATGGGCGCATGGATGTGAGACGTGCTTGTTCGGTTGCACTCAGCTGATGGATGAGCAGATGAACGGATGCATGGATGTGTGAATCTATAGACAGGTATGGGAGTTATGGATGGATGGATGGGGTGTGAGAGCTCTGCTCTTTGTTCCATGGAGAGTCCTGGAAGCAGAAGCAGGAGAATGAAACCCAGTATTTCATTCTTAAAACCAATGTTAAGCCGCTCACCCATTTTTAAATCAACTATTTTATATCAGTTAGAATAACAGTGCTTCCGATTCTGGTATTGCACACTCGACTGGAAACTAAAGGCATTAAAAACACATTTCTCTGCTCACTTTTAGACAGGTTCTTTGTGCACCCACCATTGCACCCAGATCAGATGAACCCCGGACCAATAGATGAGAAGGTGTTATGCTGTGGTCATGATCAGCAGCAGAAGCATCCTGTTTTGTTTTGTTTTTTTCTTCCTCACTTTCTGTTGTCTGTTGCATCTCGTCTGTCTACACTTTTTTTGTTTGGAAGCTTATTTCCTTTGCCGTTTGTTTTCCAGTCTCTTTGCCTTCGCTTCTTTTCATCGTCCCCCCCGGTTTCTTTGTGCGATGTGACACATTCATTAAAATGGAGTTTTGCCTGAAACAAGACCAAGGTTTTAGAGTGAGAGACATTTGCTTTTATTGACATGGATGACAACTTTTCCTCTGTTCAATCTCTCTCTCTCTCTCTCTCTCTCTCTCTCTCTCTCACTCTATCAGCCGCTCATTCACGGAGACAGCACTTCCCGCAGAAAAGGAAGGACAGTAATGAGTCTTTTAGTGGGACACAATAGCAGAGAAAGCACTCAGCGGCATGCTGAAGGAAAGGAAAAGAGAAAGTATCTTCACCAGTCCTCATCCGCAGATGAAATTAAATGATAGAAGGAGGGGGGCGTGTGTGAGAGAGGCCAAAAAATGAAGCGAGAATGAAAGAGAGAGAGAGGTAGACTGAGAGATCAGGAGACAGAAAAGCAGCTTGAGTGCCATCCAATAATCAGCTCTTTTCACAGCATACCTTCTCAAGGAGAGCGAGAGAATAGGAGAGAGGGGGGAAAACGTTCCCGCTCCTTCCACAAGACGGCAAATTGACAGTCCGGATGAAAGACAGAATGGGAGGACAGAGAGTGCAGGAGACATGTAGAAATGGGGGAATACGACTAGTGAACAGTGTCCCTCCATGACTGCAAATTGACAGAATAACAAAAAATGGCAGCGAAGCGGCAAATCTTCACTGGGGTATTAAATTTGCTGCCCTTTCCTTTTCCTTTTTCTCCCAGGCTAGTAGTCATGATTTCTCCATCCTTCCTTGTGTCTCCCTGTCTTTTCTTTATGTCTCTATTTCTTTCTCCTGCTCTTTCATTGTTTTCACTTTTTCCTGTTCCAGTTTTTATCATTTCTCCAGTACCTCTCTTCTTTTCAGCTTCCTGCTCAGCTGTCCTCCCCAATTCCTGCTTTAATCAGTATATTCATCCGGTGTGTGTTTGTGTGGAGGGGTGTGGGTGTGCAGGTTGTAGTTTACTCATTTGGCTTGAATGAACGGGAAGATAAAAAATATAAAAACACACTGCATGGATATGATCAATTCCGTCTTTATCTTTATATATTTTAGTGCAGGCTGAGTGGGTGGGATTGCTGGTACTTTGCATCATGATGCTCAGACTCTCACAAACAGGTTTATTGGTAAAATAAAGCACACGCATGCATGCACACACACACACACACACAGGCACTTCTGTATCGTTGGACACACAAATTTATGTACACTGATGCACAGTCCCCCCCCCCCGGTGCGACTGGCAGACTCCTGGTTGCCGCAGGCTATATGAGACTGGCTGCGCACACACAATTATCATGCAGACAAACACACAACGCAAATCCAAGCGCACACACTCGCACAGGCATCACACTCGAACAAAAATCCGTGTGTTACCCCCCCCAAACAATTGAACAGCGGCGTGTCGACACGCAGCGCTATGGGTTGTTGCTTTGATGTTGCGTTATGCACATAATGTTGTCATCTGTATTGTCGGCAGAAGAACAGGAATCAAAGATTAGGCTGTCTCTCCTGCCCGGGATACAGTTAATCCTCTCCCATCTATTTTTAAACTTTTTCATTCAAAATGTCAAAAGGTTTTTCTTGGCCTTTGCGTGACTTTGTTTACTCTAGTGGCAAATAATTTGTTTTGCCTTCAAACCGGCAGGCGCAGCTATTTTGGGCATTTCATTTAGCATGTCAAATTGTATTACATGGCCTGCGCTTTGTGTATGCTAGGGGAACCAAGTCACAGTAACAAAGGAATAAATGTAAGCCATCAAAATATCACTCACGTCTATTTCCAGCGCGCTTACCTAACATGTCAAACGGCGTTGCGCAGCCTCATTCCCTTTGGTTTATTTAAGAAGTTGCAAGGTTTTAATTGCCCCCTGCTCATAGAGAACCACAGCTGGAAGATGTAAATAACTAAGCACTCAGCCGGCAACTGTTAGGAGGGGAAATTTAGCTCTTGAGTGATTCTGTTTCTTGTTTGTTTTGTCCGGATTATAGTAAAAATAGACTGTTCTTAAATGGACCTTGTCAACAAACCCAAATACTTCAGCAGATGGGTCACTCATAGCTGTGTTTAATTTCAGATATTACCATCATCCTTTAGTCACTGCACTGTCTTGCAGGGAAAATGATGACCTCGAGGATGTTATGCCTTTCTTGAAATTGCAGTGTAAAAAATAGGATAAAATAAACTACCCCACAGTTTGAGGTGGCCCTCTTGGATGACTTGGAGCTTTTACCCCTCGGGTAATAACAGCTGCACATGACAAGAGGAGCCAAAAGGAGACCTGAGGGGTTTAGCTCTATCCCCTCTGCTTATGTGGCCTTCAACTTTGTACTGTACACATTTCCTGGATGCATCGAGACTGATGAGAAAAGGTGGTCCAGCCCTCTCTCTTATATATGCCATTGGGATGACATTCATATGAACTCCATCTGAGAAATGAAGTTTGTCTGTTTTTAGTCCCACACTCTGGAGAACCCTCCCATTTGTTATGTAATGGAACGTTGTGTTGTTTAGTGGGAAATGTATTCCCCGTCAGACTCCTGCATGAAAGAGATGCAATGAGACTGCAGTCTCGAGTCACCTGTCGCACACTCAGCATATCAACATCAACCTAACACCTTGTGTACACACGTGTAGTGCTGTTCTGTATCCAGTTACTGCAACCTTAAACCTTTGTGTGCAAGAACAACTTGTTGCATAAAGAACTCTTGTTTGTCCCTTTGTTTAGCAGCTGCATAGTTGTTTAACTACAATTTACACTGTGATATACACAGTGAGTGTGTATGTGTGAGTGTGTATGTGTGTGCTTCGTCAGGCTGAGGTCTGAAGACAGCAGCTGTCTATCAGCTGGGTCTCGGTGATGCTCCACTGTGTTTCCCAGATGGCAGCAGAGGAAGACTTGAGTGCACTGGGTTATTTTTGTCTGATGCAGCAGGTGATACTCAGGGGTCTACTGTAAAATCTGTCCCAGTGATTCTGGCATGCCTCTGTCATAGTACAGTAGTAGAGGTTATTGAGAGAATGTATCAGCAATGCAAGAGTCAAAGGATCTACACAAGCTGAGACCGTCTTCAATAGCACAGCGAGCTGAGGCCCAGTCTTCCGCATGTCTGCTCGTACACAGTGTGGCCCTTTATTTCATCATTGAGCTAATTGATTATCACATAACTGCATAGCTCACACATAGCTCACACATCAGTCCTAATGAATATTGATGGGAAAGCAAAAGAGGCAAACAAAGCAGAAGTCAGAAGCAAATAAATGCTCTGGTTGCGTCACGGTGGATAACTTTAAGTATGCAGTTTCCTTCCAGTGTAGTTCATTAGATCACAAAAGATATTTCTGACTTTCTGATTGTCTCCTGGTCAGTAACACTGGTGTCACTGACCAGTTCCATGTCCTGCTGAGAGGGCAAAATACCCTGTTGTGTTTCTTGCTTCTGCTTCCTGTCTGCAGGGCATATGTATTTTTTCTAACCTTTCTGTTCGAAAGGGAAAACATGAAATCAGTTTCACGTTATTTTCCTTATATAAACAGGTGACTTAGAAAGGAGGAAATAGGGAAAAGAAAAAAAATCCTCTGTGAACTGACTCTGTCTTTGTCTATCTTTCCACCAGTCAATCAAATACATGTCATTTACACTGGACACAGATGATAGACATATTTATCCATATCAGAAATATTACGCATTCATTACAATTAACCTCTCTGCTGTCCAGTTGTATCTGCAGCTCGTTGTGATTGTCACTGTGACTTTGTCAAATCACCCGTGACTAAGGAGCCTGACACAGGATCCGTTTCCTCACACTCACACACACACACACACACACACACACACACACACACACACACACACACACACACACACACTCCAACCCCATCCACGGCCTCTGTGTGCGTCTAGAGTGACAGCGACAGCTGCCGTGGATCATGTGAGAAATGTGACCACAGAGTATTGTGCTTCCTGGCTCTCGTGACGGGGCCGTGCACGTCTCCGCATGTCTTTGTGTGATCGTGCTGGCGCGTTGGCCAAGGCCGCACCAGACGCCCGGGCAGATTTCTTTTTAACAGAGGTGGAAATAGGAAGAAGGAGTTTTTAAAGATGCGGATATTTGAGAGTCCTAAGGAAAACCTTGAAACCCTTGAGGGGGAGGGGGAGCATCTGGCTGTGCTGGCCAGTCTGGTGCCCCTGGTGTAGTGTTAGATGGTTTGGAGGCAGGATTATTTTGCTGTGTTCTTACTGCTGTGAGTCGAGAGACCGGCATTATCCTCCACAGGCCGACACACACACACACACACACACACACACACACACTGAAATGCCAGTGTTCTCCCTCTATCTTCTTCACCGACATATGCACAAGCCCAGCACGCCAGCAAGCAGGTGGTGAGCTATCACTGAAAGCCACATCTCTTATCTTTCCCTGCCCCCCCCCCCACACACACTTTTCCTCCTCTCCTCCCTTTTCCTCGTTTCTCCTCAGTTTTTCACTTCTCTGCACTCCTTCCCTTTTCTCTCCCACTGTGCTGACATGCACCTACTGGCACTTGGATTTTCACTTATCCTCCCTACTAGTAATAGATTTTAGACTGTACTGTTCAGTCTCTCTCCGAGCACCCTGTTGTTAAGAAGACACCTGCAGAGAGACAGATAAATAGATGGGTAGAGAAAGCGGGACTGTACTTGGCCTGTCAGCCAAGAGAAAGAAAAGCTTTCAGTTTCATCTGTCCTTCACTCTCGGACTGCTTTTGTTTCTGTTTCTATTAAACTTACATCTTGGTCCCTTTCTCCATTGAAAGAGCCAATGGAAATGGCAAATTTTCTCGTTGTTTACAAGCAGACATTCAGTTCATTCATTTTATAAAAAGTAACAAAGTGATGGAAAAACCAAAATTGGGCCTCCTTTCTTCTCTGTCTGTTCATTCATCCTGTAATGAATGGGCTCAAGAAGTGTAGTGTAACCTCGCTGAAGGAGACTTTTTTAAGAAATATATTATCGCTGATGAGATTGGATTAGTGGATTATTGGATTTGAACACTCGACAGAAGTAGCTGTATTCGCTCTGATCACATTTTTACCGTTAAGAGGCTCAGTGATGAGGAGCACATGCACTGTGACACGGACCCGGCACGGCCGCCGCCACCGCACAGCCGAGCGAAAAGCACCCTGATTGTTTTTCAAGCATCCAAACGGCAACAAAACACCGTATCGGTTTCGCCTCCAGGGAGCCCGGCAGCGACCCTTCTTATTAAGCAAATGCGGACGCGTCAGCCAGGCCGCGGCCACCGATTCAGCCTCCACCTATCGTCTGAAGTTACTGCGGGCGGCTCGCGGATGTGTCACGTAGGCGTTGTCGGTCATAGTATCCGTCCCTCATTGTGCGCGGCAACAGAGGAGCGCATTCAGGGAGAGCGGAGAGAAGAGGAGAGGAGTGGGTGGAGAGGGAGCGTTCACAGGCACCGGAGAGGACAGGAGAGCGGGACTCTCATGGAGGGCAGAGAGGCAGGGGACAGACGCTGCACAGCTGCCGGTCCTCCCAGCCATGTGCAGGCAACACGTGTGGGCGTGCTCCGGGCTCAGTCACACGCTAGACAGTGGCCAACACGCAGGCAGGTGTCTGCACTCGGCTGAATCTGTCGTTCTCGTGCTGGTAGTTCAGAGGACAGAAGGGCTATAAGTGTGTCTACGACATAGAGCGTGCTGCTTAAATGCTTAACAGCATCAGCGATCAAACACGTTGACAGCATCCACATGCCGTGATAGAGGGTGGAATACAAGTGGTGAGACGTCGGGAGGAAAGCGGGACGCATTGTAAGACTTGGATATATGGATATGCTCGGGTGCCAGTGGAGATGGGGGTGGGGTTCAACTTGTACCTATGGTTAATATCAAAGCCAGACCTCTCACGGTTTTCCTCGTTGAGCCTCATTAAAGGTTATTCTGGAAGGGTGCTGCTCAATCGCTCAATATCGCGCCGCATAATCTGCGCGTGCGGCGATAAGACATTTTACCAGCTGTCATGCAGGTGCAGACACGCAGGAACCGGCACAAGGTTATCCGCATCGATCTCCACTCCCCGCCAGAGATGTTGACAAGTGTTGGCGCTCCCGACCAATTTGTTTAATGCTCAAATTAAAGGAGCCGCGTCTCGACGTGCATTGCGGGCCTCTGCTCCCAGGCGTAAATATGAAACTTAATAAATGTGTAATCAAAAGGAATGATGATCGATGAAGAAGGGTGGAGGCCGGGGAGGAACAGGGCCTCCTGGTTGTTAGTATTCAGCAGGGTGAGACTGACACCAGTGCTCGCTGGAAAACGCTGGCGTGTTCCGTTGCTCTCGCTGCCGCTGCTTTCAGCCTAGTGTCGGTGAGCAGCGTCGTGTGCATGTGCGTGCTCTTCATTTGCATGTGTGAATTTTGGTGACGTGCCAGAGGGAGCTCTAAGCAGTCGCTGGTTTGGCGGCACACTTTGAGCCTAGCTGGATTTCCCCTGTTGCTAAAGGGAAACAGTTGTACACAAATTTAGAGTTAATGTAGGAACACAGAAACAATTCATAGGAGACCTCAGAGGAAAAATCTCAGCTTTGTTGAATTGCATTTGTCTTCATGTCTACAGCTCAGATATTTAATTTGAGGCTAAAACGCAAGTGACAGAGACTGATCGGACATACAGTACAATACGAGTGTGATATACACCGTACCAGTCTGTATGTACCCTGTAGTGTATCCCTTCACTTAGTTTGGGCAAATATTGCTGAGCTCTGTTGTTTAAGATGAAACGCAAAGTCCTGCAATAATACATGTTAGTGTCAGGAAAGTCAGACAATCACCCCAAAGCCGCTGTGTGGTTTCCAGACAAGCAGCGATATTCCCACGCCTTTTTACACCTAAGAGTATAAAAAGTCTTAGAATCACGCGTCTGAGGTATTTGTGATTAATCCCATAGTTTCTATCTTAACACTAGAGAATGAGGATAAAAGCTCCATCCAACCACCGCAGGTCACCTTTAAAAACAGTAAGACAGTTGAGAGGCTACCAGCAGAAGCCCCCCCCAGCCCCCCCTCCACCCCCATTATGCATTTTCCCTGCATGATGACGACACAGCACACCTTCATCAGCGTCAGCTTGATTCAATAGACAGCACTCTGTAATAATTGGATCAGTACAAAACTGCATTAACTGCTTTGCACAGAGTTAATGGCATCATAATTGAAATGCACTCATTTGCATAAGCAAATGGCTGGTTTTATGAATGCTTTCATCCACAAAATATCAAAATAATCACTGGATTTTAATTCCCGTGTTTGATGATTGTTATTTCCCGCACCAAACTGAGCGGCGAGATGAAGACGAGACGCTGGCAGGAAATGATGAAGCACTGCGATTCACCTGTGTTCTCGTCCCTAAACTATGGTCTACACAGGTCCTCATACGTCACACATCAATAGTGTGTCTGTGTATGTAATGATCAGCAGCAGCGACCCATGAAGGGCAGCGGTAAATGGCTCATTTGTGGAAAACTAAGGGCTGAGTAAATTCTGATTTGTCTGGTGACGACTGCGGATACTTTGTGGGGGGGAAAAAAACAATCAAAATCTGTCCATCCTCCTCCTCCTCCTCTTCATCTTCGTGCCTCCCAGCGGTCTGTCTCCTCTCTCTCGCTCCCGTCCTCTCAGCGTTGCTCTCCGCCATCGTTCACTGTCACAGCCCCTCAGCGCTGGATGTCTTTTTAATGGTCCGGCACATTAAGCCTAAACAGAACTCTCAGATTACAGACGTCTGATGTGTTGGATCACTGGCCACTGCGCTGTCAGGCGTCGCCGTTTGATTTGTGACTGCGGCCGCTTGATTTAATCGAAAGATGATCCCCTAATTATGAGTTATGAACACGACTTGTGATACGACGAGCTGCGTGTCTGCAAGTGTGCCGCCGAAAGCAAAACTCGGAGCGAGTCGGAGGATCTGAGTCCGGGTAGCATCTGGAGGTCAATTCACTTTCAAGCATTCATTTGACTACTTTTGAGAGAGACAGCCAAGGAGGCTAGACTCTTTCCAACTGTGCTGGTCATTTGAGGCTGTGGGTGGCTACGGTCCTATGAAAGAGTGACACACACCAATTTACAAAGTCATAAGTAATATATAAGTAACAGTAAGAAATATCCACATTTTCCTGATGAGCAAGAGGACTTAAGTGAGCGATCGGCGAGCCTCTGCTCACAGTCTTACAGACTCAATAACCCCCCACCTGATAAGAGCAGCCTGATAAGACCTGTGTGTGGATAAGAAATGTAAACATCAGAAACCTGCTCCCATGCTGATCTTTCCTGTTTCCCCCTAGGCTCCCTCAACCCAGGATCAGATGGCCAACGGCGTCCCAGCTCCCTGCTCCATGTGGTGGACGGACCCCGGCAGCATGGACCGGGACGCCCTGAAGACGCTGGGCATCGGACTGGCTCTGGCGGCGGCCATCTTGGCCCTCATCATAGAGAGGCTGTTCTGATGGAGGGACTACATCAGGACTAAAGTGTGAAAGAGGATGTGACATTTGTGTGGGGTCCGAGTATCAGCGGATGCAGGAAGTGAAGCCAAAGAGAAGACAGGACTCCGATTTGTTTTTAGTCCGCAGAGGTTTGCAGCAGTCCATTTGCTGTGCTCCACAGAGACTGAGGTCGCTATCTTTTTCTGTCCATGATGTAGGAATAACCCAGCGAGGGGAGTTGTTTTCACATTTTCTCAGACCTTGGCAAACTTTGTAACAATCTTTATAAAAGCCTTTTTTTATTCCAATTCACATCCTCATTATAATAGATTTTAATCAAATTCTTCTTTGAGTGCAAATTCCAGCTCATATTTTAGTTTCAAAATAGGAAAAACCTCAAACACTGCTGCGGCCGATATTGTGCAGGAGCCAGTGAATAAGTGTTCTGAATCATGAGTTGGAGGTCACTGTGCAGCTGTGGGTCAGCGCTCCTTCTGTTCATGAAGCACACACCTTGTTCATGGAGGTACTCGGCATAATACGCCGTCTTATGCAGTTGGATTCACACATGCTGGATGCACCCGATGCTTCTTTGTATCATACTCTGATTAAAAGTCATTTGTGACCGTCGTTTCAAAGTATTTATTTTTGGAGAAGAGACGATCACAGATTCTTTTCAGATCTTTGACTCCACCTCTGAAATTTTAACATGTGGTCTTTTAAGTTTTTGTGTGTATTTTATGGTTTTCAGTGGAGTTGAGGTCATTTGTTATACACATGTGTATTTGGTGCCAACTTCTAGGTGTGTTTCACATCTGGTTAGTAACCTGTCAGTGGTGTTCAGCTGACACCAACCTCAGACATCACTAGAGGTCAAGACATGTTTTTTCTGTAGGTCAGGCACATCGACCCTGCAAGACTACTCTGTACATGTGTAGACATCTTGTCTGGCTGCGTGTTGTTTTTGTGTTTTCTTGATTTGCATTGTCCCAGCTCCCAAACATTTGCGTTAAATAGAGAGAATTTGACTAAATGACTGATGCTGAAGTTTCTCCTATTAAACAAGTCCTATAGAATCACAATGGCAGAGTCCCGCGTCTCTGTACAGCCCTGTGCATTGCTCGCCCCTTTCATGTGTAGTCTGCCTCTGCGTCTCTCTAATGTCTCTCTGGTTTGAGGTACAACAGTCCCAACATGTGCTCTGAAATTTCCGACAGTTAATAATGCATGCCCCAATTTATGTGTCGCATTGCACTGGCACATGTGTCTCTGTCAGAGTGTCTGCATTTTTATCTGTGAGTGTGTGTGTGTGTGTGTGTGCGCGTAGACATGCCCTGCGTATATTCCTTGTTGCAAGTGTCTTTTTCAGCTTGCTTGTGAGCTTGTTTTTGTGTGAGAGGGTGTGTGTACACACACACACACACACACACACACACACACGCACGCACGCACGCCTGCGTTGTCTGATGTAGCGTCTGTGGCTTCCTCCAATGCTTAATTTAGCAGAAAGCCAGCATGCGTGCATGTGTGTGTGTTTGAGCAGTCCAGGAGTGACAGGACTCATCACTCTCTCATTGGCAGAGACCTGTTATTAGATCCACCACTGCAGCCTGCAAACGCACAGGCGCACACACAGGGTCCAGCTTTGTATTATCTAAGCATATGATGCGTGTCACACATCCCTGTTGACACAGATGCATGGATGTACCCTGACTTGTTCTTACCTAGCTGCACACACACACACACACACACACACACACACACACAGTGCAATTTTGTAGTTTGGACAAATGATGCACATCAGGCAAACTTCCACACAAACACAGGCAAAGCTTTATGTTACCCGATCAAATGATGCGTGTCTCACACATAGACACCAACGCGTGCACACGCACACATACACACGCACACACACACACCCCACACTATCTTTGTATTATGTGATCAAATGATGCGTGTAGCTATGAAGCTTGTTACATCCATCCAGCAGTGCCCTATATTATTCTGCAGCCATCCATACTGTGTGACAGTTCTTTTGATGCTTTGTAAGCACATTTCCTCACTGTGTATGTCAGTTACACTGCATTGTTCTCCAATGAAATATGGATGCATCGACACCCTTTATGTTTGGGAGATCATCACTTACTATGAAATATTGAGGCGGGAGCCGCGGGAAGGAGATCGTTATTCACTTTGCATCATTCACTTCAGTTGTTTCTAATAAAAGCAAGAGTTTCTGAATTCTTGTCTTAGCTACAGCTGTTGTCAATTTGTCATCTGCACAGCGACGGCCTTTTGATGTGAAACGGAGCGACTTTGGACGGGAGATGATGCAGGGGAGGTCGAACATTAATGTGCCAGCCTGTGTCATCTTTCATCTATCATCGCGTCTAATTTAATTGATTTAAGTGGTTTCCATTCAATGTAGTTAGGCCTGTGTAAGAAAAGCAGGCTATGTTTTTCCTCAAAGCAGGGCAGGAATGTTTTTAGAGACGCTAATTTTTTTTTTCAGGCTGAGATGCCACATACTGCAAATTCAATGTCAACACCATCTCTGGATTAATCACCGTTTTGTTTTGAGAAATTATATGTTTCCATTCAGTCTTTAAAAATAAACTCAGAGGCATATCAAACCAAGGTCTTTCTGAACTGAACTGTGCAGCCGTACACAATTTTCATTTTATCTAATTGAAAAATCTTTGAATTGTACCTTCGAAATAGGGCAAAAGATGTTCCATCCTAATGTTGGTTCCAGATGAATGGTTAGTTTTTAAATGTCTCTCTCTCTCTGTCTCTCTCTCTCCATCTCCATTAACAAAGAAGTGTCTCTGGTCCCACAAAACTGGATCCAAAGTCACCCAGTTTTTCTTTGCTGGGCCAGGAGTAAGAACCAGCAACATCATTTGTTTTGGTGGTTGTTTTCATGCCGCTTTGCATTTACTCTGATCAGTCCGATTTGTTCCGGACACCTTTTAGTTGTAGTAGTCTATAATAGTATTCAAATCTTTGAGATCTTCAGATCTGCAGGCCAGTCCCTTATGCCTCTGTCCTTGTTAAGCTAACTAACACTTTCAAAAACACTCAGTTTCATTTTAACACAATCTAGCACACAGTGTCAGACCTGAGCCATAGTATCACCTCCACTGGTGATACTGTGTGTATGATGTTCATGAGCTCACACGCTAGTTTCCAGCTTGTTAGTTCACCTTCATAATGAGCAGATTTCAAGTCCTGAAAAACAATAACTTTGGATTAAACATCAATTTCACAGTAAATCACCTCTGTTCAATTTGTCAAATAAACTCAAATGCGTGCTTATTGCTTGAGCAGTGAATGAATGCCAACAACTGGCAGGGTTTTGTTACCACAGAGTGCCTTGACATTAGACACTGGCTGACAGAGCTTCTCATTAGCCACCATCTCGGGCTGTGACCTTTTCATTTCTGCCTAATGAAGTAAATTCCTCACCAACTTCTGCATCCACCACTTTGATTAGTTTGCCGAAGCTCCTGCTTATGTGTTTGTCTAGATGTCTTTATATAGAACACACTGCATGCAGAAAATCACTCATTTGAATAAGGAGAATATTGTCTGCAATTACTTATACATACAGTATGCAGCACCCATTTCCCCCATATACTGTCATTCAGCTCCGGCTGCATTTTTTTTAAAAAACTGCCAATTTAAGCGCTAGATATTTGCAGCTTTTATCTGCACTTTAATCAAAGCTGCAGCAGCTTTTTGTGAATTACACAGACAATCATATTGAAGGTGCGATTAAAATATTTACAGGATAAAAAAATTCAACTCATTTATTTTAACGCTGACAGTAATTGACATGGGATGAAGTCAGTGACAGAAAATGTGAAAATCCTGCCGTGTGTTTGTGTGTGTGTGTATGTGTGCGTGCGGTGCATGTGTATGTGTGTGTAGCTGTAGCTGTAGCTGTAGCTGTAGCTGGAGGGGAGGAGGTTTATTTGCCCCAGGGCAGACACACAGGAGCAGCAGTGACTGACACTGCCTTACAACTGAGGCCTGGCTGAAACAGTGTCTGTTAATAGCGTGTGTGTGCATGTGCCCTAATTAGCAGCCTCCACCCTGACCCCGCTCTGGTTTGAAAGAACAGAGAAATAGGGACAGACATTCCTTCTTTTCCTCGTCTTCCATTAAGACTTGCCGTTTGCCCTTGACTGCAACACGACAGCGCACAGTATTGAATGCGTTCACTGTTTGGTTTTTCTGAATAAAGCTCAGTTTTTATCAGACATTCTCCATGTGCAGCCTCAACATTGCACAGTGGACACACACTGACATAAAGAGAACCCATCACTGATGATGAATCAGTGTTTTTTATAAAATGAAACTATTAAATTGCTTTTTCCCCTCCATTTCCCATCAATTTTGTACTCTTTTTTTATTAAAACATTCTTAACTGCCAGCGTATTTTATCGATGTGTGATCACCTGTCCCTCAAATATGCATCTGCTGTATATTCAACCCAACTTTGAGTCTTTGTGAGAACAGTGACAGTGTCTGTGAGGGTCCATCACCACACATAGCGTTAGGGCATTTATGCTGTAGAGCAAAGAAGCAGCAGGACACATTGTGATTATTGAAATATTTACACCGAGCCTAAAATTGGTGGAAAAAAAAAAAACAGTGTCTAATTTCCTGCGACAAGGCTTAAGTACAATTGGTGGATGCAAATACAGGCCCAGATGGGCGTGACCAATTAATTTTTGCAATTTTGGTGACCAACATGCACCGCTGCTCTCTGTCTCCGCCTCACACCTTTCCCCTCTCTTTCTCTCTTTTTTTTCCCTTCCTCCTCGTCTCTGCCTTTCAGTTTCTATAGGCTGAGGTCTGCTCTGCTTGCTGTGTGCTAAGCACTTCAGTGCCTTCTGGAACAGAGGGGAAAATGACTTGGCAAGCATATCCATTCCTAATCGTGTGTGTGTGTGTGTGTGTGTACAGGAGTCTTCATGCCAGCTTCGTCCAAGCATTTAGTTTGGTGGCCCTTGTGCCTGCATTCAGTGATTGCTGTGTTTTATCTGCACACACACACACACACACACACACACACACACACACACACACACACACACACACACACACACACCCACACCCACACACACACACACACAGATGCGCATACACTCTGTTGTCGCTGCAGAGCAAACTGGGAATTCACAGCCTGCCGTGCGAGCGAGAGATTGGCTCCATTGAGTGTCTTGGTGGCTTGCCAGTTCAGTTTTAGTGTGTACGTCTTTGTGCGTCTGTGCTTTCTGCGTTTGGTGTGTGCGTTTGATGGGCTTATACATCTTTGACTTTGAGCGGTTAAGGGTGTTTGTATTCACCAGTGGGACGGGCGAGCAAAGTCAATATTTTAGCCCGGCAGCAGCATTGTTCTTGAAAGCTCTTTTAATAATCACACAGAGACACAGCAACACTGCATCATTACTTGGTGTTAAAAGTTGTTATCAATTTGGAGACAGTTGAGTTTTAAAGGCACTGCTATCTGTGTCGCTTTGGAGAAACGCTTGCTTTAATGTCTCTTGGCGCAACATTTATCTTGGCTGTGAGTTGTTTGCACAAGGGAGAGCGGATTAAATCATTAAATACGTGAGCTTGAGACATAAAAATATGGCGCGTGTGTTCAGTGATTCTGAAGTGACGTGATCCACTTGCACAATCTCATGGCTCAGTGATCCTTTCTCCTAAAAAAAAATAAATAAAAAGCTGGAACACAAAAGTGCTTCTGAAGGACAACTTGAAATCCTATATGTTAGAAGTTCACAGTCAGGATTCATTGATGATTAATGAAAAGTTTTTTTTTTTTATGAAACTTGAACTTCCTCAAAAGTTTTATTTATAAATGCCGACCCTCCTGAGGAACAGATACAGATGTTGTCAGCCGAGTCACATTTAATAAGGGTCAAAAAAGTGAAAGGGGACTCTGGTCACAGTTGCAGTGAAAGACATTTAGCAGAATTTAGCTTAATGAGCCACCTGAGTCTTAATACTTTTCCTCAAATGGAAACAGCGCATTGCATCTGTTTGAACAGGAATTATTTAAAAGAGAGGATTCACACCGAGGTGTTGCGGCTGTTTTTCTCCTGCTAATGTTTGATTAGGGTGCTTCAGATGGCAGCTAAACTTTTAATGATGTTGTCATGGAAATAACTGTACGTTGCGTGAGGCCCTGGAGGGCTGGTTTGTTGCCATGGTGAATTGTTCCTGTGGCGGTGTCCGCACATGAAACAACACTCATTTACATAACGGCACTGTTAATCTTTAATGGCAACCTTCTCAGACACATGAAAGGGGAGTATTATTATCCAAGGCCGGGTCAGGTTTCTGTGTTTCAAGAGCCCTGTTCTTCCCCCTGACAGAAATAATGTAGGAGCCCTGTGCTCTCATGTCCGCATTTGTACGAACATACAGACATCATGCATTCAGGCCCGACGGTGGGACACCATGTTCCTTCCTTCCTCGTTGGGCGACTTCTTGAAGTTTTGATATCCATCACAAAGACCGCTAAGTTGTAAACGAAATGTGATTATCAAAGCAAAACACTTCTCCTCCTCCTGCATGGATTGCCATGAAATTTGGTAACATTCATTATCCGTCCCTCAGTCACCTATTGACACGTAACCTCATCTATTGAAAACTCCGTCCTACTCCAAATGTGTCCTCACACTCTGACACAACCTGCTTGGGTTTACAGGCACCACTCATTTGCCCCGTGGCCTGATATTCGATTGCTCCCCCCTTTTGCCCTCTGATACTGTCATATGGGGTTGTCATAAAATCTTTAGAATGAAGGAAAAAATCAATGAAGAGTCATGTTTGGACTCTGGAAGGAAGCTGTCAACTCACATTTGATGGAATTATAAAGACAGACACGCACACGCTCAGGGTAAGCAGATCCTATAAATGATGGTGGAACTAATCTATTGCTGCTAATTAGAAATGAGCGACAGGGAAGGAAGAGCAATGGATGTATATGTGTGTGCGAGGGGTTGGGGGTTGGGGGTGGGTGGCGGGCTGGAATTACTGTGTGAGATTGAGCCATAAAAGAGCCATAAAAGTACATGGAATAGGAACAAGAGTCACAAGGACTGGGACTTGTGGCAGCTTCCTGCCAAGTCGGACAAATGACAAGCAGCACTAATTGAAGCCGTGTCACAGTCCCTGAACCACATCACAGGCAGACATTACGACATGAATGGGCTTTTTCAGGGCCAGACGAGTCAAGTGTCTTAGATTATCATGTCGCAGAATTTCACTTCAAAAGCGTCATGTGAAAATATTCGAGCAAAACTTGTTTGATGATTGTCTTCACATGCACGTCCAATCGACATTCAGCGAACGCGGTATTCCCCGGCTCGGGACCCAGCACAAATCCAAATCTGTACGAATGACATGCACTTAGAAGACCTTTGCCTCGGATTGTTCCTATCGGAGCCCTGGTATGGAGTGCATTGGTCTTGCTGAGGTGAACTAGTTCATCAATTTGACTGAACAGCAAGTGCGGGTGCATGAGGCCTTACAGGCAGATGAATCTGTGACCACAATCATAGAAGTAATTGAAGAGACCGAATCATGAGCTGTCTTGGATAAACTAAATGTGAATGTATAATGACATTTATGAGGAAATCTGTCCATTTGAGATAGCACTGAAGACCTGACATGCCCCATTCTATCTACTAAAATCTTCTGAATATATGGACTACAGTATGTGATTGATTGAAAAATTGGTAATACTTGCACATCACTTACTAACCTAATTCAAAAGGACATAACAGTAGAATGGTGGGTAGCATTGTCACCTCACAGCAAGAAGAACTTGGGTTCGCTTCCTGGTCGGGTTTGGGTCTTTCGGGCCTTTCTGTGTGGGTCTAAGAATTCTTGAATTGAAGACTCTCACTGAGACTGTGGGAATGGATAGTGGTTCTGTGCGTGCCCTGCAATGGACTGGTGACCTGTCCACGGTGCCTTTGCATGGGGATGGGATGGGCTCCAGCAGACCTCAGCAGCACTACTCAGCTCAAGAAAAGGAATAAGTGAATGAGGAAAACAACATTCAGAAACATATCTCTGGCACTTTGTGCCAGTGTTAGACTGAGCAGGCCTGAGGGCCGAGCCAGGGCTGCGTCTCCGTCTCCATGGCTGTGTGAACACTTCCAGCGAGCTCAGCAGCTGTGTGTGTGAAACATGACGGCTCCTACCCTGCAGAGCATCATGCTCACTCACATTTAGATTTCCCCTCTCAGAGACGGCTGTTTGTCCCGTGGCAGTGACATCACAACAAAAAGTCACTGACTGATCCATCATGGCCTCTGTTGTGTAACAGATCTCCAACAGTTCCTCCTCTGTCTCCTCCTCCTCCTCCTCTTTTCTTCCTCCATTTACCTTGCCCATCTTTCCTTCTTTCCCTTTGCCTTCCATTCTGATCTGACTGCCTCCTTCCTCTTCATTTGTCACTTGTTTTCAGACTGATCTGATACGTTTTCTCATGGTTTGTGTTTGTGGACCTACATGAGGTTCATGACAGCATTTCTGCTCCATGTATACATTCATTAATGTTTGAATGAACAATCACAGAAAGAGAGGGAGACACTCAGAGAGAGACAGAGAGAAAGAGGGGATTAAAGCTCACCTTTTAACTTTACTGTCACAGTGTCACCAACTCTCAGGCTCAGGATATCATCATATCCCACATTTACTGAACCAGCAAGTTAAATTATGTAGATCAACACACATATACACTGTTGACTATTTTGGAAGTAATGAAGTTCATGAAACATTCTTTGAGCTTAACTGGTGTGAGAAAGATGTTTCAAACATTTTGTAGGGATACTACAAGCATTGGGAAAACCCATCACCTCTGCAGAGTTCCACAATTCATGTTTCACACATAGATGCTTATACAGTATTTATGTACCTTAAGCACTTTTAGTGTGTGGCCTGATAAAAGTGTGCTGTTATTTAATGGGTGCCTCTTCAGCTCAGTGTGTGTCGGAGTGAGAGAGTAGAGCTGTGACAGCTTGGAAATGACTTAATATCACAACTAATTGCACGCACACTCATGCAAGCCTTTCAAGCCTGTTTTGCCCTCTGTGTCGGAAGATGTTTTTATTTATTTTTTGTATGTTCCTGGGAATTTTGTTCCAGTTCCTTGAACGTTGCTTTTGCTGACAGTTAGCGAGGCAGCCGCCCTCTCCGACACGTTACAAAACAACCATCAGTGTACGGAGTTGAGGAGTCACTGGAAGGGCAGCCTCGCAGCGAGAGGACTCAGAAATAAATAAAATACAGAAAAGAGCAAAAGAAGAAAATAATAATAGCATCCAAATGCCCTTAAGACATTTTCATCACATTTTTGTGTCATGGGGTTTTCACCCTTATGTTTTTTTCTCTTTTATCACTCTCTCTCTACCTCTTGTCTCTCGTCCTTGTTCATCTCCTCCACGCTTTCTTCCTCTTTACCCGCTCTTCCTTTTTTCTCGCACTCTCCCGGCCGCCCGTCTTCTGTCTTGACAGCTCCAGTTAATTTAATGTCAGCTCTGCCAGCTCGCCTCATCACCGTGAGACAAACAGATCTGAGCGCGGGAGAGAGAGAGAGAGAGGGTGAGAGGGTGAGAGTGAAGAGCGAGATGATGAGAGACACAGGCAGAGAGAGAGAGAGAGAGAGAGGTAAGGATGGAAGAGAGTCAAATCAATAAACTGATGACAAAGGTTACAAAACAAAATCCTGATACATGAGAGTTCACACTCAGCTCTCCCACAATCCTTTGCCTCTTACAGAACAGGCAATTACAATTTCACAGGTTGAAATTAAAATCCCCCGTGGTCTGTGTGTTAAAGTGTGTGCATGTATTTGTGTGTGTGTGTGTATGTGTGCGTGTGTGTGAACTCCACCAGATAGAGCAGGCTGTCAGAGTGATTTCAAGCTGTTTATAGCCTAAGCTCACAAAATGGATCCTTGTGGAGCAAAAGGGGGAAAAGAATCTAAATCCCTCTCCTCCTCTTTTTTTCTAAAAAGAAAACTAATTCCTTGAATATTAATTGCTTGGCTTGACGATCAGCTTATTTGTTTGTGATGAGGCGGCAAAAGAAAAGTACTCATAATCCCCCTCTCATGCTATCTCCGGTTCGCATTAATCTCTCTTTCCTTTACTCTCCATAAATCTTTTGCTTTCTCTATCTCCCTCTTTCTTGGAGCATGTTAGTCATTTGTAGTTGTTTTTTTTTCTTAGGTAAAACGAGGAGCATCTTTGAGTTGGCGTAGCTGTGTCATCTAATATCGAAGTTCTAATATCCAATTTCTGGGCCTGCTTTATTTACATCCCCTGAAGATTTATGGCCAACGTCAGGTTTCATTTTCCAGCCCCAGAGTGTGGCTTGATTTATTCCCATTATAATAGTATCTCCTCTTTCCAGTTCCTCCCTCAGATTCCTCACGGCGCAGGGTGCAGGCTACGAGCGATACAGATCCTCTCTGAGTGCTTGTATCAGTCATCAGCGTTTAGAGGGTATCAGCCGTTATTCATCCGGGGGAAAGTCAACACGCGCGCGTTTATTACAGCAGCACTTTGGTTCAGGCAGCTGGGACCAGCAGAGAGCTACCACAAACCGCTGCCTCTCTGCGGCAGCCGATGGGCCAAACACTTTGCCCCACTGTCCTAGAGACTGAGCTCATGTTGTGATGGGCACTGATTTTATTTAGGCGTCATTTCTGTTTGGAGAGCTGACTTCGGCTGTGATGACTAGGCAGAGCCAGGGTGCTTTGCTACCTGTGGATATGTGATGTTCTGTAGGTTTAGGTGTAAAAGCATTCTGGTATCACTGGGACCTGTTATTTATCACTACACCACTCTGCTCCTTGCTCGTACAGAACATTAGCAGTGTGTTACACAGTGACAACCCTGATGCTGGTCCTATTTTCCTTTTTCCAAGAAAATCTTTGAGCCATATAAAAGGGGACAGAATAGAATACAAGAAAAATCTTTGTACCTTTGCTTTATGAACAATAACAGCTGGATCAAGGCTAGATCTACAGCCATTCAACTGAGGTGTGCGGATGAATGAAGGAACAGTGACTTTCAAAGTTTCCAAAGTTTCCAGTGAAATGCCAGTGAACACACTCCTGGATACTCCTCAGTATCTTATTCCACTTCTGATTCTGGCTCAGACAAATAAGGCTGGATGTTAGGAAGCTCCATCGCTGCATTGCTCTAGTTACTGTGCAACTTAGTTCAGGGAAATAGAGCTGCTAAGAGCTGTTGTTTAGCAAGGAAACTATTGACGCATAATAGTTCAAGTGCAAGACAGTCAGTCAGTCAGTGTCAAACTCTTTGTGCTTGCCAAATAAGCTTGAGAGGGCACCAGAAATATAACTATATGACTATAACTAATGTTTAACTATAAATATAATGCTTCTATACCTAAAAATGGGATTGTAAAAGCGTTGTAGTGTAAAATAGCATCTGAGGGATTTCTCGTCAGGCTGTTGTTCCATAGCTTCTATATGAAGACCAGAAAACAAAGACAAATGCTCTGAACCATTCTAGGTCACCTTTAAAGTGAAACTTAACACTATTATTCATCACATACATTCAAGTAATTCAATTCATTTTTTTTATCTGTATGAGTCTGAAGAGTGATGTAGCAATATGAACCAACTGCGATAAAAGAGAAGTTTCATATAATTTATCAAGTGAATTCCAATTTTCTGACACTTGACTTAATGCTACAATTTAACTGGTCGGACCATTAGCCATCCGCTTTTCATCTTTCTACCAGATAAATGACAGGTTACTAGATTTCCCAGGAGTCCCTCTCTGTTTGACATAAGGAATCAAATGGTCTCTGGTAAAGCAATACCCCTCCTTACTCCTTCAGCCACACACATATCAGAGCGTGTTGTATCTGTGGGACTCACATCTCAGGTCTTTCAAGCAGAGTAGCCTCTTTGACCATATTTTGTAATCTGACAGCAGGGAGGTGCTTTTGTACAACTTTTTGGACTGACTGAATATCCTTCATGCAGGTTTTCTGCACTTAATGATGTTGGTGCTCAGCTCTTGAGACTGGGCATGATTTTACCTCTAGCAGATGTTCTTTCATAACCAACATGATTTTTAGCTTGTGTGTTAATACATTCAGAGCCATGAACAGCTTGTGGATGTGTTGCTGTCCTCCTCCATGCACATATGGAGTGTGTGTATGTGTGTGCATATTTGTGACAGATTAGAAAAACCAAGTACTCAAACTAAGTCCCTTATTTTCCTCTCTGCCCTCTTCCTCCTCCTCCTCCTCTCTGCTGCTGTCTGTGTACATTAAGCGAGCAGAGGTGTGTAGCCTGAGATGACGGCACGTTTCTCACTGAAGTTGAAACATTACCAACTCAGGCGCGTGTGTCTTTGCTGCCTCAGGTAAATCTGCATTTCCACTTGACTTTGTGTACATCCACGCCGTCTCTAACTTCCCCGTCACGTTGCATCGGGATGCAGAGAACATCCGACGAGCCCACTGAGTGACTGCAGGGCAGCTCTCACACTTTGTTGCTGTTCTGGTGATAAGACAAACTGAACCTGTTAGAAGCGGTGGTACACAGCAAGCATTTTTTTTTCTCTTCGCGGACTAGGGGGAGAAAAAAAAAGAGAAGAGAAAAACAGTGGGGAAGAGCAGATAGAAATCCGACAGCACCTGGGAGCAGAGTGATTACAGAATGCTTTGAGCGCAGAGAGGAAATTACTGCCACTCCCCTCCACTCACTTGTTCCCTCTTCGCTCAACACCGACTTGGGACCCAGTTGATGAGGTCACACTGCTGGCAGGGCTCCACTCGTTCACTTTCATCTGCATTTTTTTAAGCCGTCCTCAGGAGGCAGTTTAAGCCCTCTCCTCTAACCTGTAGGGCTCTTTGGCAGAGTGGATGTCACTGCGATGTCCTGTTGAAGGACATCCTCTCTCTCTCTGTCTCCCTCTCTGTCTCTCTCTCTCTCTCTGTCTCTCTCTCTGTTGTGCTACACAGTGGATGTAGATAATTACTTTCAAAAAGCCACTTTTCCATAGGGTCCAGTGGAAGAACCTGTGGAAGAACCTTTCCATTTTGGGAAATTGGTGACTTGAGTCTGTCCACGATTAATTGTAATTTAGCTAAACTCCTTTTGACTCCCATTGGCGACGCCGTGCCACCGCAGGCTTCCCTGACAGCTCTGCTGTGCCGTAAGTGAACCGCACACTGGGAAATCATGCTGTCTCCTCTCTGGTCATTCATTTTGATTTTCACCGTCTATGCCGGTCTCCCCCATGGGACCTGTAGCAATAGCAATTACTGCTAAACGCATTGGTAAGCAAATATGATGCAGAAATGGCACACTTCTAACACTTTCTAACAGTGCTCTAAAATCCCCATAGAAAAATGTTGATTTGGATCGGGTGGCCTCCCAAGCAGAGACCGTATCAAGTAATTTAACGTCTTCAAATACTGTGCTAAGTGAGGTAGCAGCACTTGTGCTAAATGAGTTTTTGCAGGGTGTTAATGTTAAAACCCAGCTGAGCAGGGTGTGCACTTTAGAGAGTGCAGGCTTATGGAAAACATATTTTACTCAGCATGGGAGGCTGTAAGAAATGATATAGAAGACTCTTTCTCTTCCCTCGATCTCCCACTCTCTCCATAGCTGAGTAACATTGTTAAATATTAATCTAATATTAGATGTTTTACGATTAGTAACAGCACATCTTGCTGACCTGTGCTTTTATCTGTGTGCGTGAGTGTGTGTGTGTATGTATGTATGTGTGTGTGTGTGTGTGTGTGTGTGTGTGTGTGTGTGTGTGTGTGTGTGCATGTCTGGATGTGCTTGGTGGTGTTTAGGGCATTAAAGTGTGAAAGTGTTTCTAAATTGCTCTTAAATTGCTCCAGGGAGGGGTTTAGGTGCATATATGCCCTGCAGGGCTAATGGAAGGAACATCACTCGTCCATGTAGAGGAGGTCAACTGCAGTCACACAGAAGACATCCTGCGTGTGTGTAAGCAGAAATGTAAAAAGCCAAGCACGCACGCACTGCTCTACCCATCCAAGAGGCCAGACTGAGCACCCTCATCTGATCATCTCCCCCTTCCCCCTTCCCCCTCCTCCTTCCCTCCACTCCCACCTCCTCCTCTTTTTGATACTCTTAACTTCATTCTTTTTCTCCTTCTCTCTTCCTCTCACCGCCATGAAAGAAGAAAACTCGATTTCTCCCACTCACTCCCTCTCTGTCGTTGCTCCCCTCCCCACTTTCTTGCTATTTTTTTTTTTTATCTGTCTCCCTACCCAGTCAGGTTTAATCCTGTTAGTCACGGTAGATATATGGGGTCCTGCTCACTCTGTTTGACTCTCTTCCAGAGAGACATTCCCCAGAGAGACCCTATGGATTGCACACACACACACACACACACACACACACACAGCACAGCAGACACACAGTGAGCATGCATTTCTACAGGGAAACATGCATTTACACAGATGCACATGTGCAAACATTGGATATACTTAGTTTTACCACTGTGAATGTCTGGGCCAAAACAAGTTTGAAAATTAGTATTTTATGAGCATCGGAGGAACCTGGTGGCTCCATTTAAAATACATTATTCAGTGCATGATGTATTTATCTTCATACGCTGTCTTTAAACAACGTATCCATATACTTTGGATAATGTCTTTGATGCATGAAATGACACACTTCCAGCAACCATCAATAAGACCACATTCTCACAGAGTTGTGAAATCACTTTAAGCATATCCATTTCCTTCGCTATTTCCTTTCAGCCGTTTCTTTTGAAATATTCTCCGGTCAGTGATTCTTTTCCACTGCCACCCCCATCTGAAGTCCACATAGTTCCTTTTTACAAGCGCAGGTTTAATTCTTTTTTCTGTGATTTTTTTAAGTGTAGTGATGCTGCACAGTATCGGAAGCACACTTCTTTTTGTCTAAAATGAAAGAGAGGAGACTAGGCGAACATTTTCATTGAAATAGAGACAGCAGACGAGATCTCATAGTAGATTCCAATTTACATATCAACCCCCTGAATGTTGAGATTACTCCCTTATTCCCAGAGATTACTGCACTGTAGCAGATCATTAAACCTTGATTTCTCCTGTGCGTGAATGTTTTAAATATTTACAGGATGTACAGCACTTCCCATTCCTGTCCTTTCTATACAAGTGAAGGGATGAGAAACATAGATCTATAAAACCAACCAGCCTCATATGCTGTCGTTTCAAACCGTTAAACCATATTAAGTTTGTTAAGTATATACAGTATGTACTGTATGTAAACTGACAATGTGCAATGATTGAAGCATTACACAAAGTGCTCACAAGAACACTGTTTTTATTCATTCCAGGTTCTGAGGAGCTACAATGCAGTGTCTTTTGCTCAATTCACAAATATATGTGTCATATATATATATATATATATTCTTCTGTCTTTCTTCCATTTGGCTGCTGCCTCCATTGTGCTCTCAGTTTACTTCGCTCTATAGATGTGTTTTCCCCGTCATTCCCACCTAGCTGTCTCTCGAGTCTGCAGTAGGGGGCAGCTGTCTGCCTCTTAGTCTAACAACAGAGGTCTGTGTTTGTGTGTGCAAATTTATGTGTGTGTGTGTGTGTGCATGCGTGTGTGTGTGCATGCACACACACTTGGGCCCCATCCTGATTCAGGCCTTGTCTGTGGGCACCCCCTCTCATTTTAATTAAAGAGCAGATGCACTGCCCCGTCCTGTCTGCCCTCCCCTTTGCGTGTCTGTGTGTGTGTGTGCATTTGTCCTGATTCCACCCAGCGTGCCCTCGCCATGTGCCACTTTTACACCATATTGTACCCACGACTGTTAGTGTCCCCCGTATGGAAGATGAAGTACTGTAGGAGGCAGGAAGGAGACTAGGAGGAAGGGCACACTTGAAAGGTAGAACTTGTGCAGTGTGCTTTAGTTTTATTTTTCTTGAAGTTACATAATTACACAAATCTATCTATCTATCTATCTAAATCTATCTATACTCCACTTGTAGACACTGGAACGGTGGGTTATACCGCATGTTTAGTTTGACAGTAACTGCTCGGTGCTGGCCTAGAATTCAAATGATGCCGTTGATATCGTTATAGCACATCCTAATCTTTAAGTTGTTCACTCAGAGCATAGACATAAATCATGATGCAGGTGTGTGTGTGTTTGTGTGTAATACAGGGATAGAGAGAGAAAGAGAGGGAGGGAGAGAGAGAGATAAATATAGAGCATGTGAGAGCTTCGGTAATTGTTCGCAGTTGCCTCCTCTTGCATCAGTTGACAGTCAACAGATGGAGTCAGCTAAAGAGCAACTAATAACATTAGTGATGAACGTGTTAGAGCCTGGACACAAACACACAAAACAGACTTCTACAGCGAGTTAAAAACAAAGTTTAAGAAGCAATTTGTATCCAAGCATCCATATTACATGCCATCTATTGCTGCTGCAATACCTCATATTTTCTTTTTCCTCTTTTTTTCGAGATACGGTGCCAGCACATAATGAGGAAAGGAAAATCTTATCCCAGGAGATCTCAGTGTCTTAAGTAACTACCAAAGCCAAATTTCATTAAACTGTGTCCAGTACAGAGCTCTTGCTGTGGACCAAACAGGTGGATAAATGGACAGACGGAGTAAGTGATTTTGACTCAACGGTTGTATTTTTGTCGTTATTTTCTTGTGTTTTTTCCTTCATTTTCCCATTTAACAAATCAAATTATCAGTGTGGGCGCCCTTTAAGGCTGTGACAGCCATAACTGCACGCTGCACTGTCTACATGCACACAGCGACAGTGTCTTTGTATTTTGGATTCTCTGCAGCCTTGGATGCGACTTCACCATAAATCCGGCTTTGCTCTGCGTGACCTTCATTTTCCCTGCTCGTTGCTGTGTTTTGTCACTTTCTGACGCGTCAATGAGACAAATTCCACTGCTTCAATTATTCTTGGAAAATAAAGGGCATTATCACTGTGGCACATGTGTCTTGCAAATGTTTTTAATGGAGCTGTTAGATCAACAAAATAACTTTATTGGTAATCCGCAAGTTGCGACATCTCCCTGTGAGCGCATTAAGTCAGATCTCTCTTTATTTGCTTGCATTCACCCTGTCCTTCAATGTGCCATTCGTCTCTCACCCTGAACCTCCGAAAACATTTACCTTCTGTGTGGAGCACAGAAGCAGGATGAATAGCGCAAATGGTGTGTGTGTTTGTACAAGTATGCCTGTGTGTGTGTGTCTGTGTGTGTGCGTGTGTGTGTATGTGTGAGGACCAAAAACATGTGTGAATGTGAATTAGTCGAGGGGGAGATCGAAACCTTACAGGTTGATGCAACACAATGTTAATTGCAATGTTGTTTTGGTCTGTGGAGCTCTTTTCCAAATGTGCCTGCAGCCTCTCCAGTCTCCTCTCTTGCTTACACACAAACACACACACACACACACACACACACACATACAAACAGACTTTTAGGCACAGGGCCCATGCTGCTACCCAGAGATTTGGCAAGTCAACTCTGGATCTATGTATATGCGTGCATGTTGCCAGGGCATTACAACATCTCTGATTCCGTCAGCCAACAAAATCACAACAATGACTGTTGCTCTATTTATTGTTTTGTTTTTTTTCCCCCAGAAGCTTTTAGTTCACAGAGGATGTATATAGCAAACAAATTGTGATTTTTGTAAATGGTAGAGAAAATCACTCAGTTTTGGAAGATGTGGGGAAAACATTTTTTTCTCCGCTACATGCTCCAGTGCAAATAAAATCACACACACACAACATAGAATATACCTCAATAGAAATTTAATGAATGCTCTGATGTGCCTCTCGTTCTCTTCTCTCCTTCTCTGTCATGTACACACACACACGCACGCACGCATGCGCACACACACACACAGACACACACACACACTCACTCACTCACTCACTCACTCAGTCACTCAGATGTACATACTCTTCGCCCTCTCTGCTCCTTTCAGCTCTTTCTCCTATGGATCTTTTGATGTCTCCTGTGCTCTGGATCAATAGGCTGACTTTCTTCCCTGTTGGATTCTACACAGATCTGTTGTCGAAACAGGGCCAGTGGCAAGTCTGCTGGGAACACACACACACACACACACACACACACACACACACACACACACACACACACACACACATACACACACACACTGTATGCTGACTGGAAAGTACTCTGTGATATATTGACAAGATAGGATTCTGCTGAATGAACCTTGACCTCTTGGAAACCAATATAACTGGCAGATTGACCTGAGGGGAAGTGATCTGATTGGCAGATTCAATTTGAATTCTGATTTATTGACATCCTCTCTGGGATTCCTCTGCGTGTATAATGCTACTAGAGCAGTGTATGTCAAGTGTATGTGTGTTCAGAGAAATTCACATAATTAATACATCGTAGATGAAAGTGAGAGTATTTGTACCGTTTGAGAACTGAGTGATGACGCCTGCTTGTTAACATGAAATAATATGGAGACCTGACACAATGTTAATAACATAGTCTGGATGTACCTGTTGATGACACTTGTCAATATTGTGAGGTTTTCTGTGTATTGAGTTAACCATCCATCCAGCTATTATCTTATTATTATCTTATCTTATCTATCTTATCTATCTATTATCTTATTATCTTTGTATGCAAAAGCGTTGTGGATCTGTGGAAGCATACAAAGAGTTAAGACAGGGAATACACCCCAGTCACCATTCACTCTTCCGACCAATTTATAGTTTATAAACATGCATGTTTTTAGACTGTATGAGGAAACAGGGGTATATACACTAAAATTATACAGAGAGATTACACACATGTTTCATTTGCTCTATCTACTTTACATCTACTGGTATAAGTGTTTGCATATGTTTCAAATGTTTGTGACACCATTTATTTACATTAAGAATACTGGTAATTACACTCTTACATATATGTTTGTGTATCACGGTCATCTTCATAATCCTCCCTCTGCAGCGAGGCTCCACATTCGCTTTCTGTTTGCTGTATTTATTAAAGGGCAAGAGGTCTGGCCTTACTCACAGCTTGATACCTTTGATAAATAATTACAATTCTAAAAGGATTTAATAAAGTAGCTGGAAGAAATCTCTGTTTAAGATAACCTTCTATCCATCTACATAGACACACATACACACATGGACAGATACACACACACTTAGCTTAACATACAGTCTTGAGGACTGTTAGACTAGAGCTGCTTAGAGGAGTGGGCGATGATGTTTGCTATTTGGAGAGTTAAAGCCTCATTCTCTCATTAAGAGACAATAATGCTGTGAGTTAGTCCTTCACAGAAGTCGATGCATTTAAACTTCCACTGCTCATATTTAACACCATACATACACAGACTCTCTTGCATTTGGAGCAATTATGATAATAAAAGCTTTTGTATGACCTGCAGTTCACGTGTACACATTAAAAACAACACAATGACTAAAAAAACACGAGTCCTCACTGAAGGTTTAGCCTTTAAATAAGAGCACAAGATTTTTATTGTGTAAAATGAATAGAATTTGTTTCAAGCACTTTAAGTGTCTTAAAATGCAGGTACATGGATATGAAGTTATATGTACAGTCCTCTACAAGGCTTTATTTGGATCTAATTACAGCAGATGTAAAAGAAAACAAAACCAAAACAAAACAAAAGAAAACGAGCTTTTTTATTGTTATTTTGACAGTTAAAAGTGCATTGCATATCTTTCAGTGTTTCAGAACTTGCTTCACATTTTTCCCCAGCTTTGCAACCATTACAGAATCCACTGCTTTCAGTGTACTACCCGCAGGCTGCTAGGCTGTGCAGTCCTAGAAAATTGGATGTAAAATGTGCTTTTGGACCCTCTAACCACATTACTGAGTTGATTCATTGGCAAGGGACTGTGTGTAACATCCAGCAAAAGTACATTTGACAATATTCTTACAAGGTTTATTATTCAGCATAATAATTGAGCTGCTTCTGGACCACAATCTGACTTGTGGGTCAGCTGAAAACTGATGCAGCCTGCTCTGTTGCAAAATAAGGTCTTGCACCAGCCACAGCCAGTCATACTATATTGTCAATGCACACATTACATTTCGTGTCAGAGAAGATGCAACTGAGGCATTATTCATCCGGAAATCATTTAGATATTAAAAAGTATTCAACATTTAATTTAATCGTGTTAATCGCAGTAAAATGCCCCCTTAAACACCAAAGTTAATGTTGCTCCATGTTGTGGTTTGTTAAGCAGGAAGGTATGAAACTCTGCACCCATTTTAGAGGCTATTGAAGAGACATATTCTATTGATACTTCTGATATGAAGAATAAAAACAATTGAAAGAAACTTGGTCCACCCGCTCCTTTAACAACACAGACTGAGAGTTTAGCTATTGAAACCAAATCAACCTGCCAATCCCTGTTTTTTCTCTCCCCACTGTTTGTCTGGTATAATGTGTGTGAGCTCACTCATAATCCAACAGCAAACGCTGGCCAGGCAGATGTTCGGTTCCAGAGATTGTATGAAGTTTATAGGAATGTTTACTCCCTTAATTCTGCATTCAGAAGCACACTGGTGAAACCGTTCAAATTAGAAAACATCAAGGGAATGGAAGGGAAAGATAATCCTCTCTCTATTTGAAGATCCACTTGTTTATTTGACAGCTCATACATGGTGGATTGCACACTATGCAGAGTTGACTGCAGTATAGCAAACAGCATGACAGTCTTTGCCA
Organism: Karalla daura; assembly: GCA_029224185.1. Taxonomy (NCBI): domain Eukaryota; kingdom Metazoa; phylum Chordata; class Actinopteri; order Chaetodontiformes; family Leiognathidae; genus Karalla; species Karalla daura. Next base: position 16,055,610 of record CM055191.1, read on the forward strand.
CATAATTCTTTACAGGGGAAATGATGGAGTGAATTATGGTGTCAGGTCCATTGGTCCTTCTGCTGCTAAATGAAAAATACTACGTGTGTTAATGCAAAAAGAGCTGAAGTATGATCATCCATTCACCCACTATCTTATCTGCTCTGTACGTTTACTGTGTTGCAGGGGTGTGCTGGAGTTGATCCCCACACATTCAGCATCCTCTGTCCTTTCACTCTCACTTACACTTTGGGGCAATTCAGGGTCTTAGAGTCTGTCTCTGGACCATTGGAGGACACTGAACTCTGCAGAGAAAACAGTACAGACCATCAGTAAGGCCAGGACTGGAACCGACAACCTCCTTGTTGTCAAAGTATGAGTTTTTATTTTTTTTTGTACATTTCCTCCTGGTTGAATTAGTGCAGTCTGACTGCTCAAGAGATAATACTGCTTGTCTTTTTGCTGCCTCCCTGCACATCTGATGATCACTATCAAGGTGATTGTTTGGTACTTTACACATGGTGCTTTTCACTAAACCATTACATCCTCTCTGCTCATACATTGAATCTTGATATGGCCTGACATGTCAAGAGTTGACATTATTGAGCTCAAAAGGAATCAATAGGTGATGTTACTTTAAATGCACAACTTTGAATGACAAGAGCAAGTGTGTTTTGTGAGCCACACTTCAAGCCCTTGATGTATTCAGTCACATGGTAGAGGTGGAAGAGGAGGAGATTTTGTTTTTTTCATCTTGTCTCCACTCTTGCACTGCACATCGGTTACAAGTGGTTTAAATTTTGTGTCAGATCCAGAGCTACTGAAGAAAGCAAAGTTATGACGTAATATGATTTTTGCTTCTTTATTTCATTCCATTTTATTTGCAAAAATCTGTTTTAGCTTTATCTCTTTTCAGGCAGCCAGATTACCCAGTTTTTACCCTCACTGAGAAAATAAGATGTCGTTTTTCTCTTTTTGCTCAATATTTTCTTCATCCCAATACATTTCGTCTCATAAAAAAACTGTTAAGCTAATTATCCCCTTTTTGCCAGGAAAACCAAGATTATCATATGTTAAATGGCACTAAGGAAAGCTCTAAAAAATAGTTGCACTTGATCAGAGCAATAGTAACCCAAGAGACATAGCCAAACAATTAGAGGGGAGGACCAGGGGAAATGAGCTCCACTTTACTAGTAAGAAACAAATGTGAGGATTTTGGGACCTTCCACAGCTTTGCCTTGTTGCAGAACTAATCTGTGCTCCCTGACCACTGACTGTCAAAACATTGAAAGCCATTTGGCTTGATTAAAGCAAGTAAATGCAAAAAGGAGGGAAGAAAAAAAATCACTTCAAAGTGTTTTGGATGTCAAATTTGTTGAAGACTTGAAAGCACCACATATGAAAGATATTGTGTCCTGCTGATGCCAAGTACACTCATGAATTTACATAGGGTTAGGTGATCAGATTTGATCTCCTGTCTAAGAAACCTCAAAGCAGTTGTTTTGTAAAATGATATTCATGAAAAGCAGTGGAAAAACAGAGTTGCACTTGATCAGGGTAATGATGACCCTGCAGGCAGAGCGGAGCAATTAAAGGAGAGTCCAGGGGAGAGATGAGAACTATTAAAAGCCACAGAGGACCCTCAGTCTCCCCATTTCACTCCTTCTCGCTCAGCCCGGGCTAGCAAGGCAATACACTGATGAAAACATTGCTGGAAATACTGAAAAAGCACTAATTACTGAGGGGGGTTATGGGGGAAGGAAGGAGGGAAAGGAGATGAGGAACCCAAGTGCTTCAGAGACATTTCCTGTCCAATTTAATATGTTGCATCAGTTATTTTTGATCTGCTGTTTCTTGCATAAAATTGTACATTTTTACATCAAGTCACAATTCCACAGGGCTCTCTGATTGAACCCATTCCAAGTCAAGTGAACTGCGTTGAAACCAGAAACTTGGCTCTGCAGCATGTTCTCAAAATGCCTCATTGTCAGTGAGATAATGACTATGGGTGCTGTGTCGTCTGTGAGCCAATTATTATTAATCACTGAATATCTTGCTGCAGAGAAAAAAAATGCTAATTAATAATTTCATATGGCATTAGTTGATCTTTTTGTGGTAACGGAAAGACGCAAGAGGCTGAGTTGGGCACAACAGGAAGTAGTCATTCTTGACGGGGGAATCCTTGTAGCACAGTTTAGACAAACTGGTCGTGTTCCCTCTTCAGTTTGGTTTAGTTGAGTCTCTGTTGCCAGGCAGCGCTTGCTGTGCCATGCTTATGGCTTACAGGCAAAGTGGGCCCATGCTGGTATTATATGACACAGATATGTGGCTTTTGTATTAATTACAAATCAACATCAAAGGAATTTACCAATTTTCTCTGCTGATTACAGCTACCATGTCTCACATTCGGTGCAGTTGGAGGATGTGTCATCTGAACCCTCTGATTCAATTTATTTTCCCTCTCAGCTGCATTTTTGGTGCTCAGCTCCCTTAGCTACAGCATCAAGTTGGCAATTTGTTGAATAGATGTCAAGAGGTACAGTCTTAATCAAAACTCTGACATTAACATGAACACTTTGCAGTATCTGTAATGCATGGTCATTTGTTTGACTACACCATACTAGAGGTTGTAGTTCACTGCAAGAAGACTAACAATAGATTTGAACTCCAGTGTAAAAGGTTCGTGCCTTTCTGCCTTTACTGATCAAGCAGTCAAATGATCATTAAAAAACCTAAAGTGGTTGAATAGATTTTTGTCCTTGCTCTCTGGTGCTAACATAGAAGCTATGGAACACTGGCTCCATCAGAAATGTCTCAGCTGCTGTCTTACAAGGCCTTTTAAAATCCGATTTTTGGTGTAGGAATATTACAATCCAATTTATCTGGTAAGCACTCAGGGGCTTTACACTGATTGTCTGTATTGCCTGCCACTTACATGAATGATTGCATGATTTTACCTTTATTGCTGAACAATGAACTTCAGTAACCATGTCCCAAACTAAGTGGTAACTTGAGCGATACAGCTTAAGTGTCGAGGAAAATCCAACCTTTTATGTTTGAGCTAGAATCAAGGGAGAAATCATGAAGAACAAGAACAGAAACGTCCTTATCTAACTCACAGTTGTGTGTCTTCATGTGATGATAGTTTTGGACCTGCTGTACAACTTTACCTGGGTACAGACAGTTGTAATGCAGCAGAGCTCAGGTAAAAGTGTTTTTTTATTCCAGGTCCCCAGTACATAAACTACTTTTGATGTTTTTAGACTGTGTTCATCTGCTCCATTAGCACCCCCAAATTAAATCAGCAGTTGTCACTGTCAGTGTGAGTGCACTTGAAAGTTGTGTTCAGGACTGCTCCCAGGTGGAGATCGGCCCTCCCAAAGCTCTAGCCCTAGCTCCGTCTAGGTCCATGCCGTTAGTTCAGAAAGCTACAGAGACTCGTTCTAAATTGCCCGTGTACGAAAGGTTACCTCAACAGGCTCAAGCATCAGCATCATTTAAAATGTCACTGATATGACGAGAACACATTCCTAGAGAGTGTGTGAGTGTGTGTTGGCTCACGAGCCTCCGTGGCACTGCTGGAGCAAGGCTATCATGGCCTGGCCTTAAAGTCACATTTAATTGGTGAATTCCCACAAGTAAATAAAAAAGGTGACATTTTCTCTTGATGCATGGACTGGAATGCTAAAAACCGATGGGCTGAGGTCCCTGAAATGTCAAGGAGGAATAATTTGCCCCACACACTCTGCCAGCTTTTGTACTTTGGCCCTGCTCTGCTGTGGGAGACCCAGAAAGGTCAAATACACGTTTGACTTATTTTATGTCAACATTTGGCCGAGGATCAATGGCAGCTTTTCGTGATCAAAGATAAGTAGGCCACTGTTAAATTTTGTCCTGCGCCCACCGCTGAGTACTTCTCTACTCGATATAGTGATGCATCAAGGCCTAGATGTCAAATTCCCTCTTCCTTCTTGCATCATCCATGGTTAGGTGTTTTTCCTCACACACTCTCTCGCAAATACACAGAGATGCACACAGAGACTGAAAGCCCCCCTGGCACAGTAAACAACTTTAAGCACCCTGGAAAACAAACACATAAAAGCACGCCTTTGACATGAAAACATGACAATTTCCCTCTAAGAGCCTCTCAGAAAAATGAAATCCTGGGAGAGAAAAAAAAGGCTTTGCTGACAAGAACAGACATCATTGACTAAATCCGTGTTATTTATCATCTGGCATAGCTCTGTGGCCGGCTTTAGGCCAATACACCATGAATTACCTGCTGCAACATCAAAACACTCTCATGTAACCATTCAGCCACTGGATGCCTCAAAGCATCTTAACAGCAGCGGCCGATTTCTCCATTGGCTCGTAATGAAATGTTTTCAAAAAGCAAGACTGGAAATGTGCAGAGTATTTTATTTCCCTCCCTCTCCTCCTCTGTGCTTAATGGCATCTGCGATAATGCTCATCAAATCCTGGCTGATCAGGTCTGATGCATTCATTGACAAGGATTTGTCAGCACTGCTTTCTCTCTAAAAAGGACTTAAAAATCATAATGGAGTAGAAACACCTCTTCCCCCTAAACCCTTCCTTGTTTTAGGATTTATGACTTATGGTTACATACGCTGAGGCATAAAGTGGAGGCTTTCGCAACCTTTGATGTCAGCGTTGTGGAGGTTGATAATCTATGTGGATTGCTGAACACTTTCGTAATAGTGTGTACAAGCGGCACACTCAATCCCCTTACCAAATACAAGAGGCATTTTTACATCAAAGCTGAATAGCCAGCACATTGCATGACGTGATAGACTCATCACCGCAATTTGTGCTTCACGTCTAAAGCCACTTCCCTGATAAAACACAGGGAGTCAGATTAAAATGTAAGTGTCGATGGAAACATGAGGGGAATAAACAGGAGATTAAGGGAGCGAGAGCAGAGGAGAGCGATCATCAAATTCAATACTGGAATTGTCTCACTGTAAGCACCTTGCAGCAGGTTTAAATGTCAGCTTTTATCCTGAACACAGTGAACTATCAAAGAACATGGATATTGAGGGGTTTTTAGGAAAAAAAGAAAAGAAAACAAATATCAGAAAACACAACCAACTCCTCACTGAGTCAAACTCCATCGGTGCTGCAAGGCAATGCAAACAAACCAATTAGAGAAGTCTTTGCAGCAGAGCTGGAAATTTAAAAGCAATAAACAATCAGGCAGATAGACAGCCCCCAAAATTAGACGCACACACTAGAGGTCTATTATCTCATCTCCCAGTTAACAAGCAAGGGCTTGATTAACAAACAAGGAGCTTAACAGGCTCTGATTGTTTAACGACGGGTTGCATTAGAAGGATGATTTTTTTGGGTGATGATTTATTCCAAACTGAAGGGGAGTTGGATGCTGTCAGCAGATCACAAGAGCATTTACACTAATGACATCTCTAACAGGTTTATTTTTGATGATGTTGCTCTGCCTGCAAAGCACACACTTTCACATATGCGTATTGTTGATTACAAAGATAACCTCCTCGACCAATATTCCTATCATTTTGATGATTTAGTTGTATCACATACTCTGTTTTTTTTTTTTTGCTTTTTTTTTACCACTAGTCCTCTCATATCTCTTCATTGCGCTAATGCAAAACAAACCAACAAAGCAAACTATTGATCTTGAGGGTGATGTATCCCATCTTTAACCATCTGGGGTGGAGGAACCAGCTCATACCATCACTGTAGCCATGTCTGCTGTTACACACACACACACACACACACACACACACACACACACACACACACACACACACACACGCATGCACTGATCATCATAAAGTGCTCTTTCTTCATAAAACTAAATGTTGCGCCTGACATAAATTGAGAGTAAAGACAGCAGTCATTGTAGATTGTTCTGAAGTGAAGCTTCTGAAGCCTCGCTATGTTCTCCTCCTCTTTTGGTCTCCTGTTTACCATCAAACAGACCATTGACCGTATAGCAGGAAACCACTGCGATGAGAAAGAGACAGGAAGAGATGCCTTCAGGCACTTCAACCACTCTATCTCAATGTCAATCATTTAGAGACATCCGAGACAACTGGCTGTATGTGATGATTTAAAGAGCTGTAAGAAGCTGGAGATGACCCAGCCACTTGTTCAGCCAACGGCCTGCTGTATTATCACAATCAACTTTTAAAAAGTGGAAACTGCTTTGAGTTTAGAAATCTTCACACTGAAAGATGGAATCTAAAATAATGTTGGCTGTTTGCAGCGTTTATTCCCAATGTGGTTTTGAGCTGCTGAATTCTTGATTGAGTGGTTGCTTGATTTATTGTTCATCTCATCACTTGCTGTAACAAGACAACTCAAGTGGTCCTCGTCTCATCAAAATGTCTTTCCCTTTTTAATCTGCTCATTTTCGCAAGTAGCTGTCACTGCAATGACAATTGTGTGTTTTCTGCTCTGAGAGGCACTGCTACACCACTGCCTTTGGAAAAATCTAGGATTTCTTCCCCTTTCACAAGCAGCAGACTGTGTATCTATAATCTTATCATTTAGAAACTGTAGGATAGTGATCACTATCGCAACTGTGTATTTTTGTCAACAAGTCTGTCAACAAGAAGTAAAAACAATCTTATCAAAGTAAAAAGATGATGAGTTTGTAATTCTGGCGATGATATCACATCACAGAGAAGCTTCTGAAGGGCAAGGGAAAAAAGTGACATATTGCTGGTTGTAAGTGTTATGCCTTACTGCTCTGGTGGTACAAATTCATCATGTTTGTGACAACTGGAGGATGATGTTTTTAATTGCTACAACCTTCAGTGGCACCAGCGCCTGGCCTTGAGGGACCAGGCAGAGTTTGTCTGTATGTGTGTATATGTGAAAATGTGCACTGTGTGTGTTTCCGAATATGTGCAAGCATGTACGTGTTTGTAGCAACAGCGGCTCTGCTGCAATCAGGATAATTGCAGGGGAGGTTAGCGTTACAAGTCTCCAACTTCTTGGTTGGAAGCAGAGTAAAGGGATATGGCAATTTTTAATTGATAGCTCCAGACTGATCTCATCTCACAGGTACATTATAGAAACTGCAATCATCCCCTAGCCCTGAACCCAGTGAAACCTTTGAAGGATCTGTCATAAATACTGATTAGTATTCAGTATCACATATCAAGTTTACCATAGTATAGGACTTATTTGGGAAAACTGAACATTGATGTTCAAGGTTTGGTGATCAGTCATTCTGCTCACTGTAGAAGGTGATTTCAGTGAGAGGAGCAGAATGAAATGCAAAGAAATGCCATGTGTCCGTTTGCTCAACCCTGCTGCATTCACTAATCTTCTCTCCTTTACTGCACAGCTTTCCTCTCCACACAAATTAGGATCCCTCACTAATGAAACCCACCTCTCGTACATGCACTCACTCACACACATATACACACATGCCTGCACATGGGCACTGGCCCCCTTTGCTAATGAACCCAACCTCAAACACATTTGCATCTCTCTAAATTAGCTTGATTATTTCAGGGTAATTAGCATAAGCGTATGGAAATTAAATTGGCTATAGTGGCGTGGTGGCTTCAAGGTGTTTTTCCATGTGATGTGTGGGTAATGGTCTACATTTGATGATTTTGTACAAGATTGGTGATTTTTTATGTACTGTAAGGCTGAGTTGTTTTTAGCACCCCGAAGCTTAGAAGTGTTTGCAAATCTGATAGACATGATCATGAAAAACTTTCAATTCTAATCAAAATGTATGCTTTTGTTATGGAAAAATGATAAATAATATTCTAACTCCAGAATTGTAAGTGTATAGGAGCTGCAGATTCAGTGATATGATGCACAAGTTAAGGCAGAATACAAACAAAATGTCTTCAACTAGCAGAGTTTAAAACCAGTGGTCTGTGTGCATAAATTCAATGAGCTCACAAAAAAAGTTTAACCATGGACTTGGTGAATGAAACAGATGTAGTTATTAAGTTTTAACAGATTTAAATTAAAGAAGCTTCCTGCAGCCTTACCCACGATGCCCCATGGTTCTTCTCCACTGCAGTAATAGAGGCCTGAAATCCCTCATACACTAATAACCCAACCATGGATTATTAATTAATATGTTCAAAGTACTCTCTCTGATTCTAACCCCCGACCACCACTACAGCTAATGTGAACCCTGCGAACCGCTGTTCTCTAATGCTCACAAAAGGCAGCGGTTGATGAAAGGGACATAATGTTATAAGTTTCTTTAAAAAAAAGAGCGAGTGAATTCAGAGCGCTCACTGGCCATGTTAAGTGGCCATGTAATTAGAGGTATGTTTCTGGGATGTGCATACATGTACATGTTTTAACGGGGTGATGGAAATTTAATTAAGTTAATGGTGCCATCGCAGGCACAGGGCACTGTGTGGCTTGTTCAAGGACACATCAACAAGAATCAGGAATTCAGTTTTTATAGCCTGTTTGTGGCTTTATGAGTAACACAGACTCCATCCCCCAAAATGAAGAAAGATGTAGGGTTCTCAGCAATATGAGCACTCAGGGGGGTACAGAAAGTAAACTGAGAACTTATATATTTAGGACAAATGGGTGTTTATCACTGAATCTACGAAGCAATCTCTTTGGCTTTTTACAAAGCGATTGTATCTCTTTGAATTAAGAGATAATTCCTTTGCATCCATTATGTGTTCCACCCATTCATCCATGTATCCACCTGCTTTGCACCTTAATGATGTCACAGGGGTCACTAGACCCGCAACTCACATCACACCAGCGGGCAGTTTCACTATGGGAGGAAACCACAGGACATGGACACACATGACACACCATACTGAAAACCTCTCCATCCAATGGGGATTCAAACTGGGGACCTTCATGCTGTGAGGCGACAATGTTAACCACCGACCAAGAGCTAATTTATTCATCTTAATTGAGACTGACACTGGTGTTATATGCTGATTCTCTATCACGTGTAGTCTACTTTATATCCCCTAACAGGATGGTTTTCATTACATACAAGGGTGTTTGATAGTGTACTTGAAAGGACATAATGACCATTTTTATCATTACAATGTATCACCTACCAAAGTTTTCACACCAGTTATATTGCATTTATTTTGCTCACTGTTACATTGTTGAGCCCATAACCTTCTTGTGTTAGCTTAGCCTCACTACTCAAGGATTTTTACACAGCTCCATAAGTCTGCTGCGCGCAAGAAGTCCTACAGACAGAAACCAGTTGGTTTTCATAGTGTCACATTTAGGAGCTAAAAAGCCAGACTAAAAGCAAAGATAAAAGAGGATTTTTGACTGAATATTGTTGTATAGATAACACAGAGCTACTGTGTGCCAAGAAAAGACATGAGCTATGCATGAGGTTGAACTTTAAGTGTGCACTTGTGTTTTTTTGTTGTCTTTATTTTTTTCCCCCCACCATATCCTAATTTGATTTCATGAATCAAAAGATGCTGTGGAGCGAAGTGTCACACTGACACATTTTTTTTTTTTTACCAAATATGTGGTAAAAAGGATGAGAATGCCCCAGGCCACTGAGAATACGATTTTCCGCTCATATTAACAAAGAAATCTCTGCCGTCCCCAGATTTACACATGGCGATGTATACATTTACAGTAAAATATACATGAGAATAACTTCATTCATGGCTCATTGACTCGCTCTTCCTCTGCCTCTCCTTCCTCTGCCTTTCCTACACACAAGCACAAACATGCATGCCTGCACACAGATATCACTGATATATGGCACCGTCTAGGGCTATACATTGGGGGTAATGATAACATTTATGAGCATGATGCTTTTTCACAGAGGAGTGCTGTAGGTTATTGATGAGTCTCAGTGTGTACCATTACTTATGAATGAAAAGAAGGCGGAAGAGAGGAGAGATAGAGATGAGAGGAAGGTATGGGTGTTATAGCCTTATCCCTTGAACTATATTTCATCAAAGCTCATGGCTGGAGACTCATGGATGGCTGTCACGCACAGGGCTCGCAGGACTTCCTTAACTAAATGTACACTTCCTTTGTCAAACCCCTGGGATGCTTTGATGATCTCACTGATTGATCTGATTGTCCATAGCCCAAAATGGTGTGTCATACAAAAATATTTTAGCTTGATTATCACCTCAAGTTTCGTGACAACTTTTATTTGGAAAAATAAAATACATAAATTCACCTGTTTGGGTTCCCATGTGGTGGTAGGCTTGCACTTGTCTCATTTAAACCTGAAGAAAAAATATGTATTAGTCTGAAGAAAAAAAACTGTTCTGCTGTTTCATCTTGAGGCCTCATAAATCACTGTTGGATAGATAAATGGAATATATATCTACAGTTAGAAGTCCTGCTCTATCTTGCTTTTGAACCACAAGAAATGTAATTAACCACAGCAAAGTCACAGCTAATTGGAAAAAAGTGGAAATTATTTTTATGTATTTCATGTCAGCTGCAGCTGCATATTACATGTGAAGTTAATCAGAATGACTACTTGTTAATTCACTTTGATGAAAGGCAGAGGGGGATAGATAGTATGGACAAGATAGTCCAAGAAAGGAGAAGAAAGAAGAAGGACCAGAGGCAGAAAGCAGAAGGAAAGGAAATAGATGCACAAATTCAATATATAATATACAGTGTGTGAATAACAAGAAAAACACGTCTTGCTGATGACATCATGTCTGATTGATTTTCACTATAATTGACTTGAGGCAGAAAAGTTAGACTATCGCATTATTGTCTGGCCTATTCACACATCTCTCTCTCTCTCTCTCTCTCTCTCTCTCTCTCTCTCTCTCTCTCTCTCTCTCTCTCACACACACACACACACACACACACACACACACACACACACACACACATCTATGATGACAGTTTAATCTTTGATCAGCAGAAATGCATTAGAAATTGCGCATATTATAGAATTTACAAATGAACAATTGGATTCATTCTAATTTCTTACATCAAATATGTAGGTGCTGCACAAAACATAAAGCACACTCACTGCACAGTGTAATTACACCTTAAACATGATGAATACAGACTTATATTCTTCAATGTGCTCAAATATTGTGGTTTTAAATAATGATATTGCAGCAGCTTGCTTTAAAGAGATTTTACGCTATGTTCCCACGCATCCAAAAGTTTTTGTGTCTCCTGCTGCAAGAAGTCACTGATCCCAGCAGTTTACTGTAAATGAGGTTGCCGTGCAATGATTCCAGCTCAGAGAGTGCCTTTGGTTAAAGACAGTGAACAGAAAAATGGAAAGGAAATGCTAATGAGATGTTGATTATGCACCAGCATCCCACCCGTGAGTCAAAACACAGAAAAAAAAGGAAATAAACTGTCAAACAACCACTGGTCGTCCTAAGATCTAATTTCAAGTCAGATTTATATATTATTGTGTTCAAATTTCCCTCAAAATAGCCTGTTTAGGCTGGAGAAATGATGGTGGAAACACTGAGCCCATTTTGGAGCATGACGGAGCCAAATAAATCGAGAGAATAAGGCAAACTGAAAAGGGACATTTTAAAACTAACCCTCAGTCACAGCAGTGACAAGGCTGTGGTAAACAGGCAAAGCACCTTGAGAATGCAAGAAAAAAATAAATTGCACAAACGTAATGTAACGCAGAACAATGACAAAATCAGACGGGCATGAATTCTGACAGCAGTTTCATTAAAGGTGAGAAAAACACATTATTAAAACCTGTGTATTCACTCACTAATCACAAGCCTTTCTCTGCCACTTATACCAGATGTAGCATTATCTGCATTTGCCATACTAAGTAAAGTAATTAAAAGCCAGCATTGCATGGTTTGATAAAGGTCACGCATATGTGGATCTTTAATACTGGCCTTGTATAATAAAGACACATCTGTTTGCAACTTGCGTGTACTGTAAGTTCACTGCACTGTAAGTTCAGTTTTCTCTTTGATTCTGTGCAACCATTTTGTCTCGACGAAGGACCAGGTCAACCTGCTGAGTGAGTAGTCGAGGTAATTAATCACTTTCTTTTATTTCTTTGGATGCAACTTGCTGCATCTCTGGCCTTAATCTTCAGCAAAATCTCTCACTGTGACATTTTGTACAGTGTGATTGCAAAAAAGGTGCTTCATTTATTCATTTTCATAAAAGACTGGAAAGTTGCTTCTATTCAATTTTAAATCCAATGTTTTGTTCGATGTGTTATGGGGGAAACATTAACAAAACTACTCTCCCCAATCTAATACTTATTTCTCCATTAGCACCAATTAAACACCACTTTGGTTAGCTCAAGCAGTTTTTGGAGGAAGCGTCATTAAAAAGATCAGAAAGCTTTATCTGTCCTTCAACAGCCATCTCATCCTATAACTAAATCACAGAGCGACGACAAAAATTCAGGCGAGTGCAGAAACCTGGACCTCAAACTATAATGCCTGGTTTCAAATGTTCAAGAATATGAAAGCAGAGAAAAATAAACCCACTTAGAGTAATTGCTCTCAGTGGGAAGTAAATGGTTATGAACGTATGGCAAGCAGCAAGCAGGGATTTCAGTCTAGGAGGGTGGTGGGAGGGGAAAGTTGGAGGAAGACAGGAACATGTCAGGAAAGAATGAGAGGAGTAAAGGCTGAAAAAAGGAGAAATAGAAATAGGAGAAAAACAAAGGAATGGCGTAAGAGAGAGAGAGAGAGAGAGAAAATTCGGGCATGACTCCTGAGTGACAAAGCCGCTTGCATTTTAGGATTCTCAGCTTTAAAACAATACTTTCATGTTCTCCCACTTTTCTCTGTATTCCTATTTATCTGTCTCTCCTATCCAGTGCACCTCCTCCCCTCAGAGGAGTCGCTCATATTTCCCCTCCATCTCAGTTTCTCTCTCTTTCTCTCTTGCCTTTAATTTTTTTCTTCTTTGAATAATTTACGGCAGCAGGGGAGAGTGGAAGTGCGTTTATTTTGAGTGTGTTTGCGCTTTAAACAGAATGCTTAATGATTGCCGATGGGAGAGAGACTGCATTAATCCCATTTATGTTGAGACCTTTTAGATGTACTGACACCCGTGGCAGACAGGCGGTGTATTTGTGTGTGTGTGTGTGTGTGTGTGTGTGTGTGTGTATGTGTGTGTGTGTATGAGTAGGGGGCATGGGGGCTCTTTCCCCACATGCACACAAATGATCCCCCATCATATCTTTTGGAGGAACCCCATATCACTATGTATGACTATGTGTGTATGTGTGTGTGTGTGTGTGTGTGTGTGTGGGATAGGACCAGAATGCCAGCTCTGTGCGTATACCTCCTCACTGGATCAAGGCGAGGCCTTAGGGGCATCCCCCCTACTCACTCCAGTTGATTTGAAAAGCCTCCTCACATTTTTTCAAAGTGTGTGCATTTCATACTATTTCTGAATTTCCACAAATGTAGAAACAGCTTTGAAAACTCAGGCACATATCATTGAATATAAGAGCAGCAGCGATTTAGCATGTTTTTCTTCAGTGCAGTGTTTTGCATTAGGAAGGGGCAGAAGAGAGAGGCGAGCTCAGATGCATAAAGACTCTTTCAATGGCTGATTGAATTCTGGAAAATGTGCAATTGTGTGTGTGTGTTTTTTTTTTTCACAGTCACATATATGGATTCCTGAAAATATAGCAGGAATAAAATGACACCACCCTGACAAATATGAGACAAAGAAAGCAGCAGTAGGACATATAAGTGCTCTTTCTATTGCAGTCACTGAAAACATCACTTGCTTCATTCATTGTTGCATCTCAAGGTCTTGCTCTTTTTCTTTTTCACATATTTATGGCAACAGTTACGTACAAGGCCGTATTCAAAGTTTAATCTCACTCATTAATCCTCTTCCGCCCGCAGCAGCACTTTAGCACTTTGTGGCAGCACCAAAGCACAGAGGTCTCCGGCAGCGCTTTTAGAATTTCCTTAATATCTAGTCTCATTCACTGTGTGTGCCCAGTTGGTGCCCGCTGTATTACTTGATACATTTCTGAGCATATGGCACATTCCTCCGCAGGTCACCACTGAATTTAGATTCAGCTCCCATTCAAGAAAGAAAGAGATGGGAGAGAGAAAGAAAAAAACAGCCCTCGTCCTCCTCCCTGCTCTCCCCTCCACTCCATCCATCTGTCGTTTCCCATCGACGCTGGAAAACTGAAAACAGAGGGAGAGAAAAAAAAATCAGCCAACATCTGATGAAAGGCGTGATGGTGAGCTGGAGCCCATAGGCCCACTGCACGGCCACTTTGTGTGTGCACGTGAGCATGTGCATGTGTGTACACGGTCTGTTGATGCCCGTCTGGATGTGTTTCGTGTACACGCTCACATGAATGACAAAAGCCATAATTAATGGACAAGTGATGGAGGTGTGGTGGATGTTGTAATGTCATTTCCTCCAGCTTTTAATATAATGTGTGATGCATCGCCCCTCATAGAGCCTTTTGTGTCAAGCTTTTGATGAGATTTGGCACAATGTATCTTTTTAATGCGGTCACGTTCTTCATAGAGCATATAAACTGCAATGCAGATGGACTGGGTCTCTGTGGTGCAGGGCACTAGTAGCGCTCAGGAGCTGATATCAGAGGGCACTGGTATCATGCATAAGAAGGGAATTGTTACTGACAGTCAAACAAACTTTTAGGTTGAGACATTATTTTATACAATAGTTATATATTATACACAGAGTTTCTGTTTCTATGAATATTTCACACTTTTGTTATTGTGTATCACAATGATTTCCAGGCCAAATCACAGCAGAAAAACAGCCGTACAGTGCAAGTAAGTTATTCCAGCTCTTACTGACGCCTATTGTTATGTGACCACCATTGTGGCCATAGCAAACAAAGAAGGGTCACAGCACTGTAGTCTTTGATGAACCAAATTGAATAGTTTTAATGTCTGAACTTATGCAAACAGCACATATTCGATATGTGTGTTGTGTGTGGATGACAGTTTGAGAATCTGTTGGCGTTTTGTTTGGCTTTTTTAGGATGTTCAAAACAATAGTTTCCTGCATTGAAAGTAAAGTTGTAAGTAAAGTAAGTCAGTGAAGTTTTTTCATATAGCACCTTTCACAGAGAGAAAGGATTGCGCTTCTCCCTCCTGTACTGATTTGCTTTGGGAGCAGTGTTTTTGCCAGCTGTCACCTGAGATCTGGTTCCCTGCTCCTGGTTTTGTGATTATCTTTTGCACACATTTCAAGTATAATATTCACTGTACGTTTTTGTGCTAATGCAGTATTACTTGTTTACTGTACATGTTTTTATGTCTGGCCTCAGACCCCTATTTCTGGAAAACTGCAAATTACCTTAAGATTGCTGTTATGCAGATGAAGTTGGACTCCTAATGTCATGATTGCAGATGCTACTTTCACATACACACCATGTATGTTCTTTTCTTTTAACACCTGACACCCTGTGCTGATTACTCATACTCTGTCTGAGCAGTGATTATTTTAAATAGCCTCGATGCCTGGAAGTGTGTGAGTGTGCTTTGAAATCAACTTTATGCTAATCCTGTTCCACGCTTTGACAGTCTTAGTGTGGAGAGACATTAACATAACCAGCTAGTGCTGGGAACAACAGGGGGTCTGTGCGGTTCACACACACTATGTAGCTGTGTGTGTCGTTCTGTTTGAGGCTTGTACGTGAGAGAAGAGAGAGAGAGGAGGACACAGAATGTCAGCCTCCTTGCTCGTTTGCGCTTTCCTACTGTCGAAGTTAGAGGTAGGCCCCTGCCTGCTGCCTGAGTCTCATTTACACCTACAGAGGTGTGGGATCTCAGAGACCGCACACAAGAGACCTTTTCTCAACCACCCAGCATATGGCTGTGATATGGAGCTTGACTTGTGACTTCCACTGACAGCAGGCCCCAGCAAAAGATTCATTCTATATTATCCCACATCTATCTTTTCAATGATAGCGAAGACAAAGTGCGGAAAGTGGGGGAGAGAGGCAGACAGATGGGCCCATTGATAGAAACCAGGAAATGATATTTATTTCTCATGTCCTTTGTTTTTCCTGTCTCCATCCCACTCTCTTTCCATCTTATTTGCTATTGCCTGTTTGTTTATAGCCTGACTCCCAGCAGGACACTTCAGGCGGGCAAAGCTGACACACATACACACACACACACACACACACACACACACACACACACACACACACACACACACATACACACACACATGCAGACACACATGGACCCCATAGCTGCTGCTGGCACCACGCCATCCTGTCTGGGCCTGTCTATGTGTAAGGGGCGAGCTGTCTGCCCTCATCAGTGCCAACATGTCGCCTATATGTATGCTGCTCCAGGGGGACCTGGGTGTGTATGTGTGTGTGTGTGTGTGTGTGTGTGTGTGTGTGTGTGTGTGTGTGTGTGTACGTGTGAGTGTGTGTTCCCGTCTGTTCGGCCCTTTACCAATAGGATACCCAGTAACCATGTGGGGACAACAACAAAGCTCATTAGACTGGTGACCCCAATCCCATTTGATATGTGTATTCACATTTCATCGACACACGTGTACACACACACACACACACACACACACACACACACACACACACACACTTGCACCCATACACACACATATACAGACGTGGAGACATGCAGACAAACCTCACACATACACAAATGGATGTTCATGTGCCCAGATGCAGACACATCAGCAGGATATGTATACTGTATATTGAGATAAATGCTGCTGTATTGTGACAGGGTGAATTTGGAGTGTGAGCCACTCACTCAAAGATGCATCAGCATCATATATACGCCTGCACACATGCTGCAACAAGCCTAAAAAACCTTCATATGACCTGAGATGTTTCAAACTGAATGATGTGTATTCCTGCTTCCTGGAGGCACTGCATATACTATTTTAATTATATATTATAAATATGAAGCTATACTGACAGATGCAAGTGACAGGTAAACATTCGATGTCACAAAATAAGATGTATTCTTATTTGTCATATTAGTAGTTCTGTATCCTGCCCAACATGTTTTGATGATTGTCTCAGTGATGATGCACAGTAAAGCACTAGTGCACCAACACATCACAAAATATAATTTAACTGTTTCATGGAACAATTTGATAAGCGTGAGGATTTATTATGACCAAGAACAGTGACTTAAGACTAACAGAAATCTGTCAGTGGAAACAAATTTGTGCTCTGTGGTCAAATAGAAGCAAAGGTCCAGTCACATTGCTCACTTGGGAAATATGATTTGAAACATTTTCGAACAAAACTAAATCTCTTACAAAGCTGGATCCAAATTAGAAACAGATTGAAGTCAATGCAAAGCCTCTAAACCTAAATATCGACATACACTTCGTAACTTGGATATACACTCACAGCTCAAACAAAATTGATTTCCCACTGGTTCTCAGTGCAGCTTAGGAGAATGATAATACAAAAAGAAGCATCCTCTCACAGAATTCAAATACCAAGCTCTTCCTGATCCTGACAAGGGTTGAGATCATTTATGGGAGCCTGGATGCTGCTTCTGATCCACACAGCTGGTGTCCAATTCACTCACATCTAACATCAGCTCAAACTTTTTATTTTTTTTAATTGTTTTTCTTGAATGTTCAGTTAAACTCGTTCTAGACCTCCCCCTCTTTTTTTCCCTTTTTTCACAGCCACGAGCTGTCTCACTCTAAAGCCCTGTAGTGGTAATTGCCCTTCTCCTATATATTGACTGGCATTTGCACATAATACTGACACATTGGTCCTTGCTGGCATTTAAAGATGAGGCAGAAGGGCAGTGTCATGCACACTTGTGCAACCTGACCATAGACACACACACACAGCCACACACACACACGCGCACACACACACGCACACACACACACACACATAGACAGACACTTACAGAGGTAGATTGCAGCAATCATACAATACATGCACAAATGTTGGTGAACTTCCCTATGTATGTGTGTCTGTGTGTGTGAGTGAGCGAGAAAGCACAGGAGACAGGGTCTTCTTGTCCCCAAGGCAGCACTGTCGGAAAGCGTTGGAGTCGACAGTGAGCGCGCTCAGTGGGCCCCATGGGCCACAGAACACTGATCTTTATGTCAACTCAAAGAAATGGAATCACCCTTTTCCATGTCAGTGTGTGTGTGTGTGTCTGTGTGTGTGTGCGCGTGCCAGTGGGAGTTCACGCATTGTGTGCATGGCAAAAGCAATGAGCAGACAAGAGGACTCGGCCTTGCTTTGAACTCTGTCACTTTGTTATAAGTCACTGCTTTATCCTGTCCGTGTTCTCACTATGTTTCAGCCTTCGCTACCTCTGCCTCTCACTGCACTCTTCTCTTTATCTCTTCTCTTCACTCCAACTGCCTTCATATATGCCCTCATATCGAAATGCCTGAACAGATCGAGGGGCAATGGCTCTCACATTGACATATACAAGAGTTGGAAAGTGCCATTGTCAAGTATGGGTTGCTCTGCTTTCATCAGCGGACAGTGCATCAAAGTGTCACTCTTTGCTATGATTTAGGGAACAAAACTGCTGGAAAAAAAGATCATGTTTTGTATGTGCTACAGCTGAGTCCTTTATGAAAATCAAACTGAGACCACAGACTTTAGTCACAAAGTCACAAAGAGCAGTCTCCTTCAAATGATGGCTTTCTCACTCTTAATGCCACATCAACCGATCTCCACCTCCGTCCCTTTCACGATTTCTATTCTTGTAGAAATAGATTGTGGCAAGCAAACTTTAGAGCTGTTTTTTCTGACGTGGTCTTCTAGCCTTCAGCCGGTGCAGAGAGACTACTTGTTGAATTCAACAATACTCCAAAAGGAGCATTTACCTCCTCTCACTGAAACAACAGGCAGTAGGTACCACCTGTGTATGTGTCTTTCCTCGGGTCCATGTGTGGTCTCATTACAGCCTGAAGCTCTTATCACAATTAAAAGGTGTTTGATCTCAAAACACTTGGGAGAGATCCACACGTTGCAGCTTCTTCCTCTTCTCATGCCTCAGCTCCTTGTGATCCTGACTCTGGGTGGGACTGAAGGACGTACTGCCTTTACGGTTGCCCGTCAATTGACTGCAACATCAAAAGAATGTGGAAGAAGATCAAATCCTTGTATTCTGCTCAGAAACAGCATGTCGATCTATCATCCTGTACCGTTTGTCCTCCCATTCATCCACCCAACACCCATCCATCCATCTGATGTACTTACTTACCAAATAATGGGACTGTTTTCCTTGCTACAGCCCATTACCCTTTGGTCATTCAGTGTGAACTGTTTAGTTCTCCTCCAGTGAGTTCACTGACAGTTCTCTTTCATTATTCAGCAAAGCGTGGTCTCATGCCACTAAGGTGTGAACTCTGACTCCATGGACGTGACCTCAAATCTACCATCTCTAACATGTCGCTGATGTACGGAACCTTAATATTCAGCCGTCACTGAGACAGTCAATAACTGACACTCAGCCTTCAACAGAGCAATTTAAACCCAGATTGTGCAAAAATGGGAATGGCCGATGTGTAGATTTATTCATCCTTAGTTCATTGCTTTGTGGACATGCAGGAAAACATGTCTTTGATTCGTCCTGGTTTCGATTCTCAGTCGATGCTACAAGTGACGTGACAGTGACAGATTTAAATGCGCTCTAACAGCAGCTGCACACATACCATATTTTTCAACTGCCTTTTGCTCACGGCACAATTGTAATAACATTCATTGATTCACTGTTTCATTATATACTTCTATACATTTGTTTTTCTGTTTACTTTTGAAGTCGCTTTGTGCTCCTACAGCTGTTTGCCCCCCATTGTGCTCATTCTCAATTTCTGCATCAGTGACCTGATTTGCTCAGACCAGTCAATAATGTTTGATCTCACCTTGTGCTGTATTTCAAACCATGCTGAAAATGTGTTAATAGGAGCACATGTTGGTTCAGTGCATGCTGTGTCTCAGGCAGAGTAGATCAGATTGTCATGGGATCTAACAAAACAGTTTTAAAAATGGATGTTTTCATAACTCTATAATAATATTATAGTAGAAGTTACTTCTTTCACAGTGGAATTCATTTATGGTAGAGGAAATCCTGAATAACCCATCTGATTTTGGCCTGTAACAAACTCTGCGAAAAGCCAAAATCATTGTGAGCCCTCCATAAAGAGCGACTCTCTCTCCTCACTGACACTACCAGAAATGTCAATTAACAGCATTGTCCTTCATTTGAATATTTCTGATTATTATGCAGCTCCTGCTCTTACATATTCAAAACGGGGTTCCAATCCAATTAAATGGGCAATGTGCTGTAAAGGCGTGGGCAAACATGATTGAAGGCAGAGCTTAGGATGACAAACAAGAGCAATCTGAGGGAGATGGAAAACCGCTCGCTGCGAAGTTAATGGAAGCCTGTGTGATGATCACTGATGGAGCAATGGGTGGAGACGTGTGTGTGTGTGTGTGTGTGTGTGTGTGTATGTGTGTGTGTCTGTCTGTGTATATGTGAGACATAGAAAGATAAAGAGGCTAAAAAGGAGGCGTGTATATTGGAGTATAAAACAGAAATATGGAATTCTGGGTGGAATTTAAGAAACGAATCGAAGGTTTATATCATGTTTGTACAGATGCCTTTGCTTGCAGGGTAATATTCCTATATTTTGCTGTGTGTCAGTCTGCAACATTTTATGTCACACATAAGAAATTATTGTGCCATGGAGACCTGCAAGCAATGCAGAGAGGGAGGCAAAGATTTAAGCAATACTATTGTATTTAAAACACACAAACAATTTAAATCCAAGGACAAAAAAGCAATTAAGTTGAGGATGTGCTATCCACAGAGAATGTTACTGGAGAGATTAATTGGCTTGTTTTAAAGAGTCACAAGACAGAGGTGCCCTTTACTCCTGCAGTCAGTGCACTGTGCATGAAAGAAAGGGCCTGAAAACCTTATGAATTCTGTGGAAATATATTTTGAATAAAAGGATGTGCAGACATCTTTTTGTGCCTGTGTGTGTGTGTGTGTGTCTGTGTGTGCATGCATGCCTGTGTGTGTGCCTTCATCTTCTCTCGGTTCAAAACCTAATCAGTGTCTTTAAAATCCGTGCTCAGGAGCGGCCTGCTCTGTCAGACTATCCTTCTGATGAATGCCTCGGTATCCCACCGGCTCGCTAAATATGCGCAGTGAAATGAGCTGAAACACGGGCCTTAATTAAAAAGTGGAGACCCACGAAGATGTGATTAAAGCAACGCTCTGCGGATTAGAGTGACTAAAGCATCTCCGAAGGCACACAGAAAGAGAGGGAGAGAGGGGGAATGAGACAGAGGAATGATGAGTGATTAAGGCGCCGCTCTCTGTCTTTTTCTTTTCATATGCTCTCTTCTTTTACACTGTAATGCCTCCAAAGAAAGCACATACTTATTGTTCTCTGACATCACTGGCTGTGTCAGTAGCTCGTGGAGCCACTGATGTCAGAATCAGGCTCTCTCTGGTTTAGATCATTTCTCTCTGCTCACTGTGATGAGTGGCAGCAATGAAATGTGAATTCTATTGCAGGGTGGACACTGTTAGACTCAAGCCGCCTGAGGCTGTGGGAGAGTTTCCCCGATGGTGTGAGTCCTACTGCAGAGGTGATTATCTGTGTACTGTGTTCTTTGCGTGGGAGTCAGACAGTAATGACTCAGGCCCTTTTATGGATGCTGCATTGTTGAGCAGCGATAATGATGTTCTTATTAATAATGCAGTGTTCCTCCTCTCTTCTTTTACTTACAGTATCTAAGTCACTTCCTCAGTGTCATAGTTTTCATTAGAAGATCGAGAATACGGATGGAGAACAATATGCTTTAATTTGTTTTATTGATGCGTCTGGTTTTCATGCTTCAAAATATTTTAACAGTTTAACATTTTGAAGATTTAAAGATGTGAGTTGGCTTTATGGTAAGTGGTTATTGCTGCTGCATGTTCTCCCCATATCAGTGTTTTTTCCACTTAATTTTTTCACATTATCACAGTTCAAAAACATGCATGTTGGAGACTAAACTTCCACTAGGTGTGAATTTGAGAATGGAAAATGGACTGGTCTTTGTATAGTGCTTTTCTAGTCTTCATGACCACTCAAAGCATGATTACAGTCAAGTCATATTGAAAAATTACAGCTGAGCCTACCCTTCATAGACCATCTGCTTCACCAGTAGCTTTAACCATTTAGCATTATCTTGTCTATGTGTAATAAGACAGTCTCCAGCAAACAACACTATTAAAGTATAAAGCAGGTAAGATAATGAATGCATGGGTTTAGGTCTCCCTTATGAATTTTAGGAAATATCACCACAAAACAAAGAAAATGGAGCTGTGCAGCTTGAAGCCCCACAAAACAAGACCTTTTCCAGTCAATCCCAGCTCCTGACTCTTATTTTGTCTCTTATTTTCTTCTATTTTCTCTTTTTCCTCTGCCCCCATTCTGAAGGATGACCGACCGTATGTATGCAAATACCCGCTGTTTGTTCCAACATCAGGTTTCTCAGTGTATGGATGTCAGTTCCCATATTAATCAAATCCTTTTGCATGGTATCTGCATGCTAAGTGGGCTAGTGTTAGATAACACAGAGATAGATAGACACCGCTTCCTGTAGATAATCTCTTTAACATCAGTATGATTAAAGGCTGCACCTCATATCCATAAGATTCCTGATCCAGTAGCTCTTTTATTGAATCTCTCCTGAATCACATGGGTGTGGGATGTAATGTAGGTGGATAGAAGAATATAAACTAAGCAGGAGGAAAGGAATAAATGAGTGGATTTTGATTTATTAATAACTACTACACTTTGTCTTCTTCTCTCCTTTGAATGGGTGGTTGTGGGATTAAATGAAGGACAGGACAAACATGAAGGAAGAAACAGATGTAATAGGGTCAGAGCTGGGGTGGATAGCAATCTCACTACTGCACAGAAAAATATCTGAATGATGAAGATTAATGTTGTATTAGCAGCACAGTTGTGACTCTGCTGGTATTTGGACAGGGTCCTATTCGACAGAATAAAACAGAGGAGTGAAGCAAAGAGACAGATTGAGGGCTGAATTACAGGCACACTAGAAAGCCAATGGAGACAGTTGAAGAAAGAAAAGGTGAAAAAAAGAAATAAGTGAGACAATGAAAAACTGTAAAAGAGGGAGGGAAGGGTTAAGAAGGAATGTTAACAATACAAATGAGAAAAAAACATAAGCATCAGATTAAAAGAAAAACTTCTCAGATTGAAGGTAAATAAATGTGTTTACTCATCCTATATGTATATATCCTTTATGTACTTCTTTTTTTTCTTTTTAAATTCTATTCATTTACCAATAGTTTTTAATTTGAAACAATCAAGGAGATATACACTTAAAATTTGTTGCATTATTGCTTAACAACACTCGAAGGAAACAGAATCAAAAGCCAGTCTCAGTGTGATTGAGAGAAAGTCGAGAGTCTCTTTTTTGCATCCATTATGACTCATCCACTGACACATCATTAACACTATCCCTCACCTGCTTCCCGGCCCCCATATCTCCTCTTGACACTGGCTGATTAACGAGCTCTGCAGGCCTTCTTCACCCAGTCTCTCCACCTTCTCCCCCAACACCCTGTCATTTTACAAGCCTGTCCATTCTCAATATTTAATTCTGCTGTGTACATCCCACTTAGAGGGACAGTATGGCACGGGATGTTGACTGGGGCCATAGTGGCAAGAAGATTGGAGATAATGTGAGACAACTCTGGCATGTGTGCACATATTGTTTGCATGGGAAATACTTTAATGCTGTAGATAAATCACCTGACTGTCAGTGTGATGGTACAAGAGTTGGTGAAATCCACGGTGGTTCACTGTGAGAGGCCAGAGGTTTGAGTACTTAGATCCCTGGTTGTAGGATGATCCTACAACCGGGCTTTCTTTATGCACCACATGAGGAGTTTTCCACTTATCCAAGCCAATGTAATGTGGGATGTGTTAGATTAACTGAAGTTAGATTTATTAATATCAAGCACTATTTGGACTGATTCTGTAAGTAACGTAAACTTCTTTTTTGAAGTTTCTTTTTTGACGTTTCACCTCCTTCATTTTTTTTTGTCACAACATAACGCTGTGCTCTATTTACTATTTCCTGAGCCAAATGCATTTGTGCTAGTCAAAGTATGGAAACATTGCTGCTACTTTCTCTACGATCTTACATTTGTTGCTACAAACACCTGCATTTATAATTTAACCAACATCCTGTTGCAGAAATGCATGTCAGGCGTTTGTGACAACCCAAATCTGTGCACTAGGCTCTGACGATTCTAACTGTGGCTGTGCTTCCTGCCTCACAGACTTACAGTAAATGCCTCGCTTTCCTTGCACTACTGGCGCATCGCCTCATTGAGGGCAATGTGGTATATCTACGCGTGTCTACCTCTATGAGAAAAGACGTTTTTCTCTCAGCGTGTGCTCATTGTCTTTTCACTTGCTGTCAGCAGGGCAGCGCTGCAGCTCACTTTAATAAAGCATTCATTAATTCCTTCATTAAACCTTATAGTGCTCTGACTGCCTGACTCTGCTCCTGACTTGTGCCGTCACCTGCACCGTTGCGCGAACATCCAGCGCTGAAAAGGTCAAGGTGCCACAGCTGCCGAAGAAGTGAGAGTTTGCAGCTGTAATGCACAGACATAACTGTCAGTGGCTGCACTGAAAGCTGTCAGTGTGACACACACTCCCTGCTCCCTGTGCGAGTGTGTAACTGCGAGCGCCGTGTCCCCTGCAGGTCTGATAGAGACACTGGTTCATCAGGCAGGCTGATGACGGATTGGCACCTCGCTGCTGTAGATATCACATTCACATTGTGAACTGCTGTCCATTTTCTCCACCTGTCAAATGTGACACTCGTAAATCAGTGGTCTCTTGGCGCTGTCATTGTCTTTGGTCTTGTGCTGCATCGTCTTGACGTTTGAGTTGAATTCTTCCATTGGAAAAAGGGTTTTCCATAAATTAAACCAAGTGTTTTGAATTTACATAAAAAGTCTTTTGAGTAGAAATAATGAACACCATCACACCATGTCGCCATTGACAAACGTTAGGGTTTTATATTTACAGTATCTTATTTAGTCCTTTGACCTTATCGGGAACATCTGTTCTGTGGTCTTATAAAGGTGTCACATTTTGCTAAAGTTTATGAGTTTATAAAGTTGTGCAGCCTTGATTTCAGTGCAATCATCACTTGATGAGATCTGCACATCTGAAAGACAGACCTGCTGTTTAGGAATCCATGGAAACATCTGCACTTCACACACTCATTCCCACAGTCCCAGTTTAATAAACCTCTCTTTGCACATGAAGGAACACTATAAAGTTTACAGCAACACACATCTTAACAAGCTGGATTTTAACTTGTGATGAAGGCGTGTTATGTTATAGCTCTCTTCTCACTTACAGCACACACACATATACAATGCATGCGATCTCCAGAGAGAGAAAGAGAAAGAGGGAGAGAGAGAGAGAGAGAGAGAGACAGAAAGAGAGAGAGGATGCAGGGCTCACCATTTGTTAAAAGGTTTATTTTTTTCAATGATCATATCAAGGCTGTAAAGGCAGAGAGAGTGAGTCTATGTACGTAATGAAAGTCCATGTACTGTAATTGACTGGCCTGAGAGGCTTCTCGAGGCAGAGGTGGCAGTTGTTTAATCTAACTTTAGCATATTGTGGTGTGTGTGTGTGAGATTAAGACGGTGAGACTGAATATACCAGGGGGCAGGAAGTAAGTGTGCAGCACTGTGACAGCACCACGTGTAGGTGAAACCACCTGATGAGGTGTTTCACTCCCACACATATAGGCAGCTGTGTGACATTCTGTCAATTATGTTTTCTTTCCTCACAATGAAGCCTGTTTCCATTCTCACTGATACTGTCACCTTGTTGAAAAAAATAAATAAATAACAGGATGTAGTAGAGAAGATGAGATTCTTGTAAAAACAGGTTGTAGCTTCAGCTGGGGCTTGAAAGAACATACAAGCCTGAATGGTAACACAGGCTACAATGATTGGTTCTTGCAGTAGATGACTTTATGATAACACGGCGTGTTTGTGTGAAGTTTCTACATATTTATTCTGCAAATATAGTGTAGATGTGGAGAATGGAAAGATGGTGCTCTTAGAAACCAGGCAGGATTGTGCTGATTGCGCAGCAAGAGGCAGTTTGATTTGCTTCTCTTGATTGCACTCAGAGGTGGTGTCACCTGGTGTTTTTCGCATGTTCCAAGCAATTACATCACGTAACATGATATAGAGACAATGAGCCACAGAGCTGGCTTAATATCAATGTTATGTAATAATTCTGGATAATTTATGTAGCATCTACAGAGCTGTGAATTCAGAGAAAAAAAAACAAACAGAAAATGTGACATACAATACAAGGATGACACTCAGGTACCCAGTAGCAGCAGTTTGGCAAAGTTTCTGGCAGCCATGCAGTGCAAAGCATACATATAGTGTTATTGATAGTGACCATGAAATCTGTGAAAAAAAATCTGTGCAGAAACATATTGTAATATTCCCATGCCAAATGAATTATTTTAACACCAGAGGACAAGGATAAACACTCCATTCAGGAACTCTAGGTCACTTTTATCATGTAAGATGCCTTCAACATTTTACTCTACCCAACTGTTCCTGACTGAGGTTCAAAGATACGACTTAGATTCTCCCTCTGTGCCTTTTCTTCACCTCCGAAAGAGCTGGCAGTGTCTGGTAGAAAGAGCAACATAATCCCTCTCCCTTGTAAACCCTGTCTGCTGTGAGAGCAAGGCCAGATGTGTTGAGCAGTGTGATCAACCTGCTAGACTCATCTGGCTGATGAGGCTGGAATAACAGAGAGCTGCAGGAAGTCAGTGGGAGCCACTGGTAGCATGAAGTAAACAACTGAAGACCTCTGGACTTAACACCTCAGATGCTAACACACACAAACACATGCACACTCACGCACGCACACTCACAAAATACCCAAGTATTTTTGCATGACCACAGTTCCTGTACATGCACACAGTGCCCAGCTATGACTGGGGGATTGTAAAGGGTGGGTGGGGGGGGCTAGGGGGAGGAATGACCAGGAGGAAAACTGGGATTGGAAAGGAGAGGAGGAGCGCTTTCATGTGTAAAACTACTCCCCTTTCCCTCATACATCTCACTTTCCATCTCTCCATTGCTCTTATTTCGCTCCAGCTGTCCCTCCTACCCTCCTTCATCCCCGCTCCCTGCCCGGCTGGCTGGCAATGCTATAAATAAATTGAGCTAGATGTATGATCAGAAATGAATTTATCTGCCTGACGTTTTCCCCGCGACAATTTCCAGGGCAATATGTAACTGTTTGAAGTCTGAGGCGGCGCGAGGTGGTGGCTAACACAATCTTATCAAACCAGAGAGGGCTGGCTGTGGAATCTAAGCAGGCCTCCCCGGTCTGTTGGATATTATTCACTCTGATGGCTTCAAGAGCTTTATCAGCGTGCCAGAAATACTGAGTAACGGAGTAAAGCCTGCTAGTGAATCTGTCTCTGCCTTTGCACACAGACGTTCCTATACTTAAACACACAAATACACATGTTTGCATGCGATGCCCTGTTTAATCACAAACACACATACTTAAAAAGAGGTGCCACACCCCCATACATGCCTGCGTATACTATACTCATTTGCATATTGATCCTCCCAAACACAGGCAGACGTAGGCATAACTGGAGTGGACATACAATCACAGACACGCTGCCTGTCAACCTCCTACAGCCACAGTCACACACACACACACACATGTACACACATTCACACACACACACACACACACACTCTTTCTCTCTCTCACGCACTCACATTGGATTGGACCCAGCGCCTGCCATCTGCGTGTGTTTGTATGTTGGCCTATTGTACCAGGGAATGTGTTATATTAACGTGTGAAAGTGAATGAATGGGTGTTGAAATGAGTCTTTTGATATTTGGAAAGTACAGAAGGTCAGACTGTTACATGCTGTCAGGGCCAACGTTGTTTCTTTGAAGAAAGTTTAGACTGAAGTTTGTACTCAAAGTGCAATTTGGAATGAAATCACTGAGAGCTTTGAAGCCAACATTTATATATATATATATATCTTTATTTAATTTTGATGTGAATTGTACATGGTTTGAATCAAACAGCAATGGGAAAAAAGAACCCTCACCTGTACAATACAGTCATTCTTGGTGGTTTGATGCTGTCACTTCTTTGAAAAGACTTGCATCAAAGTTATTGGTAAATGGCTGCTGGTGCATTTCAGTAAGGTTTTGTTGAGATCAATAGTTGGGTGGCTCTGACGAAAAGAAAAGTTAAAGTTAAACAATGTTTTGAGATCAGATAGGATTTAACAAACTAATATAACTAACTTTTTTTTACAAGTTGATTTTAAGTATTTTCTTTTACTAAATTTTATTTCTACAGTCCCATGTAAAGAATACCAATTCATTCATATTTATCATAAACAGCTTTAGCAGTGATTTAACATCATTTTGTGGTTATACTGAAATCACTGCAATGTCTGTTTTGTTGTTATATGAAGCACATGTAGAAGATTTTCTCCCCGTGAATTTTTTTTCAAATCTAAGTTATTCTGTGATGCTTCAGGTAGCACATTTGTTTTAAATCATCAGACTTTAGATTATTCCTACAGTTGGAAGTCATGTGACGTGTTTACAGGTGCCGGTCATCTCTCTTACTATCTGATCAAACTTGAATGTACAAATAAATTTGAATTTGCAAATCAATCTGTATACCTTAGTAGTAGACACTTAATGTACAGAAAAAAGGGTTCACATGAAAACTATAAGAATGACCTGGTTTGATTTGAGGCCTTGAATTATCATTTTAATGTATCTTTCTCCACAGCTTTGCCACATCTTTCTTCTCTTTATGCAAGAATGAACTCTGATTTTGAGAGTGTACTGTAGTAGTGTGTCAGTGGAGTCTTTTTAATACATTCCCTCTATGATAAAGACGTTTTATATGTTTTAATTTGTTCTTCGTTTGTTCTGTATTGCATTTATAAGGGTCACATATTTTCCTTCTATGGAGCTGAAGCAGAAGAAACTCACTCCACCCTTTCCATTTTTCTTTCCTCAAATACAGAATTGGAAAATGCAGTTGAAAAATATAGTATTAACCCACACTTTGCATGCTGGATGAAGTAATAAAGGCTTTCTCCACAAGCCTGAATATGTCTTTGACCTACTCAGAATGGTGTAGGTTTTTATACATGTCATGCCATGCCATGTGCTGAGATGTGATTTCATACGTACATGTCCATTCATTTTGGTCCAAGCAGGACACAACATATGAAAGAGGACAACTCCATGTCATGGTAAGGATATTTTCATGCAGAGAAATTATTCTGATAACGTTATGTGTTTGCAAATACATGCCGAACAAATTTTGAAAGCTTGGCTTCCAATGTCCACCTCCATTCTTTAAAGAAATTTACAGTAGTCATTTATGTAACAAAAGAGACAAGAAGTGTGTCAAAGAGTGGAATGATTTAAGCAGCAACATTATAGCAACGTCAGCAAAACACGATCTTATGATCCTACTTAGAGCAGAGCTGTTATGTCATGCAGCATATATGCCTAGCCTTAATAAATGCACATAATAATTCAAGTTTTCAAGTTTCACATGTTCGCAGACCAAGTGGAGATGCCCTGCTCATCCAGTTCTTCCATCACTCCACTGATTCTGATTCAATTTCCTGTTCACCAGTCAGGGGAGAGGTGGTGTTTCCTTTCATTCCCTATGAAATCCTAGTTGAAGACATGCAACAACCTGTCACTGGATGAAAAACTTTGTGATTGGTCTGCAGCCACTAATGGCCTGCCCACACTTCAGTCCCAGTGACATCTCCCAGATGCAGATCAGTCAACAGTGTTGTATCTTGATGGGTGAAATCCTTTTGTCTTTCATCTTTTTCTCTTTCTTTTTCTGTGAAACATTGCACTTCTTAAAAACACAGAATTTAGTTATTCAGGAAGAAGAAAAATGACCTTTCCTACTTTTCACACAGGACTGAAAATGACCCTTAGATGGACAGTGTCTGCCATTCTTGCCCCCCTTCCTCTTTTTTTCTCTCTCTATCTCTCTGTCTCTCTCTCACTCACTCACTCACTTACACACACACACTCACACACACACCAATCAGCAGAAGGCTTATTTGAGGTTATTATGGGATATTAGTTTGGCTTGGGAAATGACAGGGCTTTGCACGGATGCTGCCGTTGCATAGCAACCAGAGTAATTTTCAGCTAGCTAGCACTGCTTCATTTTAGGTGATAGAAATGTTGTTTTTTTTTTAATAAAAGTGGAGTGGAGATATTTTTGTCTACCGCCATGGAAAGAAAGAAATGAGGACGGAAAAGACAAAACAAGGGTGATTGTGAAGCAAAAGTACTTTAAATTTGGTTAGAAATGCAGTGGACTTGAACCTAAGTCCTGAATGACAAGGCCATGCTGAACAAACATTTGAAAATCTACAAATGACATATAATACAGGTTCAGCAACACTTATAATATATTTCTTGCTCTACAGATGTACTGAATAATCTTAACTGGCATTATAAATAAGTAATACAATCAATACAGGCCATTAAAGGGAAACTGATTCGTACTTAATGGATTCCTGTTTCCATTGATACCCATAACATTCAAAAATGACTTGAAAAAGAGCCTCAAGCAAAAATACTCTTGCATACTCTTGTGTGCTGTGTCAGAATTTTACCTTTGTCATTTGAAGTCGTGAAAACCTAAATTGTGCTAAGATTTATCTTGCCCATCTGGCTCTACGTTTAACATTTTGGTTATTTAGAACAAGAAGAACACAGCATGGTAGAACCCTCTTGGATGCTGGGAGATATGAGGAAAAAGAAGTAGAGAAAGAGAGAGACAGAGACAGAATTAGTCAAAGGAGAGAGAGATTGAGAGAGGGAGAGAGAGAGAGAGGGAGAGAGAGAGAGAGAGAGCTACTGTAAAACATGGTGCTGTAGTGGCAGATAAGTGTTTTTCTGGTGGGGCAGATTAAAAGACTACAATTTCCCGATGAATATATTAACATTTTATGAGGTGAATCGGGGACTGGCAATCTCTCCCCTTGCATAAATAATGAGCTGCTTTAATATGACTGCCTGGTTGGGAGTCTCCCCTGACATGTGTGAAATTGAATGGGATGGTGTGTGTGCATGTGTGTGTGCGTGCGTGTGTGCGTGAATGTCTTTTGTGGGATGGATAGAAATGGTAAGAAAAGTGTGTATGTGTGTGTTTGTGCATGTATATGTTTGTGTATTTGCAGGATGGGTGTAAATGTGAGTGGATGCCTGTATTCAATTGCGGAAGCATAAGGGGTGTGTGGGGTGTTGGTTGGCAACGTGCATGTGTGTATCTGTATTTGGATGTGAGTTTGGTATTGGCTGTTGGTGTTTGCATGTGTGTGTATGTGTGTGTGTGTGTGTGTGCACATGCAAAGCTAGGATGCTAATGACTGAGTCACTGGCATTGCACCAAGACATTACACACATGTACGTACACACATGCACAGGGGCACGCAAGCACCTTGTTGTTACACGCAATTAAAAGCTTTTCAGCTGCAAATTAGACTGTATAAAACCTCCCAGATTGTATTTGCATGAATGTTTAAAGCAGTGCACCAGTATTACACTAACATTTAGACTTTCTCACGTCCAGTGGTGCAATATCAGATGATCCAAACACCCTGTGAATAACATAGAAACCTATGATTTATGACCTCATGGAGTCATATCTAGGGTGTGTGCTTCTGTGCACCGATTTATTACAATGTCTTTGTTTTTGTTACCGCATTCCCTGCTTTGACCCTGCTTTTGAAAAATAATCAAGCAAAGATAAAGATTACTGTTATGAAAACATAAAGCACTTAAAAGTGCAGAACAGTATGTGTCACAATATCACAGATTCAGGCAACATTAATTTGCGACTTTCGCTCCAAGATTAATTGAAATCAGTGACATCCTCATACATTGAGCAGCCATAAAAAATAATAATAGTAATAAAATAAAGTCGGAGTAATAGTCACAGGACAGACATAGACTCCATTCACTATAACACTCACAACTAGGGGCCGTTTAGAATCTCCCTTCGACCTAAACATGCATGTTAGAACTGTGGGAGGAAACTGTAGCACCTGGAAAAAACACGAAAACCACATAGAAAACAGACATTGGTCAAACCAGGATCTGCACCAGGGGTGCTTGTCTTTTTTCTTTTTTTTTGGAGATAACAGTGCTATTTACTTCTGGTTAAGAAAACATTTCTTTAATTCCAAAAATGTATTTGATTTTGATTGCATGACACTGACATGTTGGTGTTTCTATCTCTATTTTACACTCATATTAACTCAAAGTTTTTGCTGCTAGATGAAAATTTGAATAGTCAGTAAACATAATGAGTTCTCATTTATTTTGCCCCTGGAATACATCCTTATCTTTGTGACTCAGGGCTTGTGTGTGTGTTTAGAGTTGCATCTATTTTTCTGTTCTCTCCTTGACACACAGTTCTTTGGCTTAAGTTTTTGCTGCAGCACACTCTGTATTCTACAAGCAAAAGCAAAATATAATCACAATGAAGCAGCTGAGAACAAAAACTGGTGAAAGCAAAAACCCGGCAAGAAAACAGACATTGAAAACCAACAGCATCCTACAAATGGAATTTGGACCCAATGAAGGCAGCCAGTGAGTTCAAGGATAACAACAATATGATGTTAGAGGGTTGCATTCAAGTAGTGAAATACAATGTATTAAATGGATGGCAGAGTTGGATGAAAATTGAGAAAAAAAATGAGAAAATGAAAAGCTTAGCATCTTCCTCAAAGAGCTTGAGAGGAAGAGAGGATTTCATGTTTTTTTCCCTTACAAATACACTTCTCAATGGAATATGGATCGATTTTCTCTGTTGAAATGTTGTGTAGGTCAAAAGGTGAAACCATGCTGGATCAGATACAAACTTTGGTATAAAAGGTAATATTTTTGATAACCTTTCAAGAGGAATCTTCTTTAATTTCTTCCTTTTCTTATCTATTGACTGACAGTGGCTTCCATACAGCATTCAGACAAAAAATGATTATAATTCAATAGAGGGTGATTCTAAAGCTTGTGAAACTATGAATGCAGTTATGGTTATTTTGTATTATCCTATTAATTTGTGTGATGAAAACAGCTGACATGATCAAGGTGTTCTACTTAATGTGGACCAAAAGTCCGGAACAATAAGTCTTGTGTTAAACGACTGATCACATATCAATAGCAGAAAACAAATCCCGGTCAAGGGTCCTTTTGTAGAGATGGCACGTTCTCCCTGTGTCTGTAAGGGTTTCCTCCAGGTACTCTGGTTCCTCCTACAATTCAAAAACATGAATTAAGTTCAGAAGGGAGTGAAAGGTGTGTGTGATCTGCGATTGACTGGTGACCTGTCCAGGGTATATTTGTTGCTTTTGCCAACTGTGTTAAGACGATGTGTGCAAAGTAGGTAAGATAATAAAAAGAAAAGAGTACATGTGACAGAAGTGAGATGTCTGATAAGCTGATTTAACAGAAATTGGAATGAGAAATAGCTTTGTTTTCCGAAACCTCTCCTTGCATAGATCTAATGAAAAAAATGAGTTGGAAAGAAGGTGGAGAGAAGTGTGTCCGGGTGAGGAGAGATCGCGGATTAGCAAAAATGTGACCCTCAGTGTTTTTTTTTCTGTGTGAAAAAGAGGTCTGAGGCAAACTTGTGCAAGTTTGAGAGGGACCCCCGCTGTTAATTCAAAATGGCCAGTGCAAAACCCAGAAAATGTGCCAGATAGCCAAGTGTGAAAAGATTGAGTTTAAATTGATTTTCATGCGTGAAAACACAAACATGGTGTGAAGTGCATTGCTCCCAGTTTGCTGGCTGTATTTAGAATGGACTTATTGGCTCAGGTGCAAACCAAAAGCCCATGAGTATGGTTAGAACACAAACCATAGTTAACACGCTGGTTTTTTCATTTTACAGTTCTATTCTAGCAGACTCTACACGGCTCTGTGTTCGGGAAAGTGAGGGAGAGATGTAAAGGTAAAGGAGACCACTCTCAAGGAGCCGGGGCAAAGTAATGAGCTGCACTGACAGAGACAATGAATGGTTAAAAAAAGTTAATGAGAACAGCTGCACACGTGAAATCAAGTTAATTGTACACTTGTGATGAAAATGACGAGGTCTCTTTTACCTTGAGACAAGTTGATGAACGGTGGCAGAGCATTTCATGGAGCCTGGCATTAGCCATACTACGAGCAGCCATCTCTTATTCCCTTTGCTCCCTGTGTTACTGTGGCCCTCAGCTCCCAGACTCTATTAAAGTGCTGCATTTTGACGCCTGCTTCCCCAGAGCATGGCAGATTAGCGGGAGAGGGTCAAGCAAAGTTCACAGATAAAGGCCAGTTTGGGGGTGGGGGGTGGGGGGTGGGGGTACAGGGAGTGAGCTAAAGCAAAAAAAAAGGGGGGGGAGAAAAGTTAGAAAGGCGATCTTTCACCTCGCTTTGACATGATGAAATATCCCGAGACATCAGTAACTGATCCAGCATAAAGGTTAGTCTATTATTAGCTTACGTGTGTGTGTGTGGGTGTGTCTGTGTGTGAATACACATCAGCGTGCACATGTGCACGGTCAAGATTTTTACCTTGACAGGGACAGGAAGGTTTAACCATGTGTAATACAGCAGGGAGCAGTGTGTCTGTGACCTGCTGTGATGAAGTATGAATGCTGGGCTCCCCTCGCTACAGCACAAAGTAGAACATGACCTTGACCGGTCATAACTCCTATGTTCCCACTGTGAAACAACTTGGTTGATGGGTCACTCTGCTCTGACTGGTGGTAGTGTGCAGTGTCAAGGGCTGACAAATCATGTACATTTCACTGCTGCAGTATTTCAATAAGATAACCACAAAGGCCT
The DNA here is from genome assembly GCA_029224185.1 of Karalla daura. Taxonomy (NCBI): domain Eukaryota; kingdom Metazoa; phylum Chordata; class Actinopteri; order Chaetodontiformes; family Leiognathidae; genus Karalla; species Karalla daura. The sequence continues at coordinate 16,090,538 of CM055191.1, forward strand.
AGTTTGAAGCAAACTGAGACAAATCTGGAAACTCATCATCATTTTTCTGTGCACTTCCTTTGTGTTTCAAATGTGTTGTTACTCTTAGCCTATTCCTCAACTGTATTTTTTAGTGCATTTACATATTATTACTTTTTATTATTTATTTCTCTACTTCTCTTCTGTTGCCTTGCTACAATAATAAAAAATTCACTGTTGGAAAATACAAGTTATCTTATCTCATCTTATCTAATCTCATCTAGTCTCATCTCATCATCTCATCATTTAAATTTCAGCACAATTTATTAGAACATTTTTAGGCATGGTGATATTTTATTATAAACAGTACATAGTGTACAATATACTGAATGTAATTTTTGTAAATTGGTGAAAATATCCTCAGGAATTTATTTTAATTGATATACATTATTTTGAAAATGCCAGGATTATCCATGATATTAGTTAGCTATTCAGGTATGCAAAGCACTGATTACTTGGACCCCTCTTTAACTTTATTCCAGTCATATTGAGTTCACAATAAATGCTGGTACAGGTGTGTGAAGAAAATCACAAAGCAGAACTACAGCTTCAAATTTAATCTAAATTTTAAGTGCCAATTCACAACAACGTTATCTTGGGGCACTTTACATAAGAAAACAAACATTTATAGAGCAGAGCACCATGAAACTAAACAGACCCACATGAGCATACTGGAGCAACAGGGATGAGGAATCGGTCATCTGTCAACTACCGGTTGGAATTGTGTGTAAATTGTGAAGTGAATATATGTAGCGCAGAAGCAGTAATAACACAAATTAGTTGGGCATGCAAAAGGTCCAGGGTTCACCATATTGTCCAAGCGGCTCCAGAAATCACACACTATAGCACTTCATGAAATGAGGAGGAGCAGGAGATCAGGAGCAGAACCATCCAGAGAGTCCAGGATGGACCTGGATCCAGCACAGCATCCAAGCAGCTTCAGGTGGTAGTGGGTGTGGGGGATGTCAAAGATGAATGCATCCACAGTAGCAGCAGAAGGTGGAGGCAGGGCACAGATGAAGGTGGAGGCAGGGCACATTCATGGGGTCTAGGAGGGGAGAGGCACAAAGACTTCAGGGACCAGGAAGTTAACAGTCCAACATGTTAGTTCTAGAAAGGAATGAGATGGAGGACAGAAGAGCAGAGAGAAGAAGAGGGGTTTAGGGTCAGAGAATGAGGAAATGAAGAGGAAAGAGAGGGAACGAGGATGGGGAACTCATTGAACTGGGGCACTGCCTACAGCATATCTAGGACCTGCAGTCTGCAGTCCTTCACATAGTAAAGGTTTGACATTAAATACATATTCCCCATTTCTTGCTGTGTATCACAATGGACATTCCCTTGTACACATTTGAAGGTGGTGGAGGACACACAAATTAATGTGCAAACAGTACAAATAGTGAGAAGTGTATGATTATGAGTTGATTTTACTCATCATCTTAACACCTAATGAATGAGTTGCGGATGGCAGTCCTCCACTGTAATCTGCATGAATTATTGAGCTTCATGCATGCTGGTCCAACGGTTAGGGATTGTGCAATGATACAAAAGCTAATTTATGACACTGGGATGGACCTTGTGGACGTGGGAGAGACATTTAGTGTATGACATGCTAGGAATGGTACACTAAATACTCTACAAACACCAACGTATCACATTTAAATTGAACATACTCCTCCTCCCAGAGCAAACACAACTAGTTCAATTAGTTCCCAATTCAGTAAATCGGCGTGATAAGCAGAACACAACGCTAACAAGACCATCTGTTCCCCAAGAGGGCCTGTCTTTCCTGATATGCTGTACACACACCTGCACACACACCACCCATACACACACACACACACACACACACACACACACACACACACACACAAACTCTTAATACAGGTAGATCAAGCGGTACCCTGGGAATTCCTTTTGACGCTCTTTACTATGCCAGTGGGACTTTTCACATATACACACAGAGACACACACACACACAAACCACTATGCTACATGCAGGTCAATCATGTCTGCTGGAAAGAACTCAGAGACTGACTTTTGGGGCTTACACAGACACACACACTCACACACTCACACACAGAGTCAGCCACTTGTTTCACATATAGGATAGTCAGGATTACAGATTTCCCAGAGCTAGGAATCCTGGGGGATCACTGACACAACTGATTGCAGTGAACCAAAGAGGAAGGATTGAAACCGAATGTGCATCTGCTCTCTTCTCTCATGTCCTTTGTTAGAGTCTGTACATCTCCACCCTGCTCTTCTCTTCTTTAAAATCTTATCATCTTTCAGTGCCTTTGTCCACTTCCCTTCTTTCTTGTCTTTTTTAAATAGACGTAAGCAGGATGTACTGATACCTTATGTCTAAACTGCATATAATGTAATGCAATCTAACAGAGGAAGGCAGTGATATCACACAAAGAACAAATCCTCTTGCTCCTGGTGTGTTCTTAACATTCTTAACTTCTAAAATTGACTGATTTATAGACATACCGGGACATATTTTCTCACGCTGCACTTTCGGACAGGTTTGTTACACAGGTACTGGTCAGGTGCTTTCTGCTGATGTCACTGAATGAGTCAGTGCATGCTTAGGTACAGTGAATCATAGAAGGTCACCACTGTGACTGAATAGCAACACTGTTTACTTTATGTGTGTGTGTGTGTGTGTGTGTGTGTGTGTGTGTGTGTGTGTGTGTGTCTGTGTCTGTGAGCGGAGAGAGAGATAGAGAGAGAGAGAGGAGAGAGAGGGCGGTCTCCCATTTACATGTTGGTAAATATCCTTAAAGTGATATTACATCATATTTAGGGTTACTCAAAACCATACCATGCCATGACATGGTATGGTTAGTCTCAACCTATTGTTAGACTGCACATGGTGTCCCTTAGCTTTCCTTGCCTAGAGTGCATGTCTATCTGTCTTCTGTGTGCTTTTGTGAGTCCACATACGTGTATAATAGTCTACAACCGTGTGTGTGAGTGTGTGTGTGTGTGTGTGTGTGTATGTGTGTGTGCACGTGCATGTGTATTCCCAGCACAGCTCCTGTCCGTTGTCAGTGTCAAAGCCGGTCCGTTGGGCCTTTCAGTGCACAGGTGGCGATAGACTGGCCCCTAATGAGTCCATATGGGACTGTCTGGGAAAGGTGTGTTCCTCTGTGTGTGTGTGTGTGTGTGTGTGTGTGTGTGAGTGCATGTGTTCTCCCATGAAAGCTACTGTGTATATATTGATGCTCCCATTGTGTGCATGTTCGTTTAAGAGGTAAAACCTGGTGTACGTGAGAGAGTACAACCCACCTTGTGAGCGCAGTTTAAAGGAAACTTCACTCATAGATGAACACAGTGAACCTGCCAAATGCTCCTTCTCATGATCCTGTTGTCTTTCAGGCTGTTTAGGCGGTTTTTATTTTGTGGCTTTTTGTGTTGCTTTGCTGCATTGGGTGCCGAGCATACAAAATTACAACTGTACATAACAGGCTCCTGGCAGGAACGTGTCATGAGCACACTTACCCGACTTGCCTTTGTGTGCATATCTGTCTTTAAGTCAGATTCCATATCATTAAGGCATGTTATACTGCATGTGTGCAGTATGTTTACCTGCTGATTCGCTGCCAGTGGCCCCAGTACGCCTTCCTGTCAGTGTTTCGCTGCATCCACACTCTCTCTGCCAACAAGAGGTCTTCAAAGAACATAAAGTCAAACCCAGCACATCTATAAACACAAGCATGCATCCCCTGAGAAAAAAAAGGAATAAATAAATTCTTTGCATGCACATAGGCAATTCACACACAAACACGGATTTTCTAGGACTGTTCAGGTATATCCAAATATAAATAATCAGATTTTAATAGAGTGGGTTTCTACAGATATTGACATTTAATGTTTTACCATCTGACATAAGCCAAGTAGATGCTTCAAAAATGACGTGCTTCAAAAATCCCAAAAATGTTTGTCCCATAAATATTGTGCTGTGTAACAAGTTATTTTCTCAGCATGTCGGTAGCATTTGAATGTCCCTGTGCACAAACATGCAGCAGTTAGATCAGTTAAACTGAACTTCAATGAACAAACAGCTCTGTTGTGTGTCTCACACAGTTGATAATGTTTACACTCTGTTGAAAACACTGGAGTGTGTGTGTGTGTGCGCGTGCATATTTTTCCATGTGAGTTCAGATGTGCTATCTTCTTATCTATTGACACAACATAATGTGTGAGTCACTGAGTCAGTGTTTTAAAGCTGGTCCGACCTGTCTGTTGCATAAAACCGTCTTCTCTGTCACCTTCTGGGTCAGACAGGCGGCTGCAGAGACAATAACAATGCAGCCTTAACGTCTGTAAAAACTATTTCCATTTACACAGCATGTAAAGGGCCTCAAGTAAACACTCTGACATGTTTGTATGATGTCAAAACACTTACTTAAAAATCTGCTTCTGCATTAGTAGCATGCTGCTGTCAATGTGTTAGACGTTTTATTTGGAACACCATTAAAACCAATAAATCAATGTGTGAAGAAAATAGTCAAGGAAGTGTGATACTTTGAGAAATGTCATAATTACAGTTATTGTGAGGCTTTCATGATAGACGATTATAAAGTGTTGTTTAAGTCCTGCCAGAACTTGTTAAATATGTCTGTCAAACTGTTTTTCCTCCTTGTCTTTCAGCAGTGAGGACAAAAAAAAAAACATTACGGGCTGATCAACATGTCACATCATTTTAATTCATTTCATTAATCACAGACCTGCAGACAAATATAGGAACAATTTCTCTCATTTACCCATAAAAAATTGGTCGAATTAGATGACAAAGAGGAGATTACAGGTTGATATGCTCTGTTGGTTGCAACAGTAAGCAGTTACCTGGAGCACTGCGATGCACTGCTTCTCTCATTTGATGAACCACTTGTTAATTGAAGACAAATTGTATTAAGATTATGGAATCTAACCGTCTGAGAGATTTTCTACATGAGCTATGCTGAAGTCACTGAACAAAATCAGGAATGAAGTGACAAGATCTCAGTAACAAACTGGAATCCTTATTATTCCCGTTCCCCAGTTTAATCAGACGTCACGTCGCACCAAAGTGACTACATAGTAATAATCCATCAAAGCCCCCTCCCCAGCCCCACACCCCTCACACAACAGATGTAGGTCTTTCACAAATATAATTGGGAGGAATCAAGACAGCAGGAGATCTGTGAACAACTGATGAAAAAACAAATGTTCTCTTCCTTCTAAATTGTTTAAGAATAACTCCTCTTATTTGTGCAAAGGGCACTTCATCGTCTTATGTTTCACATAATAAAACAATCTCCTCTCACACGTCTGAGAAGGGAAAATGAATTAAGAGGGAAATTTGGTATATTACAAACAGATGAGTGAGACAGAAAAGAATATGAGGAGGATTTAATGCACTTGACCACCTACTGAGAATAGAGCTATATCAAACACAGTGAGGAAATGCAGTTTAATGTGAGAGACGTGACTTATGCAAGAGAGGAAAATTACTGCTTTATTGCTATAATGTCAGCTGACGATAGATCTGAATCATGATCAACACTGTGCCCAGTTACCTCCCCGGGTTGCTGGCTGCTCATGCAAGCCCAGACAATGTGTGACCTTATGATGACGAGACAAGACTCCTAATGCCTTTTTTTCTTACAGCACCTCAGATAAATTTATTGACTCTCTGGACTTCTGACTCAGAGTGCTTGTTTGACCTTTGGAAATACAAGAATGAAAGCTTTTAATAAATAAATAATTTTAATTTGAAATTCATTCTGTCTTACGAGTATGACATAGCTCCTCTTAAAGGTCCATCCATCCATCAGTTATCATCCATCCCGTTTTGTACCCAATGGTGTCACATGGATTATTGTGGTGCCCATCTCCAGTGCATAAAGGTTGAAAGCAAGAAATACACCTAGGACAGGTCTCCAGTCCATCATGCATTTTGATTTGACAGATTTGTATATTACATAACAAAAACATGTTGGACCCAAATCTTGATTTTACCCAACACTCCAATTAACTCAAGGATAGAAATTGATCTTGTGGAGGGTGTCTTGAACTTGAATTCTTGAATACAAATACAACTTTTGTGGATCTTCAGCAGGCGAATAGGACATGTAAAACAACATGATATGATTGTGCATGTACTTTGGACCATTATATCTGCCATGAATAAGCACAGTTAAGAGGCAGTAACAGGCAAGTAATCAGATACATCTTTTAATCTTTACATAGATGTTTTCTGTCTTTTGGTTGAATTATTTCTTTGAAAGATGAGGGCAGAGGTAAAGAGCCGAGATTCTGTATGGTGAATACAGCCAACTGAAGCTTTTCATGAAGAAAAATACTTGAAAATGAAAATAAAGCAACCATGTTTTTGAAATTACAAAGCAGGTTCTAAAAGGGATGCAAAGGCTACCTAAAAGCTGCATCTCAAAGAAAATTTTATATAGAAAGTGATTTCAGCAGAAACCATGAGGATCTCTAAGGTAGGGAAAGGAAAAAAAACGAGAAAAAAACATTAGAGCATCTCGCTCATGCTATGGCACAAACAGATGCCATTTACTTAAAAGGAGGAAAGCACAGCACATTCAGCCTCCTCAATGGACTATCTATCTATCTATATGAGCCTAGTGATGGTTTTCTTTAAATTTCCAGTAATTTTACAGAAATTTTACAGGCATACAGACACAAAAGGACTCAACAAGACCCAAGATAAAAGTGAGAAGAACAGAGGAGGAAATATATGTAATCTACCTATAATTAAGAGAAATAGATACACACACATACACTGGGAGCAAACACCTAGCATAAATTGATGCATTTTACTGTAAGTGGCGAGGGATGTGCTATGTAGTTGCCATTTACAAATAATGGACCTGTCATATGATGTGGAAAGATGGTGGAGGGGAACATGGGGGATGTTCCTTGTTCATTGGATGCATGTTTATGTAAAGGTCAACCTTATTATGTTGATATAGAAAGAGCACTGTGGCCTAAACAAGCTTGTCAACCACAGCAAGTATATGTCAGGGTTACAGTGAGTGCAGACAGACCTATTGGTGATTTAGGCTAGCGCTACAGCTCTGCAAAAAGGGGAAATGGCTTTCATTAACAACAAAAAAAAGACATCATTTCTTGAACAAATGTGAGGTCCATGATGTGCCAGTAGGTTAAAGCATGCACTGCCCTGACCATAGAGAGGACATTTAGCTTTTAGGGTATAAAATGTTTGCACAAATTTATATTCAACATATCAATTTGCACAAACCACTTATAACATTAGCAGAGATTTTCATCGTATACAAACACATATTAATAATAAATATCTCCATTTCATGATCTTGAAAAAGTGTAATCTTCTTGAATATCAAGATCAAAGCATCTCAAAGGTTTTGAAATAACATTCTTTCCAATGACAGCTGCTAATACTCCAAAATAAAGGGTCAAAAATTTCATCTCTCAAAGATTTTCACGAAACATAGGATTGTGATAAAGCTTCAAGAAGGTGAAAGCAGTGTAATTCTTCCTCATGAATAATTCATTCCCTCCCCCTCTCCACCCTTGATTTTCCCTGACAGGTGCCTGGGTGTCCTCTTCCATTACCCATGTCATTTCCTCTCCTTCAACTGCAATCCCCTCTCATGTCCTTAACACTGATCTCCGAGGACTGACATGCAAGTGGAGGGACTGGATGTGGTGAGAGGGAGGTGGGGAGGGAGAGGGGAAAATGTGAGAAAGAGGGGTGGAAACTAGGAGAAAAGACAAGATAGAAGGATATAAGTGGCTATAGTGGGTGATAATATTTGCAATATTGAGTTTATATGAAAACATACATATGTAGGTGTAACACACAAGCATATGGCAGACCCACCAATCTGGTGATTGTGTCACAATCATCTGCACTTAGCTATGAAAAGGAAAGGCAACTGATCAATAAATAATTATAGTCAAACCACAAACTTGTCCTAAACTAAACCATCCAGCCAGCCATCCAGCCATTATGTTACCCACTTTATACCTAACTGGTGACACAGGGGTCTGCTGGACTCTGTGCACATCGGAAATTTCCACCCTGAACAAGTTGCTAGTCCACTCTCCAGGATGCACACCATTCACTGTCACTGTTTGACAGAGTTCACATCTCTTCCTGAACTTACATGTTTTGGGATTATGGGAGGAAATTGGAATACCAAGAGATTAACTAGATATGCAGAAAACTTTTGCTGTGATGTGACAGTGCCAACTACAAGCGACCGTGCCGTCCGTAGACTATACCAAGTGGTTGAAATGCCAAAACATAACCACACTGTGACATCACTTCACTTTCTTTTTGTTGACTACCAACTGAGCTACACAGTGCCACAGTTCCTCAGTCCAGGGAACTGGGTTGAAACCCTAGTCTGGGTCTTTTTCATGGCTTTCCACCCATCACTTTTCATAAGTCCTGTCCCCTACCTAAATTAAGGTGAGAAATGCAACAGGAACAGTGGGTCTGTGACACAACTCTGCATGACACCAAGCGATAATTCTAGAAAGGGCAGCCAAGAAGTTGGCCAAGCAACCTAACTTAACTAATTTAAAAAGTAAAAGCCAATACAGGATATAAAACAGTTAGAGCCACACAGGATGAATATGCAGCCAAGCGGGCAGTCAGATTTGTATCAACCAACCACTTTACGTTCAGATAGAGAAAGCAGTGAGAACTAGCTTGTAAGTCCCCTGCCTCCAGACAGACAGCTTTCCATCCAAAAGGCAATCAGATAGATATGAAGCGTGGCTCACAGTAAGGCTCACAGACAGATAGACAGATAGAGCAAGCGCTGCTGCTGCTGCCGCTTTGGTGCTGTTCTTCCCCTCCAGTGACACTAGATAACAGCGTGCAGCTAGACAAAGTAATCCACCATAAAAATACTGTTAGAGCTACCCAGAGATAGATAAACGCTGACAGAGGCGGAGGAGGAGAAGGAGGAGAGAGATAACTGTGGATTGGGAGGCATTTTGGGGTATTTGGACATGAGGGAAAGAAGGCTTAGAGAATGGGATGCAGAGAGAAAAGAGGAAGGGGGGCAAGTGGTTGAGGGAGAGGAGCCTAGGAGATGAAAAGACAAAGGAAACAGAGCTTGGAGAATGGAGGATGAGGAGTGACAACAAAAACACAAAAGTGTGAAAGTGACTTGTTGTAAATGAGTGTTTCTTTGCTGTTTTTTCTCAGGCTGCATTCCTCCAGACACCTAAGACAATGGTTGATTAATGGTAAGAGATGGGGGGGGGGGGTGCGGCAGGTGGAGGGAAAAAGTGGATATCGGAAGACGAAAGGAGCCAACAGGGGCATGAGTGAAAAGACAAAAGGTAAAGGGAGAATAGACAGTCAGAAATCGATGATCTTGGCTGCATATTGGCTTTCTCCCCCTGTCTCTACACCTTTCTGTTTCTCTTTGTTTCTCTCTTCTCTCTTTTTCATCTCTCTTTGCTGCTACTATAATGCACCCTCTCTGTCTACTGGTTGTCTGCATCCCCATCACCCTCTCTCTCCCGCTCTTTCTCTCTCTCCCTCTCTCTCTCCCTCCCCTCTCTCACTCTGTCTCTGACTCTAGACAGTCTTAAATGTAGGTCACCATGTCTGGAAGCTCATCTCTCTTTCTGCCTCTCTCTCTCTCTCTCTCTCTCTCTCTCTCTCTCTCTCTCTCTCTCTCTCTCTATCTCTCTCTCTTTCTCCCTCACCATTCATTCTTTCCAGCCTTTTCTGTCTCTCCCTCTCCTCCACTGGGGCTGCAATTTCTCCGGGCTGGGTGCCGCTTGCTGGACAGCTCGCCTGGCTGGATACCGCTGTGCTGGATATGATTTATATTGCGTATCGAGAGTGCAGAATCTGCACAATCACAAGGCCCGGCTGCATCTATATCCTGGAAGGAGAGCGGGGGATTTCCATTGCTTTATCAGCAGTAGCACACAGGTGGAGACTTAGCATAGCCAGAGCCCAAGGGGTCATCTGCTGAAAGAGTGTTTTAAAGGAAGAACAGGGAGAAACCTTTGGCATCGCTCCTGCCTTCTCCCATCCAAAAAAGAAAAAAAAAGACCACTGGAACATTGCACATTCGCTTGCTTCCAGAATCCACCACATAGGTCCAAATTCCCTTCTTCTGTCTTCCCACTTTTTGGGTGTCTGTTCATTGGCTGGCAGGTTGAGTTGTGCATATTCCTCTTGCAATGACGATACTCCCGAATCTCTTTGGAACAACTTTGAGCAGAAGCAGAGAAATCCCTGAAACGTCTGCCGGATTTTTGCAGCAGCTCTCCGTTCGGAAATATGAAAAATGCCGCGCTGTCTTGCTTTTGCTTGCTCCTCGTCTCTCCCCTTCCAAAAAATATGGGAGTGGAGCAGAGAAGAGTGTGTGTGTGAGTGTGTGTCTGCTTCCCCTGCCTGCCGCAGTGCAGAGCGACTGGCTTGGAGAAGTGAGGGAGGCAAAACGCAGACTGTTGCTAACTCTGTGGTGGCAGACTGGCAGAAAGTGTCGAGCGAGTGTGTGTATGTGTGAGTGTGTGTGTAGCTAGCTGGCTGCAGTTTTGTAGTACATTGCAATCAGCTGAGGCCATCAATCAGCCATCACTCACTGTCACCAGTAGTCTTTTGTCATAACAAATAGCCATGTGTTTTTGTGGGAGGGTGAGTGGGAGTATACGTGGGTGTGGACATGACAATCAGTGACACGCGCACACACACACACACACACACACACACACACACACATGCACACAGTCTCAGACAGAAATATAAAAATCAATTGTCATTTCTTGAGTTATGGTTGGAAATTCCATTTGGAAGACTGTACTGAGTTGCATCTCTGACTGCATCTCAATTGTTCAAAGGTATGATTCAAGTGATTATAGCAAAGCAGCCTCGCCCTGGAGTAACTTCTATCAACAAGGCCAGGTGTTCAAAGTGCACCTGATCCTATAGACTGGTGTTTACCTGCCTCAGCAGGGACTAAGAGACAGATGTTGCTTCACTCCAGCAGATGCTCCTTTATTCCTGTTCACTCATAAGCCTTTAATCATTCCATAGGTGAAGGGATAAGCAAGTAGCGTGAGTGATGGCAGCGTTTGAACCTGATGAACTTGCAGCAAACCTTGTGTGTATAGTTTATAATGTGTATATAATTTAGTGTCTTACATTGTGACTGATGTGTCAGCTGTGGTCATGATATAGGATCAGACAACAGATAGCACAGAGGAAGTGAAGAACCAAAACGATTTACTGATTTACTGTGGGCTATTATGGGATCTTTGAAAGGAAACTTTACAGGTCAGTACTTTGTACAAATGCAAGAGGGTGCTACTTATCTATAAGTCCAGCAAATCTAGCAGCATAAAAGCATTGAGCACTGACAGCTCATTACAAAACAGTAGTCTCTTCGGATACGAGGGTTTTTTTTAATGATTAAAAGCGCATCATGGTGATGGTTCACTCTTAGTTCTTAATTTCTGCTGTCTTGTGAGTTGCCATTTCATTGATGCCAGCATAGGTCATTCAAACATAGTTGTCACTCATTGTTCAAGTGATTACCAAATTATCTAACGTAAATTATCACATAAATTGTCATAAATTAACACACTAATAACTAACTAGCATTGTCAAAGCTATGATTGAGAACATACTTTCCTAAAGGAAGTTTTTATCAATTAGGATTAGTATTCAAATACACCAGCAAATGGTGTGGTATAGAACTAAATGTGATGCATTTAGTGACTTGTTATAGAAGTTTTCATGTTTTGATCAAACCTAATTATTTCTTTATAGACATTGTTTTTTTTACTGTTAATTCTCAGTCGTGATTACTCCTGAAGCTCAGTTTAAGATTCTTCAACTTGTTGTCTGAAGCATGGACTAACCTCTGTCAATCCATTTCCTCAGATCCCGTCCAGTTAGGGTGGCAGCTGCACCCTCAGGCCTGTGTAGGCTGAGGTCACCCTCAGGTCTTCTTCAGTGAAAAAGAGATTTGTCTAAAAGTTTGGAACCACACCCATCTAGATTCGCACATAGATACATGTAGTGCTTGGCTTAAAACACAACCTCATCCAGACTGCCATGTCACATAGAACTAACTCAACATGTTGACATAGGTTTTCAGCGCTGTCTTAATTTGTACTGAAGAAAGTAACCGCAATTCATTGACGTGGAAACTCATCCATAGGCTGTCACAAGTGGGTTTTCTGTTTTCATAAGCGATGATTTATGAAAGCAAGCGTGTCAAATGTATGTGCTATGTAATTATGGACGTGTGTGTGTTTAAGTGTTTTTTCAGCATTGAAGATAAGCAGACAGATGGATGGTGCCTCATTGGTCTGAACAGCTGGTGGTTATTGGTTATGTGTTGCTAACAGACTATAAAGCTCAGTCCTCATACTGTTAACACATGGTACTTGACTTCCATGCTGATATAGAAAACACAGAAAGGATGTGATTCCCGGGGACTTTCAGGTTTTCAATCACACGCAAAGCAATTTATTTTCATGACTAAAAGAATTCAATTTGTAATGAAATATTGCCGTCCCTAAAAAAATCCTTATTAATCTTGATTAATGTCATCAAGACAATACCTTCAGTTTCATATTATATTCATCAGAGATCACTCAATTGCTGTTGGCAATCTTAATCTTGAAGTCTTGACTGTTTCCTGATAATATATTCTTTCATCGGTCTTACAACTGGGAAATTCATAAAATTTATATATCTCCATATCTTCTCTTAATATTTCAGAGTTCCAACAAAATAAAACAATTTCACATCATATCTTAAGATAAAAACATGGAAGTAGAGGGTTACATACAGCAGTGTGATCACGGTCACAGAGCTGCATATATGTCATTCACCTGATGAAGACTGAGGCAACGTAAACACATGTGACAACCCCTTTAAAACCTCTCTCTCTAACTTAATCTGTCTCTTTCCACTCTCTCTCTCTCTCACCCCCCCCCCCCCCCAACCACACACACACACACACACACACACACGTTGTCAGCCACATCCTCTGCCTGCCAGGTGTGAAGAGGGAGATGGCAGTTAGTAATTGGTGAGAAAGCACTTTGTCACTTGCTGGATGGAGGATAGATTACATCCAATATGTTTCTAATGTGTTGGAAGACAGGGGATAGAAATCATATCCATCCTTATTACAAACAGCCAAAGGTAAAAGTGAGAGATAAAATGTGATGCCCTCTCTGACTGGCATTTTTAATATAATGTGTTCTAGTATCACAGAACTGCTCATTTGTCTAAGCAACTCTCTTATACAATTGCAAAAGATCCTCTATATACTATTGTATGTTATTTCAATCAGACAGATGCACAGTCCATATGTATAATTTATATTTCAGGATGAAATCCAAGATCTAAGAGGTACAAAAGTTTCTAAAACAGATTTGATCTTATTAACAGCATTTACAGAGATCCAGGTGTCGTGTTAAAACACAACAAGTTTAAGCACATCTTACCTCTGGGCACTTCACAATTTGATTTATCTAGTCGTTTTTATATAGCCATTCTTAAAGATGCTGCTGTCACATCAAATGATTTTATTTTGATCTACTGCTGAGTTAATTCAAGTCTCATTAACTCAACTGTCATCAAAGCATGTGCTTAAAACTGTGCTATTTTTGTGTTCTTAAAACACTGATATATTGAGGCAGGTTGTCAACAGCCTGACTACAAACTGCATCCATTCTCTCAAATATTAACTCTAGAATGGTGTCTGACATTTGTTTTTCAGCAATAACACAAACTTTATCTATCAAATCTGTGCTACCTAAGTGACTGAGGTGGTGTTATATTTCTAACTAGGGGTTCTGTGAATATGGTATCTTTATTTTGTGTCTGTACAGGACAGTGTGTTTTGTACGGTATGTGCCATGAAAAGTAAAAAAGTGTAAGACCTTTTATGCTACCATTCTATACAGATAGTTGCATGTTGCTAGTGACTGGTCAGACTGTGTCTATCTCAATGCGATGCAAGAACCTTGTTCTGACTGAAGGCCAAGGTTTCACATGGAAAGGCAGATATATTTTCTCAGCTTATTCTATTTTATGCCTCTGCTTTCCTCCGTATCCTCTCTGCAGGCTCCTTCTTTCTTCTTCCTTCTCCTTCTTTTTTCTGACTTCCCCTTCCTTTGACCCTGACCCTGATATTGACTGACTGTGCCATCAAGCCCGTGAAAGAGCAGAGCTCAACTTTTGTTATGTCAAAACCATCTGTGGGTGTGTGGCATGTGTGTGTGATTCATTCTCTGAAAGAGGTAGTGACTCTCAAGAGATGTGAACCACACACACATGCTGCCGCCTCATCACCCAAGGTTCACTCCTGGGACCCTTCCATGTGTGTCATCCATGCAGTCTGCCCGGGGTGGGTTAGAAGGTGTGGTGGTGTCTCAAGAGATGTATGACACACACATACACACACACACACACACACACACACACACACACACACACACACACACACACACACAGGAGCACCCAGGAGTAAAGGTTGCAAGACAAGGTGACACCACATCTCTCTGATACCTGGTTTCTGTCAAGGCTTGGTGACAACTGGTCACCTTTGACTGGACACACACCCACACACAAATATATATGTAAATACCCTGAGATAAGCATGCACAAACATGCATACTTGAAACATTTGCCCATCCACACAAAATCAAACACCGAAATGTGCAGATGAACACAGATATATGCATGCAAATACATATATGCAGCAGTCTACACACGGAGATTGGAACGTGCAGACAAGCAAATCCCAGTGTTCACACTGTCCATTTCTGATTTAAGCTACTCTACCACCTCACACAGCAGACTGTCTGCCCTGACCGGTCACCTGCAGCAGTGACAGGAACAAGGAGTCTCACACTGTGTCACTTTCCACATGAAGGTCACATGCCAAATGTCATAGGTATTTTAATATGCACATGCCACATGTCATGTTTAATGCTGTTAAGCCCCAGGATGGCAGTTGAGGATAACAGCCTGAACCTGTTTCATACAGCCTGTTCACTATGTTCTGTGTCATATTATAAGATTAATATAAAGTACAACATTATTTATTAGATCACTGAGAAAATAATTTTAGAGGCAATAAAAAAATCTATCTATCTATCTATCTATCTATCTATCTATCTATCTATCTATCTATCTATCTATCTATCTATCTATCTATCTATCTATCTATCTATCTATCTATCTATCTATCTATCTATCTATCTATCTATCTATCTATCTATCTATCTATCTATCTATCTATCTATCTATCTATCTATCTATCTATCTATCTATCTATCTATCTATCTATCTATCTACTTTCTAAATTAAATAAGGTGCATTGTTGCATCTTATTGCAAGAGAGTACATCTGCATTGGCTTTCTCCAAGTAAGCAGGTTTTCTTCAACAGCCCAAAAACATGGACGCTTAGGTCAGTAGGAGACTGGATTGCTCCTTGTAAGTGAGAGAATGATAGAATCTGTGTGTGTGTGTATGTGTGTGCCCTGTGATGTGTGTGTGCCCTGTGATGGACTAGTGACCTGTCCAGAGAATATTCCCAGCACTCAACCTGTGTGCACTGGAGATGCTATTAAGGAGACAAAACGAGTAAGATAATCAATGGATGGATGATTGGTTGGAATTTCTACATGTCTACATGATGTTGGCTCATCGTATTGAATACGTTACTGGGCAACACAGCTCACCTCTCTTAATATAAAGATTTATCTCTATACAGAGATTTATCTCTATAGTTATCAGGTTTCCCATGCCGCTAAAGCTGACGATGTTGCCATGCAACAAAAACATTTAGGAGTCCTGATGTTGCAAGAAATTAAAACAAATTATGTAACACTTGATAAGAAATAAAGATACACTAATGCAAAAACTTTGTTCCAGGCTTTTATAAAAATACGATCATTAAATATTGTGCTGTGCCTTTGCACATATTCTCTCAAAGTAAAGAATCAATTTGACCTCATGACACTGTGCAGAAATAAGAAATATTTGTAAATGCTGCAATCTTACATATTGCTTTTCACACATTTTCCTGCTTGATGTGTGTGTATGTGTGTGTATGTATGCTCTGCTTAATGACTAACTTGGTAGTCTGGCCCTGCCTGTATTTATTCTTCCTGACAGAAACAACCTTGAAATGCGACAGATGTTCAAATTCACCTTCCTGAACTTCACAAATCAAAGCTAGACCACTAATAATGAGCTCTTGTCAGTTGAGAAAGCGGAAAGATTGCAGGGGTAAAGTAAGTATACAGACACACACACACACACACACACACACACACTTCCAAACACACATTGCCAATCATTAACAGCAAAGCTCGGGTCATACTTTGCAGCTGCTCTTTCTGGATAAGATAAGACTTTGACTACTGAGAGTTTGTGTGCATGTGCGTGAGTGTGAGTGTGTGTGTGTGTGTGTGTGTGCGTGCGTGTGTGCATGTGTGCGTGTTTATGTCTGCATCTTTGTATCTGTGCCTGAAAACACCTGTTCAAACAAAGCTTTAGAAATACGACTGAATAAATACATTTCATATATACAGTAACCAGCCATCTGTCTGTTGTAAAACACAGGCTTGTGAGCATCGACTTTGATGACAGTAAAAATATAATAAAGCAAGGTGTTTCATTTTATATGCTCTAGATTAGTGATGCCTGCTCTGTACTGTATTGTTCCATGAGAGCACAATGTCCATTATGAATTACATAGTTTTGATGACTTGCTGCTCACCACACTGTGAAGAGGCACAGCGGGGGTAACCACAGCCCATTCTCTTTTCCACTGGTGGAAGTACATCCACATTCACCTCTAGAAAAACAGATGAGACCTGTCTGTTATCCTTGTAAAATTCCAGTTATAAGTTATGCCACTCACTCCAATCTAGCCAATCAATCAATTCATATATAAATGCCCTCTCCTGTTGCTGAATGAATCCCTTTACAGTCACTCTTGCAGCCAGGTATGTGGTCCATCTGCAGGTTCTAATAATATTGGCATGCATTGTTAAAGTATGATTACACACAGAATCTACTGGTTATCTTGTTTAACTCTTGCATAACCAACCTCAAATTGAAACATAACCAAGCAGATTTTTGTCAATATGTGGAGACATCATGCTGAGTAGCTCAATATTGTGCTAGTTTAAGACGTGAGCACAATCAGGTGTGTTAGGGCTGGTAACAACACACCATTCACTCTCAAATTCCCACTTAGAGACAAGATTTCAATATCATAAAAGTCAACTCAAAACAACAATAAAAACATCTCATTGAATAGATTGACATATTCTTGTAAAGCTATTTACAAAAAATGTATTTTCCATTTTATCTTTCTTGCCTTCTCACATGTCTGAATAAACCCTTTTTTGCAACATCTTAATAAGCTGACTTGTTAGGGTGAGCACATTTTCTAACTGATGAGCAGATGAAGTTATGATTTAAAGTTCTAGCTGGCTAAACTCTAAGCATGGTTTGTGACAGCCGGTCAATATACAGTGTAATCAATATTTAATATGGGAACATTTTAAGTTTTCATGAAACTGACTGGATGTACTCTGAGTGGGTGGCTGACCATATGGTGTCAGTGTTCTGAATAACAGATGACCTCAGATCAGATTTATCTTGAGAGGGAGACGGGCGGAGAAAAGGAGAGACTGGGGTGCTTTGGCAGCACTGTTCATCTAACATTCATGCCAATAAAACAAACTGAGCAAAACTGAAGAGAGCAGAGAAATCTAAAAGAGGGACAGAGGACATAGAGAGTGGAGAGGGTAAGAAAAGGGTAAGGAGAGGGGTGGGGGTGTACACAGCATAAGAAGGGGGAAGAGAAAGCGGAGAAATGGAGAGAGAGAGAGAGAGAGAGAGAGAGAGAGAGAGAGAGGGAGAGCAGTCAGGGAGCGAGATGTCCTGTTACACTACAGGCTATTCAATGACAGAGACCAGATTCTTCACCGAAATAAAACTCACATGGTGTGAGTTTGACATGCTCTAAGACCAAAACAAAATTCAATATTTACACTGAGAAAAACTGACATTGCCACAGAAGTGAAAGATGTCAGAGCATGTCCATGCCTGAGGGAAAAACAAGACGAGAGAGTGTAGAGAGCTCCTTTAAAATTTGCCGTTCTGCATGACAAAATAAGTTTCCTTTTACAGCTCCTCATCATTATAATTGCATTTATTTGTCTCTTGTCATTCATATCCATTTCTTCTTAAATCGTGTGTAGTTTATTGTACCGTGAAAAACACTGGTTGACCTAATTTCTTACACTTTGATACTTGCATCATAAAACTTCCACAAATGCTTTGGCAGTAATGAACTCAAGGAAGAGAGGGCAAGAAAAGCATTTAGTGGGATGGAGGGCAGCGGGGGAGGGGATAGAGTGAAGAGAGAGAGAGCGAGAGAGAGAAAGAGAGAGAGAGAGGGAGAGAGAGAGAGACAGAGGGGAAGGACAAAGACGGGGAAAAGAGGGTGGGGAGAGGGGTGGTGGGGGCAGAGCAGAGAGACACCCAAAAGAACACCTGTTGAGATTAGGGTTGGCACGCGACCCACTCCAACTCGCGTGGCAGCTGCACCTCACTGGAACAATGGCAGTAAAAGAGAGACAGAGAAAGCGAGAGGAAAGTTTGAATGCACTACTTATCCTTTCAGGTCGTGTGTGTGTGTGTGTGTGTGTGTGTGTGTGTGGCATACTAATGTGCACATATATATACACACACACACACACACACACAGGGAGAGAGAGACAGAGAGAGAAAGAAAAAGAGACAGAGAAGTGTGGGCAGCCAAGAAAAAGACATGCATTCAAGTGTACTTTGGTGCCAAAACTAGGTGAAAGGTCTTATTTGTCTTTGGATTGCAGAATAGAGCAGAATAAGTAAAGGAGAATAGAGGACACCTGCTCAAGATATTGTGTAAGATCTTAGCTTAAAAGAGCTGCCAGCTGTCACTCCAGGTGCACTGAGGTCCCAAGAGTTTGTGTGATGAAAGAAAAAAATAAACTCTGAGGAAGAAGATGTCATGTATTTGGAAATTTTATAGAGCTTTAAATCAACAGGGTGTGTATGTGGCCACACTGGCCATAGTTCATTTTGCTTTAAATTTGTGGAGAAGCTTTTTAAACCTCAGCATATGTTTTATGGCACTCTTGAAGGCCAATTTCATCTATAGTGTGCTATAGCATCGACTTATATGCTATAATGGTTTCCTGCAGTTCCTTATTAAAATGGCACAGAGGAGTGCTGTGAGTTTATGAGTTAACATTCTTATTTCCATTGCAGTTCTGCTCCATGAACACACAAATTGGAGCCCAATTACCCATTGCTTTACTTGGATGCACCGCAGATATGAGGCCATATTGAATATAATTGTACCCACTGAAATGCATCCAGTAACGTTGGTGACGATACTTTCATACTAATTTCCCGGTGGTGATCCAAGTCACCTCTGCCTCCACTTTCATTTAGATAGAGAACATCTGACCATCGCTCTCCCACTCTCTATTACATGCACACACGCATAGACACCCAAGCATACTCTTGGTGCTATTTGCATTTCCAATTCATTTCAAATTTTGATGGCATTTTCATGTGCACAAACATGCTTTCCTAGTAGATGATTCCAAACTGAGTTGACTGTTATCAGCTCGAGTGCCACTTGTTCTACCTTACCATAGTCACAGCACTCTCTCTCTCTTTCTCACACACACACACACACACACACACTGCACTACAGCTCGCTTGGATGCCTCCCTATCGCACAGAGACATTATGTAATTCACCCCTGGTAAATGCTCTGAATGCTTGGTCTGATCTTTGTTACCCTCCCTAAATTCTCTGCTTTACTGCTGAGCAGTCCTCTTCAGCTCTGCGATGCCATCTAGCGGTCAGTCCATACCACACCGCAGACTGAGACTGCTGCGCTGCCTGCTTGCGACCCTCCTCAGTGCTTATGCCACTTTCCTTCTTTTTTTTTCACTCACTCCTGATGCAAGAATGAAATGATCATCATCGCCGGTGACCAACATGAAGGTGTATTACCACAAAGTCGATGAGATTATTTCAAGTTTATTGTCGTTGCACATTGCACAAGTGCTTAGGACAACAAGAAACAGTTGGGCATCAGACCAAAAGTACACTGAATGAGTGATGAGTACGCTGAATTGAATAAACTATGCAGTACAATATACTTATTTAAAATATGGAACTATAAAAAAAACTATGGCTATATATTACCTGTGCTTTTGGTGAGACATAATTTATTGGGTGTGTGTGTATGTGCGCGCGCGCGCTCGCTCGCAACGCAGAGGTGTGCAGATGCGCTCACACAGGCGCTTTGCACGCACCGCAGCTCGCCTCGCTGCCTCCCTCGTCTGAGGGCTGTTTCCATGTGTGTTATGTGACAAAAGACTGCCCAACCCCGCCTCAGAGAGAGAGAGAGGGGGGGGAGAGGGGAAGAGAGAGGAGTAGAAGCGTGCGCTATTTGGCTCAGTCTGTTCTCACACCAGTTTAAAGATCATGATGTGTCCGAGAGGGACATTTCCCTGTTTCTGTGTGTGTCCAGCGACCACCTGTAGGCAGCAACAGTCAATTAGAAACAGTTTGCAATTATGCCAATTAGCAAAAACCTCCTGTTGATGGTCACTCTCTGTAGTGATCTGGGATCCACGGCAACTGTAAACATGAGGTAATGCACAGCTACGTCTGCTGCAGCATTGCGCTGTCAAGTGCTCTGGCTGTGATATTACCACCATTCATAACAGCGACTCTCTGAACCAGGGGGCAGAAACAAGGGGCTTAATAACATTATTTCTTTGATTCAGCATAAGCAGGGCCCCGTCGGTGGGACAAAGTGTACTCAGCATTAAAGTTTCCAGATGGTAAAGTATACCTAGATTCCCATATAGTTAGATGTTAATGGTGCACACATGGGCTGCTGGTAAGAGAGTGGAAAAGAGAGGAGGGGGGGTCCCATAACATAAGCCAGTGTCTCTTTAAAAAAAAAGCCAAGTTTCTTGTATTGTGGAATGAGGTCAGACACGAGGCTCCTTATTGCACACGCTGATTATTATTAGATTCCATTTTGGACCAATCAGAGCAGAGGAGGCGTGGTCCTGGCGTGGAGACAGGGTAGCGACAGCATCTGATTGGTTTATTTTTATCGCTGTTGTATCTCCGAGAAGGGATAAATGCAAGCAAGGGGGCCGGGACTGGAGGGCTGCTTGAAACTCAGTGCAGATGGAAGGCAGACAGTGCAACTCGCTCTAGGTTTCTCTTTTTTCCCTCCTCCTCCTCAGCATGCATGGCTTTTGTTTCTAGGAGAGGGGACAGAGCTGATGCAGAGAGAAGCACTTACCTTACGCAGTGTAGGTGCACAGTACTGCACAGTGTGGCTCTGAGCCGGCGACCTGCAGCTGCATAGACAGACTGTGTTCAGTCATTGATTTTACACTGAGGGAAGAGACTAAGATAAGCGGAGAGTGGGGCTGTGCTGTCCACAGACTGGAAATTAAACTTTTTTTTCTCTACACGTCTAGCCTTTTTAAGGCTACACTCGGGACTGAACTTTTACAGAGATTTTCTCAGGAGTGACTTGTTTCTTGCGCCTTTTTTTCTTGAAAAAAAAACTCAGCCTGCGAAGCGGAGCAGGAAAAAAGAGCTGAGTTTGCTTTAAAGTGAATCGGAGGAGAGGAGAGAGAGAGCCAGCACATCGCTCTCCCTCTCTGTATGTGTGACCGGGCAGCATGGTGCAGAAGATGAGCCACACGGAGAGCACCGCCGAGGCGCTGTCCTTCTTCGCCGGCGATTCGAGCTCCGACTCCGGGGCGTGCATGGACCTGGACGCCGCCGCCGCCTCGCCTCTCTCGCCGGGCTCCACGGCTTCCTCCACGGCCGGGGACAACCCAGCGTGGTGCAAAACCCCCAGCGGTCACATCAAGAGACCCATGAACGCTTTCATGGTGTGGTCTCAGATCGAGAGGAGGAAGATCATGGAGCAGTCCCCGGACATGCACAACGCGGAGATCTCCAAGCGGCTGGGGAAGCGCTGGAAGCTGCTGCGAGACTCCGACAAGATCCCGTTCATCCGAGAGGCGGAGCGGTTGCGGCTCAAACACATGGCCGACTACCCCGACTACAAGTACAGACCCAGGAAGAAGGTCAAGTCTAGCGTCTCCAAGCCGAGCAGCGGGGACAAGGCGGAGAAGCTCAGCAGTAGTAACACCAGCACCAAGTCCAGCTCGTCTTCGAGGAAGAGTGGACCCAGATCACCCAGCAGCAGCAGCAGCAGCAGCAGCAACAAACCCCACAAATCACTGTTCGGGAGCAGCACCAAAGCATCACCGTCTGCCTCGGAGCACCAGTCAGACCACCACCACAACTCCCTCTACAAGTCCAGGTCTGTGTCCTCGGCTGCTAAGCAGATACCCGAGGGGAAGAAGCCCAAGCAGAGGGTCTACGTGTTCGGGAGCAGCGCGGCGAGCCTCAGCCCCGGGACCTCTTCCTCCTCCTCCTCTTCCTCCGTGGTGGTCCCGGCCAGCCCGACCCTTAGCAGCTCGGCAGACTCCAGCGACCCGCTCAGCCTGTACGAGGACCCGGCCACCGGCAGGGAGGACCGAGCCCAGTCCCCCGGTGGAGGCAGCAGTAGTGGCGGCAGCAGTCGGCGGGCTTCCTCCCCGACCCCCTCCGGCTCCCACTCCTCCTCTTCCTCCTCCTCGTCTTCCTCTTCCTCCGAGGACGAGGAGTTCGAGGACGACCTGCTCGACATCAACCCCAGCCCCAGCTTCGACAGCATGTCTCTGGGCAGCTTCGGCTCCTCGGTGCTGGACAGGGACTTGGATTTGAACTTTGAGTCCGGCTCCGGGGGCTCTCACTTCGAGTTCCCCGACTACTGCACGCCCGAAGTCAGCGAGATGATCTCCGGAGACTGGCTGGAGTCCACCATATCTAACCTGGTGTTCACGTACTGAGTCCAAGCAGACGGTGAGGTTAGAAAAACAACGCCTGATTCACAGACATACCCCGGGAGCTCCTGGTGCAGTGTGGGTGTAATACTGACCCCCTCCCCGACATGCCCCCCTCCCCCAATCTCTCTAGTCCAGCTGGAGATCACTGGAGAAGAGCTGGAGGACTTTGCTGGGAGCTGGGGGGGTCCTGCCTCTGTGCAGCCGTGTGGAGGAGGTGGAGAGCAGGCAAGGGAGAAAAGGAGACGAGAGTCCTCGACTGTTTCTCAAAACTGAACAACTTTTTTTTTTTTTTTAACTGTGATTGATTTGCACGTAACGCGGTCCGCCGTTCACTTAATCAATGTCGTTGCTGGTTTATTATTATTTTTTGGAAGAAGAAAAAAAGGGACATTTCACAACTTTTTGACCGACCACAAAGTTGAACTTTTTCACCACTCGAGGATAAAAAGGTACAGAAACAGGACTGTCGTGCGACATTTTTTATAGTGGTGATGGAAAACCGAGGTGGGTTGATTTTTTTTTTTTTTTTTTTTTAAGAAGTCGAATATTTTTTTCCTCAAAAAGCAAAAAACATGTTAAGCATGATAGCCTACTTTGTTCCTATCTTGTGCTTGAGGGTTTTTTTTCTGTGAGACTGTCGAGCAGTTTTGACAAACTAGTGTTAGGGTTATTTAAATGGATAGGTGGCGCTCGCTTTTCGGTTCCTTCTCTTTCAAAAAGGACATTGAAATAATCACCAGCTGTTGTGTAATTTTTTCAAACTTCAGGACTCAAACGCAACTTCAAATCTGTGCTGAACTTTATACACGTGTTCTCTTTCTATTCAGGACCAAAATCTTCTTTAATTTCAGATGATAGCTATAGAGAAATCCTCACCAATTTTTTTGTTCATCCTCTGAGCTTTGTTTTGTACATGTATTCAGATGCCATTTTATATGGGATGTTGTATTTATATACTGGGCCAAGCATTTTTGACTTGATCATTGTTTTTTTTTATTTCTCGTACACATGATCTAGTCCTGTTTTTGTTTTGGTTGTTCGTCAGTATGTCTGTGTCTATCACATTTCCTTCTCAGGCGAAGGGCTAGAGTTTAAAAACACGCAACTTTTGATTTCATTTTATATTTAAATGTACACACTTTTTGGACACTTAAAAGAGAGGAAACAGTTTGATTATTTTCTCAGTGTATTTTTGTACAAATCTATATAGAAAATGGGGGAGTCAACAATCGGTGTGTGTAGCCTACTAATACAGCTGTATTGGAGTTTCCTAATTTTTAGTACCCGGCAGGCTGGTTTTTATGCTGCCTTCAAGTGCTCATGGTAAGCTCGTACTGTTTTTTTTTTTATCACCTGTTCAGATACTTTTGTAAGGACAGCCAGCAAAACAGACCTTATATCACTGTGGTGCCTATTGTTTGATTTCAGAAATTAAGGCACCGACCTACTTTGTACTTACATGACAGGGCAGAGAAGTTAATATGATCAGGTGTGTAATTGGTGTTTGAATTCACTAATTGGCAAACTTTCTTTGACTTCTACCAGCAATTGCTGACAAGACTTTGATGTCCCATCCCTGAACACCTCGTATCGTCAGTACAGGCATGAGATACCTTAACCACCCAGCAAAAAGGCTGCAATTACGATTTGTCCGACAGCACTTGAAAGCAGCACCAGTCTTTGTATCAGCCTACCTTCTACGTTTACAGTGCCAGTCTGCAGGCTCCTTAAAGACACAGGAATGCATTATTTCTGGAGGCTTTTCCTGTGGACCATGTGGGTTTAACAGCTTCACTATTTAAAGCAGCCACTCCTTTTTTGCATTTCCCATCAGACATCTTGCCTATGACAACACATGAGGAGATTGTAGCTTTAAATTTGACTTATTTCTTGATGTTTTCATTAACTGATGTCAAATTTGCCAATCAACCACTGGATTGAACAGGCTATCAATACAGCAAGCAAACCACAAGGATGACAACATCAAGCATATTCAAATTTCTGACTTGAGTTCCGCAACACCTACTTGTACTGCGTTTCTCATTGTATTTGAATATATAATCTTTTCTACTTGTCGGCTAACTATTAGCTAATAATTGTTTTAGTATCTTTATGGCATGGTGAATAGCATTTGTATTTCAGATTCAGGTTATTAGCTGTTGTGTTTTTCAGAAAAAATGAAAAAATGAGGAAAAACGATAAAACGTGAACTCGATCTTTGTATATTTGACTGTATCATAAAGCAAAAAGATTGTGTGTTTATGTACGTTGTTGCTATCGAGGACAGGCACTGTCTAGAACTGCTATCTTTTACACATCCTTACTTACATTTAAGGTGGTCAGTTCAGGACTCTTTTTTTATATATATATATGAAAGCATTTTTAAATATATTGACTTTATTTTTCATCCATCCTGTGCAATATGCTGTGTAGAATTATCATTTATTGTCTCTAATCATGCCATAAACAAAGGAACCACCCTTTTTTTGAGACTCAGAAGGAGGGGGAAACTCATGCCAGCTAAATTGTGTCCATTCACTGCCTGTCAGATTGTTGATATAAACTTGTGTACAGAACTTTTTCAAGGAAGGAAATAAATATCAGCTGGAACTGAAACTCTCAAACTCTTTTCTTGACTCTGGAACTTATCGATCTCTCCCCGACTGTCCACATGGGGAAAGTGCCACGTTTGTGTGATCTAACAGATAAACCTTAGCTCCAAATCATTAAAAGCTCTGTGCTTTGACAAGCATGTCATTGATCTTTTGATATCTCTCTCCAAGGAAAAGTGTAAGTGAAAAGGCCCTGTTTTCAAGTACTGTTCAATAGTTACATAAAAGCTCACATTGTCATCTCTGAGACAAGTCTGCACATTCTCTTAAGACACATCTTTTTTTAAGACTAAAGGACCCACAGATGGTCAACCAAGCTATTGGTAAGCTCATGACTGAGCCAAAAAAAAGCTCACTTTTGTTCCTAGTTACAGTACAGCAGTCAGGACTGACTCGGCAAGAGACTTAGCTGGCTCTCCCTGCATAGACTTGTGATGGCCTTGATTCTGTAAAGCCTTATGTAAGCTTGCAACGCCACTGTGGAGCAAGGAAATAGATGCATATAGATAGACTCAGGCAGAGAAAATCAATGAGATTATATTTGAGCCTATCGTGACACATATTTGATATGTTTTCATGTTAAGCCCCTATAAAGCTTAAGTGTATGTCATGCATTCAAAACGTTTCTTAGTAGGGGAATGTTGAGACCTGGTCGTCCCACATTGATGAGTATGTGACATAACATACTGGGCCTTCACAGCCACAATAGAAGTGATTCTTTAAACTATGCTGCAGAGATTTTCACATCAGAAACAAATTAAATGTGTTTAAACAGCCATGTGGCATTGATTTCATGCCACAGGGTCTAAGATTTAAATGCATTATACATGAGGTAAACTCTTAGGGCTACTGCATGGAAATAGCACACAGTTCAGTGTCATGGATCAATTCTGTGGAGTCATGAAATCCAAACTGATTTAAGATGTACCTTCTTCAGAAATCACAACACATTAACAAATATTTTAGGTGCTTGCATGAATCCTACATACACACATAAATCACTGGTGTTTCCCTATTGATATTTGACAATATCAATACAAATATGTAAGCCAGTGAACTAACTACACATCTGCATCTTTTGTAATCACTGACAGACTCATCTAAAGCCAGGAACATGAGGAGCTAGTGCTGACCAGATGAAGCTTCACAACGTGGGCTACAATTAACACATCTATACATTGAATAGGCAGTCTAACTGTTCACCTAGAAGTCCTATAACACAGATGTGATGGAGCAATGTAATTTTACCATCAACCCATGACCAACAGCGCACTTTCATTACTAAAGAGCTTCCTGAGCAGCCAATTATATTGCCCACTTAGGTTTGCCTAATTGTCTAACACTGATTCCTGCTGAAGTATAACATTTTTGCTCGTTTACCTCACTAATGTAAGCCTCATGTACATACTGGGGTCACCTTAATTAGCTGAATGACAAGGCGCAGAAATAGAGGTGATCAAGGCTGCTTCTGAAAGATGACACCATTTCCAGTTCATAAGTGAGCCCTTCTTGGGTTCCATGATAGGGAAAGTGATGTTCGATTCCAATTCATGCTGTCCCAGCATGTTGTGTGTGCTGTATGCTGGCTGTCTGGTGTTCAGACAGTCATGATTTCCCTTCCCCCTCTCCCAGACAGACCCTTATTGTGGGGGAAGGGCTGGTTTAGCAGCAGTCAGCCAAGGGCCCTCCAGCATAGCTGACAAGCATGTCTGTCTATTGCATGTGCACGTCTGTGTGTGTGTGTGTGTGTGTGTGTGTGTGTGTTTCAGTACATGTGGTTGAAATGTTATGCATAAAATTAAAACCACATGACAAGGGTATCCCAGCGGTAAGAGTGGACACTGTATGTTTGCCCCACACATCAACAAATATTTTTGCTCTTTCAAAAAAATCTGTGCTCGTTGTCTTCTGTTTTTCCTCAGAGGTGTAAAAGGACAAACCACTCAGCAATGCAACACCATTAGCTGTATCATAGCCTTCATTCAGCTGCTTTCTTTAGCTCTCATTTTGAACCCTGCATTGTATATTTGTTGTGCATGACTTCCTTGAAGCAATGCTTAAGATTTTCTTCTGTTCTATTGCATAATAGCTTAATTAGTCATATGAAATTGTTATGACTACATAGAACCGTTATGTATATTGAGGAAGTGGTTGTTTCAGTTCACAGTAATATGCATTTCATAATCTTGTAATTGGTTGAAAAATTACTGCAAGATAGCAAGCATTTAGATTCAGACACTTTCAATTATTTCTGCTACACAATGCAATGTTTGCATTAAGTCACTGCCTCTTCAGTGCAATTTAAATGTGTGCTCTTTTGCATGTCAAATTAGTCTAATTGTCTGTGTATAATGAGAAGGTAAGTAGCAAGACGCAAAACTGAAGTCTCCAAATCAGACTCATTGTCACCATCTGAAGAACAATGTGCAGGAAATGGCTTTGGTAAACTGTGTTCTTACTCAAAGCAATAACAACCAGACAACACATGTAATGATATTTTATAAAAGTATGTTCGATATTCAATAGTTATGTGGAGAAAGCAGCACTGCTGCTGTTTGCAGCTGCAGAGGGAGTTCAGTGGCTGTGCAGTAGTGCAGTAATCCATAACTGATTTCATGAAGCTGCTTTAACGAAGCCCTTGCAGCATTTCACCAGGATGCAGATATATGCATTTTATCAAGGCTTAATTGGCTATGTGTTACTGCTCCTTTATGTTGAATGTAAACAGTCTTCTGTTCAGCTAGCAGTTATATGCATCTTGTAACACCAGCGGTGTATATCAATTTTATTTCCTCACACCCCGATGATAAATATGCTCCATGCGAGGAGATAATATCTTCAGTGTTTGGTATAATCTTGCAAATTTCCCAACAGTTCTAGCACTTCTCTGTGTGCATGTGTATGTGTGTTAAGCTCCTCTAAGCTGGATGTAGCCTGTTCAGTGTGCAGTCTCATGCCTTGCTCAGCTGACTCCTCAGTGGGAGATATACAGGCAGCAGCCAGGGCAGAGCGGAGTGGAGCAGCGCAGGCTGACTGCTGGAGTCACTGGCCCAGTAAAACCACAGCGGGGAGGATAAGAGCTCTGCCGGAGGGGGGTGAGAGAGGCATGACCGTTTGTCCATGTCTGCCTGTCTGTATAGCTGCTCTACACCCAGCCCAGACAGGGGTGGTTGATGCTGTGGTGGTGGTGGTAGTGATGGTGGATATGGCTGCCATATCCCCACTTCCCTCAACTTATTTTACCTGTGTGTCTTTGAACTAACCCCAGCTGTTTCTGTTGTTTTCACTTCATGTAAGTCCCTCTGTGAGCAGACACATTCCCTCCATCCATTATCTTACCCGCTTTCTACCTTAATGATGCCACCGGTGCCGCAATGCACATAGGGTGAAGGAATGGACTACACCCTAGACAGGCTGCCAGTCCATTACAGGACACACACCATCCACTTTCACACTCATACATAGAGGCAACTTTAAATTTTCTAATCAAACTAAATACATTTTTAAAGTACCCAGGGACAACATATACAGACACAGGCTAGACAGAGAATAGAATAGAATATGCCTTTATTTATCCTACAACAGGGAAATTTACCAACTCCAACATGCCAACATGCCCTTGTTCCAACCAAGGGTCTGACGAAGAGCTTCCTTGCTCAGTCCTGTTCCCCTTCCATTATTTTTTTCTATCTTCCTGAGAATGGAAGACATACTGTAGGAGTAGTAGTGTTTGTTGTCTTAAGTTTTGCCCATTTGCCCCCCCCCCCACACACACACACACCAAAACACACAAATAAACTCCTGCAAGTCAGTTCATTGTCTTGACTCATGTAGCTGAGAGAGTGGAACTCCCTGTGTGCCAAAGATACCAGAAAACTACCTGTCTGTCACTTGTGGCAAAAATAGTATACAACAAGCATGGCCACACAGGCTTCTTCTTTCATCTGCTTGCAAACCACTGGATGGTCCCTACTGACCGATATTGCATGTATTTGCATAATGTGTAATGTCTATGAGGTTAATTTATTTCTCTGGGGCACAGACATGTTACAGTTAGGACAAAGAGGTAAAGCAGTCACTGGCAGAGGGGAGACACATTTATGATGTCTTTTCTGCCTCTGCTTGTCTCGCTTTGAGGCTCTGAGCCCCCTCCCCCCACCTCCTGCCCTGACACACACGCAGACACGCACAGCCAGACAAGTGCACGCAAAACACTGCTTCCACCACTGCCACTAACACCTATACCATCTTGTGTTGATTCTTCATTTGCTCTAGCAGAAAACGATCCTGCTAACCTGCTACACTGTGCTTTGTCTTAAAAACCAGTGACGCATACAGAAGTAGCTTGACCACCTGTGCAGAGACCTCTGACAGCTGTTCTCTCAATTTTTCATACAAAAACCCAAAGAGCTCTGTTCAATCCACAATTTAGGACAAAGTGGCAGCAGGTGCTCATGTGCACCAGTTGAATTCAGTGAAACTGGTTAATAATGACAAGTCTAATTTAGGATGCTTCCGGATATGCATAGATATGGGCTTAAACAGTGAAAGTTTATATAATTACTTTTAAACAGTGCACTGAAGTTATGATAGTGTGTCACACACAAGATTAAATAAACCCATAAAGAAATGTAGGATGAGAATAAGTGAATAAAAAAACAAAAAACCCTTGCCATCCAAATGAAAACATCAGTGCGGCTGCTGCTTGTCATTATTTATTATTTACTGCAACTCTGTGCTTTACAAAACAGTAAGACCCCGTTTTTTTTCCTTTTGTCTCTTCCTTTGTTCCCCTGCTGCTGCTGCTGCTGCTGCTGCAGTCCAGACACAATGGTAGTCTCCAAGCGCGGCTGCATGCAGGAAAGTTTTTGTTTGGTAGCCAGGCCACACTCACTCACACTCACGCACGCACACACGCGGGACATAATGACAAGAAATGAAGGAGAAAAAGAAAGGATGACATAGAGAGAGAGAGAGAGAGAGAGAGAGAGAGAGAGAGAGAGAGAGAGAGAGAAAGAGAGAGAGAGACTCAAAGGGGGAAACCTGCAAGGTGCCAGCGGGTGGCAAACAAAGAGCGGCGGAGAGAGTAAACAAGTAAATGAGAGGTGAATAACAACTGCGAAGTAAATCAAACTAAATAAAAACAAATGTAGCAGGTTCGTGTCGCAATATTAGACGAGTTCACAGATTGATTCACCGATTGGTAAAACTTGTCAAACTGATGAAGTGAAGTTCATGAGCTCAGACTAAATAATTAAATAGAAATAAATGCGACCTCGAACCAAATCAAACGTCTCAGCTACATATCCAGTGCGTCCACACTGTGTTGTGTGCATACTTGTTTGACTTTGAGAGGGCGGGACTCTTTGGATAGCGAAATGAACTAGGCGCGGCCAAAAGGAGCCCCATCCATCTATCACACGTGTAGACAAAGGGGGACTCCACAACACAAAGCTGGATGCGCCCTCTCAAACTTTTTTCCGCCGACGCGCACGCAGCCCGGCAGCCGCAGGTGAGTCCTCCTCCGCCGAGGACGCCGCTCTCGGCCCTCGGTTGCGCCTTTTGCCTTCATTTCCAGTCAAAAGTTACTGCTTGTAGTTGGTGCGTCAGCGCGCAAACTTGGAGCACAAAGCGGGCGAGAGAGGCAGAGAGACATAGGGAAACAGTGGCAGGGAGGAGAGAGAGAGAGCGAGCCAGAGGAGCGGTCCCCTTTTCCTTTGTCTGATGCAGGGCGCTTTGAGGAGACAACTTGCGGTGGGATGCTCTCACCGGCATCTCCAAAACGCGCATTAATTTTCGATAGTTTCGGCATTATGTTTTATTGTCAGGTAGCTTTGGTGAAGGTTAGACAGAGTTTGCCGAATTTCTGTCTCCTGGGGATGGTGCGACGCACAAGACAAAGCAACTGCCTGTCAGAAGTTTGCGTAGAGGGGAATCTTTAACGCAAGCTGGTGTAAAACGGCAAAGTGAGCAGAGTTTGTTCATTCATAGTTTGTGATGTTGTGTTTCGCCCTTTTCGGTGCAATAGTTTGCCGATTGTGATGTTTGTGGTCCTACGAAGTTACCAGTGCACTGAGGGAATTCAGGACAATGCAATCAGGTGTAAAGTGGCTAAGAAACACAACAGTGACAAAGAATCAAACTTGTTGCACGGAGAAGCGATGATGTTTGGAGCAGTTTAGGGTCTACCTTTAATGGGCTCGACTCTAGATCTCTTTGGAACTTGTACAAGTTGATTTGAAATAGAGCAACAGGTATAAGTCGCTGCAGCTTCTTTGTTACAGTAAAGGCTCCTTTGTTCTCAGTCCATACAAAGAAAAGCAGCAGATAGGAGCAAATCTATAAGGAAACAACTTTTTTTTTGAACGCTGTAAAATGGCTCTGCACGGGATACAAAATATTCTAAATTCAGTTGTTTAAAGTGTTTATGAAGCTTTTATTTCACTTTTTATTTGAAATGTATCATGCTGGCCAGACCCTGCCCAGATCTGAACTTCCTTATGACAAAGCTTTATTTAAAATGTTAATGAATGTCTAAAATTAAACAAATGTAGCTAACTTGATTTTTATTCTAAAAAGTTTCTTCATTTTTGAAGGTGTGGCCAAATAACTTGTTTGAATTTGCTGCATTCCTCTGTACAGTAGCCCTACCAAGTAGCTTCTTTATTAGAGAAGAAAATATTTTAAACTTGAAAAAAATCATCTTTTAACTGAAACAATGAGAGTTTTGCTCCTTTTGAAATGTTTTCTTTCTAATTTGCTTGTTTTTCGAACTTTTTAAACTAATTTCAAACTCCTACAACTAACACAAACTTTTACACAGGCCTGCATTTTGGCATCTACAAAGGAGACATTATTTGTCATGTAATGTTTTATTTTTTTCTCTTCTTTTATATATATGTTTTAACACTTTTAAGTAACAAGAAAATTGCTACATTGACATAACATTTTGTCTGCACAGCTTTCAACTTCTTTTTTCTTGATTCCTCTGGAATCTGTCTTTAGGTGGATTTTAAAACCAGATTAACCAGCAAAGCGTTTCCTTCTGCGGGAGGTTAAGGAAATAAAAATATGTGGAAATCACACGGAAGATGTACAGAGTCACCTATCAAGCGGCTTTCCACCAGCGAAGGAGGATTAAGAGACTGTGCAGTTTTCTTTTTGGAGAAGGTGAAGACTCATCTCATAAGGATTTAAACTTGAGGAGCAGGAGCAGCAATCCCGGGCGGGATGCATTTTACACTTGGAAACCTAAAACTCATGGAGACATTTGGAGGATTATAAAAGTGTGTAGTATGCCTCTCCACAAGACACAATCCAGGCCAAAGTGGGACAGCAGGATATGGCATTCATGATCCCTCCTCCTTGGCTTTTCACATAGGTAGGTAATATTACTTTGTACCGAGATGTAGCGCTTTTTCAACCCACTTTACTGCAGACCAAACCCAACCCCCCCGCCCCTCAACACGGACTCTCAAATTTGGCAGAGGTTGTGTTTCTCCTAAGTGGTAAAATTTGAATTTGGCTGGCTACCTTATCCATTTATCCTAGTATGGGATAAAAAAACAACAAAAAAAACAATGATTCATCAACTTATTTGTGACACATTGTCCTCTTTTTGTCAATTTGTAATAATTTAATCCTGACCATCCGTAATCTCTTAATGACACCAACAACTTTGTCATTTCATGGAAGTCCACTTCAGCAATTTGATCAACAAATTGAGGTCAACCAATGAGGATGTCTTAGACAGCAGAGTAGAGTTGACTCTTGACCCTCACTTATCACACAGATATACACACTCCCACAGGAACACATGCAAGGTCACAGGAGCCTCTTGAACATGGAGAGTTTTCATCATTTTGTACTCCTCCGGTATGGCAAGTAATTAAATAATTGAATGTTTACAGCAAGATCTGCATCGATCAGAAGATAATTTTTGATGTCCTGTATTGATGTACATTCTGTCCATCTTTCAATTTATGACAAGATTGCATTCATTTATTTCATGCAACCTTTCTGTCCTATCTGACTTGACTTATCCTGTACAGTCTGTTTGGCCTACTTCAGTTGTCCACAATCTGTTCTTCTGTGCAACATTTGCTTTTAGATGCGCTGTGATGTCAGTGTTTGATGTGCAAATGTGCCGCAGTTGCCGGAATCACCACCTGAGTCGCTGCTTGTTTAGTAGAGAGAAATGTTTCTACAAATCCTACAGTTCACCAAGAGGACAGAGCCAGAGAGAAGCCTTTATATTCACAAGGCTGCAGATGTTTATTGTACCTCTTCTTACACAGCAGTTAAATTTAGAAAACACGATTTAAAAGAAAAAATAAAAAGTCATAATTGATGCACGCAGCCTCCCAACCTGCTGTGCTTACACTTTATTTGAGTCTGAGGGGGCGAGAGAGAGAAAGAGAGTGAAGGCGAGCAAGACACCTTATCAGTGATGTCATTGAGAGCCAATGAGAGCCTGTGGTAGTACTTGTCAGCATCCAGGCTCCGCCCCCAGCCTGTGTGCATGGCAGCCCACATGGTCCTGCAGCATCACATTTTCACCATGCTGTTCTGCTGCACAGGGAGGCAGGGAGGCTAGGATGTTGCTCATGGCCATGTGCTCTGATTTTAATCTGCTGTGTCTGCTCAGAAATGGCTTCTAAGCATGCTGTGTGCATGGAACAATTTGAGAAAGGAGATATGACATTTTATTATGTAAATTTTGGGTAAAACGCAAAATGAGACGCATCTCCCAGAGAAATAAATGAACGTATGTTATGAACATAAGAACGTACGATAGATGAATAAAACCATAACTGATAGATGCAATCTGATTGACTGATGCAGCATTTTGTACTTTTCAGTGGTTAAATTGTGACAGACAATGTAAATTGTTTATTTAGACTGCCTTAATTAATCGTAGAACATCAAATTTATATACATCAGACCAAACAACAGTTATTTGTCTGCATTTCTTACCTATCACCCCAGGCGTAATGGCACTGACCTGCCTCCTGATGCTCTTGTGGCTCTGACTCAGGTCAGACCTGCGAGTGATTGGATCAGTGTGAGTGTGGTTCATTCGGCACTGTCACATACAGGTGTGATAGATATAGGTCAGTGGTAGGGAATAAGTGCTGATGAGTTGTGGATCTGCTTTGGTTTGGGGAAGAGGACGCATGAGAGAGAGAAACTAGTGTTCAGTAGTTGAAATGTGGGTGTGTACGTGCTGCATGTCAGACTGATCATCTACCAGGCAATCTGGGTTTCATCCTGTTTTGCTGCATGGTTGTACTTGTGCAAGCCCTAGTATTTACCTATGATACTGTGGATTACCAGTGTGCAGAATCAGTCCAGTGGCTGTTTAATGAAGTAGTGAGTAAAACAGAAACATCAGGTTTAGCATAACTAATCATTGTGACAGACACAGCGCTGAGCTCTTAATAGGCATTGCACAGGCATGGTTTCTGCTACAATACAGTACGTACCACAGTGTATAGCTTAATTACATTGCTTATCTATAATAGAATTATCAAGTACAGTGCAGTCTTCATAACATTTGCTATTTGGACACATTGTGAGAGAGTGCCATTTTTTTTCCTTTTTATTTGTATGCACATCCCAGTGGGAGTTGAGCTTCTCAGCCTAATCCATTGAGTTGCATGGGACAACACTAGCACAGCAATCTGTGGCATCTTCCAGCTCTGGAGTCTCAATATCCCTCTAAGCTGGAATGCTCATTAAAATGGGCACTGGTTTCACACCATCTCTTTCACTGCAGCATATGCACAACAAAATCTGTGTCAACATAATCTCTCATCCATCTGTATTTGCTATTGCATTGATATAAAGTTCCTTATTCTGTTTCTTGTGAAGCCCGATTAGGGCCATAAGGCGTAATGCTGCGTTCATCGTCAAGTTCATTGACACCAACATGTTTTAATCTGCATTATTCCTCTGAAGTTGTATTTCTGTTATGTGTGGCATGATAGCAAGCTGCACTGATATTATGTAAAGTGTTTTGGACTAGAATGTAACATTAGGCCTAGAATAACTAATCACTCCGGTAAGCTTAATTCACTCAGACATCCTGTGGTCGGCCTCAGGGAAGCTATCAGGTTTAGTTTTACCACTCATTATGCTTTTGGGCATTACAGCTTGTTGTTTTTCATATAAGTCATTATAGTGCAATTACGCCTACATCACATATATTTTCTGGTTTATCAAACAACTAAATTGACGAGGAATATGAGTGAAGGTTCAATCTGTTTTTTCAGCTTTTGATATTTACGCATGAAAAACTGTTGACCTATTGCTGTGTATATGCGAACACGGTGCTTTGAGTTGAATTCCTACTTCTTTCTGCACCGTGAAATCTAATGTTTGACGCCGGGATACAAGCACTGACAGATGGACAAATAAAATTTGGAGCTGGATCTTCAAAGTGGAACAGCCGCTCAAACAGATTTTGTACGTGTTATGTACTATGTGCAAAAAAAAAGGACTAAACCAGTGAAAGAGCGAGAACTTAGAAGTGGATGCAATAAAAATGTTGCTTAATTTCCCCAACCAGCTTAATTTGGGTTGATGTTCCCTATGTGCATATCATTGAGTCATAGAGGACGCTACACAGTGGGTACAGTACAGTGAATTACAGTGCAGTAAAACATTAGGCCCACCATCACTAATCGTGACGACAGTCCTAATTCTCCGAGCTACAGGCATTCTGTGGTCATCCTGTTGCAAACTATCAGAGCTTAGTTTTACCACTCAGTGCCTGTAGCCGCGAGATAAGTTAACGTGCTCTGTTGGCATGCTAATGCTTCTCTGCACTGGGGGAAAGGAATAAATTATTTCTTTATGACTGCGCACAAGGCAGAGTGTTTGAAAGAGGGGAGGGCGAGATAGAGGGAACATAGGGAGATGAAGCAAGGAAACGAGACATAGGGGTAAATGATGGGCTGGAGAGAGAGGACGAGAAAGCAGAACTGAGATGGAATGAGAAGGATGGGGGAAGCAAGAAAGAGAGATGAAAAGGTCTAAATAAGACAGATAATAAGCTTTGTAGTGCTCTTTATATCTACCTCTCCTCAGTCCATAGTAATTCTTTCACCATGAGCATGTGGGGTAGTCACTTTATCCCTGAGAGGGACTGAGTTTACAGAATATATCCACTGCTTCCTCATTCTTTTCAGCCAATAAGACAGGTCAATGGGAGTTTCTCCCTAGATAGGTAACATTTCACTGAGCTAGGAGCTTGAACACAAGGTTTGCTTTGCAAATAACAGATTTACAGATTTATTTTACTGCTTTGACTTGAAATCCATTCAGCCTGCATCCACCATCGCGTGACCTTTAGATGGGTTTTGTCCTAGTTTGAAATGGCCAAATAATGCATTGAGAAACAGCTGGCAGATAATGTTGAATAACTAAAAACACTATTTTTGCTTTTAAAAGCAACAATTTAAATCTCTACGGGAAAGTGAGGAATGGGCTTTGTGATGTGGAATGTTATTTAGGTATTTTATGTTTGGGTTTAAATGTTAATGACTTGTTTTGTGCCACACAGTGTGCTTATACTTTTTTTTCTGGTGGCTGCACATTTGCCCTGTGGGATTTTAGAGAAGTCAAAACCCAAAAGCAGACAATGGCATGACAAATCGGTTGGAAAACACATAAAGGTAAGCGGCAAATCAAAATTCACTGGATGAGAGCTTGCATGGTGTGCGGCGCAGCAGGTCTAACTGCCCCTGAAGATATTGCTTTCTGCTCCTTCGCTGTCCTAGCCCAGTTCTAGATGAATGTTGGGACACAATTTCCAATAACAGCTTTAGCCAGTTGTCTGTCTGTCTATTACAGGTCAACTTATTACCTCCATAAATGCACAGCATGTTGCTGTCTGGGGATGGACTGATAATCCTTCTAAAGACTGGGGTTTTATCAAAGCCAAATCTGCTCCTCCAACACACACATGCTCACACTCACATGCAGGACACGCATACATCAGAAATACCCACACGGGAATAATCGCACAGAGCAGACACATAAACACAAACATAGAAAGACTGACTGACCTGGCAGACTGGCAGACAGACAGACAGACAGACAGACAGACACATGTGTAAAGATGAGGATTTCATCACAGACAAATCTGTTATTGACTGGTAGTTAGGAGATTAAGGTGGTGATTTTATTGACACCAACACACACACCAATGTCTTATTAAAGGATAAACACCAGCTTTTACATTGAATGCACGCTGCATTTGAGTGATCTCAGTATCTGTGTGCTTTAACTCAGTGATTAACTAGAGTTTAATACTGTGATAGAGACTCAACTTGGCAACTTTTATTGCATGCACTGTTTCTGTTACTGCTTTGCACTCTGAAAATGTCATTTCCTGACCACAGTTTTATCGAGTAATGTTTTGAGTATTTGTGTTGTAGCAATGACCCTGTGCAGTGACATGGTGGTTTAGTGATTAAAAACATCACCTCAATGCAGTAACCGTCTTCAGGTGCTCTTTCGTCCCTCCGTCCAAAGAAATTGCCTCTCACATTTACCATTTACCATTTACCATGTGTGTGTGACCTGTGATGGACTGGTGACCTGTCCATGTGCAATCCTGCAGACCCCTGTAACACCAGTTAGGTATGAAGTGGATTTTAATGAGACACTTTTGTTCGTCCACAGCATTGTGTTACATGTAACTATAACCTTAATTGCAATAGCATATTACAAATGTATTGTAGCTAGTGGGTGGTGCCTCTATCATACCCGGACCAGGTTAGTAGCAGGAACCTTAAAGCTTTCTTTATGCTTTTAGATTATTTACTGTTCTGGTTCCCTGTTTCTATGTCTCTGAAAGTCATGCCGTTAGTTTTTCCAGGGCATAATTGTCTACAAAGCAAAAGCCAAGATGAGACAAGACAGGAGGCTGCTTAACTTCTTTTGCTACTTGTAAACAAATGTTGTGTCACCCCTCCACTAGTCAACAAAGCTGTGAAATGAAAAAAGCAATGTGTCTCCACATAAGGTTGTATCGTAGCTCAACTGTCAGTCACAACCCGGGTGCACACAAACCAAAGCTTTCGCGGGACATGTCTGTAAGCTGAAGGGGAAAAAAAGAAGCTCTGATTCTGTATGAAAGTAACATCGTCTGATTTAATGAGATGTGCAGTACTTTGACAATAATAATTGTAAAATGTTTGTTTCCCAAACCAAAAGTGATCACAGCAAAACAGCAAATATTTCATCAGGAGATAAAACTGCTGGAGA
This sequence comes from Karalla daura, assembly GCA_029224185.1. Classification (NCBI taxonomy): domain Eukaryota; kingdom Metazoa; phylum Chordata; class Actinopteri; order Chaetodontiformes; family Leiognathidae; genus Karalla; species Karalla daura. Next base: position 16,129,466 of record CM055191.1, read on the forward strand.
ATGACAGAAAATCCACATCGAAATAAAACCATAGGGGAATACAGAAAATGAGCACAAGTCTAATCCAGCTGCCCTGGAAGTTTCTCTTCCTGACAATTTGTCTCTAGTTTTCTGTCAACAACACAATATCACATTTTTTGTCCTTGCTTTCCTAATGATAGCAAATTCCCATTTCCCTCCCATGGCTCATGCTCTGCTTGAGGACTTCAGATGTCAAGCTAAATATAAAACAGGTGTTTAAGGCTGATATTGCACTGTCCTACTGCTATAATGCTAATCCACAGTAATGTGGCTATTTGAGAGCTTTGAGCTGTTTTCAGCGACGTGTTCCGATGAGTTGTAATCTTGTTGAGATATATCTGTCAGATTATATAGAGGTGACATATCAGGGTAAAACAGGAAGCATTTTGACTGGAAAACCTAAAATAACATCTTTGTGTGTATTTATGCGGTGCTGTGTGCTCTGCCTTCCACGGCTTGGGCAGCGATAGTCGAACAGGCTAATCCAAAGTATTATCTAATGTCATATCTTTCGTTTTTTGTTAAAACTTTGTATCACCTTGTCAGAATTGTGTACCATAGCGGGCTGGTGCTGAATCAGATGCTGCTGTGAAGGAGATATCTCTGAGCTTAGCTGGATTTGTTGTGATAACTCAGATTGTGTCCTGTAACACTAGCTGTGATATCAGACTTTAAACTGTCCCGGGCTCTGCCTTTGTGAATATAACATAGCCTTCTCTTCCTTTATGTATACACACAAACAGCACTGCATTTAAAAATATGAGATTTTTTGCACCAAGATTACAGAATGCGATAGAGCTCTCTGCATCCCGTGGCCCCTTTGCCAAGTCTGCCATGTGGCCATATCTCTCCCTGTAGCTCCGTTTTTGTCTTTCCTGTCAAATGAATTTTCTGAAACCTTGATACAGACGCTGATGTTGTGTGTGGTTGAACATTTTCTACATGCACTTCAGTATGATAGACTCATGCTTTTCTGTCTGATGAATTTGAAAAAGTGGCTTCAAAGCAAAGTCTTTAAGAGGTTAATCACATGAGGCTAAACTAGGTCAAAGAAAAACTTTATGTCTGGATGTGTCCACAGACATTTCTGTTCCTGTCTTCATATCTACTCATTTGTCCATCCATCCATCTAACCAACCGTCATTCTCCCAAATGCACATTTTGCTGATACAATATTAATTTAAATTCTATATGATGGCGTAATGGCTTACGGTAACATGACGAAGGTTGTCAGTGACTGAATAACTTCTCCTTGTGTTAAGTAATCTACATCAGAGATCAGTCACATACAGGAATCTTGCATCCATGTGATGGTTATTGTAGGGTTTCCTGGAGGCAGATTATGCCTCAGACTATGAAAGCCTTCCCGTAAGAGTATCTGCATTGACACGATTTTCCAGTCCAGTGCGAGGCATAATCTGAGTGCCTGGAAATGGGCTGAATAAGCCCAAGTAAATGCCCTGCTCTCAATAATGTAGTAGCTCCATGCTGGATACAGCCTGTGTGCTGTAAACTGCTGGATCCAGGCCCAATTTTATTTCTCATAAAACATGCCACAGCAAGTGCAGCTATATGGGAGTTCTAATTATGTTAATGTGTAATGGCTTTGGAATAATAGGAATTGTTATTTATATAAACATATCTATTTTGACATGTGGCAAGATACCTAAAATATCACTTACAATATCCCCAGACTAATGAGTTGTCCGAGGTTAAAAAGATCCAAATTGCAATTTCAAGTTAAAGCTTTTATAGACAATATAAAAGATCCAGCGGAGAATAAAGGCTGACATATTTCTTTTCAGGTCTCTTCAGATGAGGTCAGTGTGTAATCTCTGGTGGGAGTGTGGCTGAATAAGGCCAAGTCATGCCCTGCTCTTATTATTATGCATCTAATTACTGTGCATCAGCCGTTAGCCATTCTGTACTGTGCTGTGTTGCCAGCACTGGTTCACGAGGTCAAATTCATGGTACTTGTAAATGTCCTTGCTGCATAAAATTAGATTATGACTCAAACTGTGTGTGCTGTATGTGTGTGTGACATTCTGAGGCAGTGAAATTACGACAGACATGCAAACCAAGCCCACACACAGTGTTCGGCAGAGCCTGTGGCAATGTTCACAACACCTCAACATTAAGCCACTGCTCGTATTGAGGCTAAGTGACCACTGCTGAATCACAGTAGACACAGATTTCTCGTCAGACAAGGTCAAGGCTCCCTCTTCAGCCGAGAAATGAGCTGAGTAAGCATGAATCATGTCTTCAATTATGCATCAGCCTGTTGGTTTGTGTGCGTTGACTGACAAGCCGTGTCCGCTTTCAGATAGCTGTCAGAGGACAGGCACTGCTGCCATTTTATCCTGTTTCTAAAACTAGAGCACGATCTGGTTACTGTTACAAAAAATGAAACTTTCCATAATATACATGTAGTGCTGCCTCACTGATGCCAACTAATATGCGTGGACACTCCTCATAAAACTACAGAGCTATGCTACAGTCTGGCTAATAACATATTCGTTGGACTAATTTGCACTCTTCTCAAGTTAAAGTGGTTTCATGCAAACACCTTAATTGGCCTGCGGGGAATTACAAATGTTCACATGCAACTTAATTGTCCATTAATATGACTCTTTTACTTCTACTCCAAAATACCTGCCTTCACGTCACCACCCCAGGCAGCCTGGAGGAACCTCAGAGGCCTCGATGTGGTGAAAATTAAATTCAGATTAATTTGAATATTCTGCCACATCCAAAATTAATCCCTGTACACCAGTCAGGCTATCTTTCAGTTTCGTTGGGTAGATAATCCACTTCCAGCCATGACAGGCTGCATGTATGTGTGTGAGGCTGTTCTCAGTGCTAGTGTTTAATGTGCATGAGTGACTCTGCTCATTTGTGATCCTCTCTTGTTCCTGCTGTTTGTGTGTGTGTATGTGTGTATGTGTTACTGTCTCTGTGCTGTCATTGTTTGTATGCAGATAGGAAGAGGCTGCTTTACCAGCCACTTAGTGAGCTCTCTAATGTCCTCATCTGTGTGGTAATGCTGACACAGTGAACTGTGGCCACTCAGACACACAGGTATTCAGTATGAAAGCGCGCAGACACAAGGACGCTCGTAAATAGGTGTTTACACTTTCCCTCCAACACTCCCTCTTTCCCTCCCTCCCTCACTTACTGTTTGTCCCCCTCTAATTTATTCCATCTGTCTCTCCCCGTTCTCCCCCTCCCCTCCACGCCGCCTCTTTATCTCTTTCTCTGACTTAATTTTTCTGTCTGATTTCCTCTATCACACGCGCGCACAGTGAGCTGCTGCTGGGCCACAATAGACTGTGAGAGCAGCGAGCCAGCCTCCTCTTCAGTTCACCGCCAGTTCACTCGGCTCCACACTGACAGAAATGATGCTCGACACAAATGCAAATTTGACAATGACAGCAACCGCTCCAGCCGCAAATGTTAACACCACTCCTCCAAACTTCAGGTAGCAATTTGCATTCACTTGAAAGGGCAACTCCAGACTTTTAGACAAGGGTCTGTACTATTCTCATTATTCGCGTCTCAGAGGAACCCGCCACCTAAGTCTGGTCGACTGATAATGTGCTGTCATTTGTGCTGACTCATGTGTCCCAGGAGCTTCCAAAGACTCTAAAAATACTTGTGAAAGCAATAAAACAATGTTTGATATTAAAAAAAAAAACCCACACTAAGTGGCATTATTAATTTAATACAAGAGTGCATTCTGGGACACACCAGGAATTTAGAGCAAGTTTCTTGTAAAAACATACTTGATGATGGTTTCCTGCAGTTATATTTTATAGTGTTGATGACTGCTAATGTGGTTGGCTGACTGGTTTGCAGCCTGTCTCCCAGTCCAAGAACATGCACTGGTGAACGTGTGGGGAGAACGAAAAGTTGTCTTTGTCAGGTGCAGTGTTTCTGTAGGACTGTGCCCTCAGACGAGCGTGTAGGAGCCCCAGCTGAGTTCTGCACTCTGTACGGATGTCTCGCTTATCATCTCACACTCTCACTCAAACACTCCTCTTCTGTCACTTTTTCTCTTTCTCTCTCCCTGCGAATTATTATTTGACTTTCCTCCCTTCTGCTCCCCTCTGTTTCCCTCTCCCTCTTGCTCTGTTTCATGCTGGTGTGAGTCGCTGTCTTTCAGCATTTGCACTTAAAGTATCCCTGCGCCATTGCGGTCTGCCTGTCACAGTTGGGATGCCTATCTGTCTTTTTCTCTCTTCCTTACTATTTCCCTTGATCTCTGGCTGCTTCTCTGGCTGGCGGAGTGTCTGTTTCTATTTCTCTCTCTCTGTACGTTACTGGCTGCACCTCTCTGTCTGCCTCTTCCTCCCACTCTCCACCTTTCCCCGTCTGCATTACTGCATTGGAGCATAAATATGCTCAAGTGTCCTCTTAACATTGATTTTCTTATGCCTGCCTCACACTATTTCTGTTTCCTTTAGCTTCGGGCCTTAGTTTTCCCCATAAACAATGATTTGTTGATTCTTCAACCAGCCCTTCATTTTGCAGGTGTGCAATGCATCCGTCTCTCCCTGACTGAGTCGCTGTCTTGCAGAATTACATGTGTTCATCCGATCTCTGTGAGAGTTTGCAGCTTCAGAAGGTTTCACCTCTCAGATTACCTCTGACTTGCTTTGGAAGAAGATGATGATTTATTACTTCTGGAGCTTCGGATCACTTTTGGTCATTCCTTGGGCTACCACACAGCACCGGTAACGCCGGTAGCACTGGTAATTTAAATGTAATTGTTGTGTGGTTAACTGTATGTGGTGCTGTAACTTTACACAAAGAATTTGCAGCTGCAGTGTGCTGACATGAACCTGGCTCTGTACACTATATATTCCGGCTATTACCGTTTTCACTGTTTGGGAAAAATATACATATATACTGTTCCACATGTTCTAAACTCTTTTATTTCTAATCTATCCACCACACTGTGTCTGCATGTCTGTGTGTGCCTGTGTGTGTGCGTGCGTGTGTGTGTGTGTGTGGGAGAGAGAGCTTATTGTGTCTCCTGGTGTCCATGTGTCTATACCCATGTGCATCTGTGTCAGTGTATGGCTGTTTATTTACATGTCTGTGCTTGCACCATGTGTGTACACACACATGAGAGGCTTGTCTGTGTGTGTATGTGTGCGTGTGTGTGTGTGTAAAGTGTGCTGTTTCACTCATACTGTAGCGCTGGGCTACTGTGTGTGTGTTGATGTTAGGTTTCCTAGTCAACCCATCCAGGACATGTCTAAGTGTTGACATGGTATTTCCTCTCAGCACTCCAAACCATTGGAGCTATTGTCTCAAACTGGGGAGCCATAAAACTCAATTTCCCATAGAGGAGGAGGGCGTGTGGGCGAGTGGGTGATGGTGGTGGTGGGGGTATTTTGAAGTCCAAATGTTCTTATCTCATGCACTATTAAGCGAGGCAGTGGGGTGTGTGGGTAACGTGGTTTAGAGTCCGTCTGTCATGGCCTCTGGGTATGTTGCTTCCAGTGTACACACACACACACACACACACACACACACACACACACACACACACACACACACACACACACACACACACATACACAGAAACAAACGGATAGACAGACACACAGACAGTATGAATGTATGCATAAACACACGTTAAAGCAGACTCTGCAACACACATGCACAAACACACCTCTCTCTCTTCAGCCATTAACACACAGAGACGTGCACAGTGCCTCAGGGCTGTAGCTCTGGTCCTATATGGCCTTGTTGCAGGTCAGAGAGGTCGACTGAGACTCTCACTTCATTAATCACATCTGGGGAGTGAGCAGCTTTTTAAGTATATGTTTTCATATGTATTTACCCGTTATTCAACTTTGTCTTGAGGGTAACGCATGTGACTAAAGCTGTTCGTTGATTATATTTTTGTTTAAGGAACTAATGTAACTGAGAGAATAGGATGTGTGTGAACATTACTGACTAAACATGAGCATTGTCCATAGGTTACTGTTTGTTTGTGATTAATATAATCTATTAATGATGCTTCTTTTTCTTTTTCTTGACAGTAACCGAAGCCTGATAGGCCTCCCTGACGATTTCAGACCTCTCAGTAGCATCAATACATAGACACATCTGAGAGTCATTCTGTGTAGGAGAATGAAAATACACATACGCTTTTAGTTTAAGTTCACACACTGACCTAAATACAAACATCACGTGTGGAGTAGCAGTAGCTGTCACCATTACCACCAGACTAATTGACACCGATGGATCACAGCGCTTTGTCGATTTGATAATCATGATTTAGACTTTGTCACAGTTCACTGTGTGTCTGCGTGTGTGTTCTGTGTGTAAACCTGACTGATACTGTGCTGCTGGCTAAAAGTGTCAATTCAGTTCGTGCATTGGTCATCCAGTGGAGAACAGGACAGCAGACAGACTCATGCTTGGTATTCAGGACAGCCACCATTTCAGAGGAACATTTTGACTTCTCAGCACTCAAATTTCCATGAAAGCTCATAAGCACTTAATCTCCAGTCTAAGCTCCCCGCACAGGGATTTGTGTTTTCTGTCACTTTTCATTGTGTTTGTTGAAAATTATTTCTGTGTAACACATATAAACAACAACAACTGAGCTTTCATTGGTTTCCCATTCACCACAGCTCAACCATTATCTTAATATAAATTCACTGCATGACAAAGGAAAAAAAAGCTAATAGAACTCATTCACGTGTGATGCTGCTTATCTGGATGTCACCACTGTAATATAAATAGGTGTATCTTACTGACATGGATGTTCTCACAACAATATCCCTAAAACGGGACTGAGTTCATTAAGCAGGATGTGTTGTGAATTACGATCTGATTATAGATGTGAATGGTGTAAAAGCATGAACACCCTGTTAATGTCAAACACACATCCAAACGCCTACCTTGAGCCTGAGAGAGACACCTGAGAGAGGCTTTGGCAGAGCAGCGCTCAACAGTGTGTGGTACTGCCACCAAGCCTGCAGTGAAACCAATGTCACACTGTGTGTACTGCGTTTGTGTGTGTGTGTGTTTTGCCCTTGACTGTTGGCACTCCTACATGCTCAGAAATAGGACAAGTCTCAGATGATGCGTGTGTGTCTGTGTGTGTGTGTGTGTGTGTGTGTGTGTGAGAGAGAGAGAGAGAGAGAGAGAGAGAGAGAGGTAGGATAATTGAACCCAAGTTAAAAATTAGCCTCTGCAAGTGCAGCCCTCACTCTTTCACTCAGTCTCTGACTTTCATGCAAATGCACACACACACACACACATACACACACACACACACACACACACACACACACACACACACACACACACACACAATGTGCATCATGTCAGTTGTGCTGCAGGCACCAAACTCACACCTCTCAGTAGTTGGCTCTAGTTAGCTAACATCAGGTGTTTCTCTCATATGGCGGGGTGGCTGACAGAGAGAGAAAGGTAGAGAGAGAGAGAGGGAGGGAGTATTTGTGTGTCTGTGTGCATGCTAGTAGAAGTGATGTTTGATGTGTGTGTGTGTGTGCATATGTGAGGTTGACTGTGGGTGAGGGGTGTATTTGTGTCAGCACAAGCAACACGGAAACAGGGGAAAATGGAAGTGAAGGATGTCTGAACATATGTGAGTGCAAGTCTTTTCCACATGGATGTAGTTTTTTTTATCTAAACACGACAGGTTAAAGGGTGTGTTCACACTCCATCAGTGGCCCCCTTGTGGTTAACACCACACAACACTTTACGCACTTAGTAACCGGTCTGAAATATGTGCACCTTAAATATTGTGCTACCTATTGAGGTGATTTTGTCTTCAGTCTGAACTCGTTCAACTGGGATGCAAAACTGCAAGGAACCAATTCCTCTGTTTCCTTTTACTCTGTTTCCAGGTTACCCAGGATGGTGTTTTTTGGAGCGTCATGCAAAACACTCACACACACTTCATACTTTTGCTGAGTGAGTAACACAGAGTATGACAGACTGTGTGTGAAGTGCTAAGTGAGCAGAAGACTCCATGACAGCCTCTCACAGCGTTCGCCAACAGCATGTTGCCTTGGCAGGAGAACTGTTCTTTTTGCACAGCGAGTGGTACCACTGATCAAATGTGCTTGTGTGCCTGTATCTCGGTGTGTGTGTATGTGTGTTTGTGTGTGTGAGAGAGACCACTGCAGTAACCACTTATGCGTTTCTCAATTTGTCTGGGTACCAAGTAGAATCCGAGGATTTGAGTGGATGCCTGCTCTGATAATGACAGAACAGGTGTGGTGTTCATGCGTTTCTGCCTTATCGCCACTGTCTGTGTCCATATTCATGCAGCATAGCATGGGTGTGTCATACCCTGCTGATCACAACCATTTCACACCCACATCAGAAAGACTAAGGGAGAGTTTGCATTTAGGTCTGATATCGGTTTGCAATTTAATCCCATCTGCCAGACACAGAGGTATAAATATATATATTTATATATACACACACAAACACACATTGTACACTGCAACGCCTATCCACATCACGCAAATAGCGTGAGGAGGTGAGCAGGATCTTCTGACAGACCAGTGAACTCCAAAGTGGGTTTATCAACAAAGCACTTAGCAGCAGTGAGGAGGAGGAGGAGGAGGAGGAAGAGAGGGCAGGGATGTGTAGTTGAAAGTAGCAATAGGGGTCTTTTCTAGTTGAAAGTTAACCTGACAGTAAGCTGAGGATCAAGGCCCAGCTGGCTGGCTCTCAGCTGACCCAAGTCCTGGGAAAAAAAAAAAAAAAGAAAAGAAAAAAAAAGATAGAAAACATATCAATTTTAAACTTGGGGAAGATATTATCAAACACTTTGAAGTGAGAGAGAGAGAGAGAAAAAAGGAGGGAGGATGTTGGGGATGGGGAGGGAGTGTCCGTGAGGTGATGAGTCAGAGAGATTTTATCTCCGTTTGTGATTCTGTGATTCTGTCATGCTGTACACAATCCAAGAAAATGACAAACATGATAAATCACAAATGAGACATGGACAAAATTTGGTTGCGAGCGTATTTTCTTTTTACCTTTTAAATCCTAGAATACACTTCTTTGAGAGCTGTTGCATGACCTCACTCTCAGGGAGCCAAGATGGCTTCGCCCTAACTCGACATGCATTACATTACGAGTTATGTTCAGGTCTCACCGATGTTAATTAACCACATTTCAGCCCAATCCCAATTTTGTAACGCTATCCCAAGTTATTTTGATATGACCTGAAAAAAACCTGACTGTTCTATTAATTAAGCCCCAAAGTTGCCTTCACAGCCAAATGTTCAAGGATGTCCCAAGGCTGCTTATATCATGGATTTTTTTTTCTTTTAACCACAGCCTTCTAAATTTGGATGAGCAGGCCTAATTAGAGGTTGAATTTGGTTGCATAGCTTTGGCTGCACCACTGAGTTTTTCTCCAACCTTAACACACACCAGAGGGCTGTCTCAATGTCTCAGCAGAGTTGTGCAGACCATCTCAAATGTTGAAGCAGCCTGAAATGTTTTTTTCCCCCTCCCCTGCTTCTCCTCATTTAATGCTATGCTAATTTTATACTGCGCTAGAGGTATCCAACCTTACTCATGTGATTGTATGCCAAAAAATAAAATAAAAATAAAAATCAATTCTTTATCTGTAAATAGGGAGGCAGTAATTAGATGAGGCTCTATACATTTTGAGTTGCCAGATTTTCAGACCCACAGATTTGGCACATTTGACCACTTTGATCTTCCACCATAGCCAGGGATTAATGTCTATATCCATCTTTTGAGAAACACATCCAAGGAGCACAAGAATGATGTCTACGTGTATTATCGCAAGCATCATTATGTGAATTATTTGTCCACTGGGATGTTACTTTCCACTTACGATGTATCTGCATTGCCAAAAGCAAAGAGCCTGAAGTTCAGCCCATTAAGTGAATCCAAGTTTTCCCCAGGCCTCCTCTCAGTCCAGTAGGGTTTTATGAGGGTATATTTCACTGACTCACTGGCACAGCTGAGCAGGGAAATCCTTCTCTTCACGGTCTAGTTGGGATGACTGATGCAAATATGCTGCTGCTGAGTCCGGACACTGACACCATCATCACACTGACCCAGTTAGAGAGAGAGGTGGGGGTGGGGATCGTTCCGAGTCATTTGTGACTTACATTTATTTTTGTGACTCCACATGTTTTGAAGTTGTTCCAAGACCATCAAAAGCTTTGAGCCGTGCATGGTAGCTCAATGCTGTGGTGAAGGAAGAAGAGAAATATTTCAGACCATTTGGGACGTATGTACTGAGTGACGGGACGTTTTTCTGGACATGCAAGAAAGAAAGAGCAGCTTCAGATCATTTGTGATGGATGTTGCGTATTTTCTGTGCACACATGTTTTTTTCCCTGTGCTGTACTTTCCTCGATGACACATACTGTAGCTGTTAGCTCTGCGTGCAAGTTTTCTTCCGGCCATCTGTTTGAAATTAAAGTAACTGCAGGGCTTATGAGATTATTTTGATTTTTATCATCAGTGCATATTTTGTGAGGGTCTGAGGGGGGCGCAAGGAGTCAGACTCATATTCAGTCTTTTTGCTATGATGTTTAAGGTGTGGTTAACTAAAACTTGGTTAGGTTCTCATCGAAGACACAAGTTAGGTTATCTCAATGCCAAGCCATCCATTCCAAAGTCCCGTGAAGAGTAACTCAATACCCTATGGAGTTTGTGTTTTTGCTGACCTGCAAGTTGTTTCATTTCAGGCACCCAATGATATCACAGTGTGTTTCTGACCCCACCCAACCACAGACTTCACTGATGCCGGGTGTGGTCACGCTCTGAACATTCAACCACAGGGAGCAGGGAAACAGCCTGGTGTTCAGTTACTCTTCAACAACATCACTCTGCTTCCACCTCTGAGACTTCAGAGGCAGACATCTGAGCTGACTCCACTCGCTGAATGAGAGCCGGTTGAAAGGACTGAGGCCGTGTACACTGGACCTAGTGTGTTTTAATGTTTGATTGACATATTTGCAGTATTTTCAATCTGCCCTGGATAAATACATCTGGGGCAGTTTATATGCACATAATGTTTATGTTAAAACTGTGGTTATGGTCTGAGCTCACAAGTCCTGCTCATGCCCAACTATTAACCCCTTGTGTTGTCACCTATTAAAGCCGTTAATGTAATTTCTTTCAGCACGGAGTGATTACGGTCAAATGAATGTCTTTCAAAGGTACTAGAAGTCACCTGACCCTGTGTCTCACCTGTAGGCTCCTACATCTCTTGTTAGTATTCCACGTGAGTGGCAGTGGCTTTACTGCTCGTTAACCTTTCCTAATACGACTTGCATGTATTAATAACACTCAGCAGGAAAGGTCAATCGATGTATGTGTGCATGTGTGTGTGTTTGTGTAATTGTTTGTCACAGGGAATGCTTATGCAACCCATACGTGACGAGCTGTGGTAGGCACATAGGCTTGTCAGTGCACTGGTGAGAGTAAATTGAATTTGCTCTTAATAATTAAACAGGACTGATGGTTTGATGTTGTGATTCGCTTGTGTGTCCTGGCCTGCAGGGCAAAACTCTTGCTAATGATGACTCATAATCAAATGCATTGTGTATTGGGGTGTGTTTCCTTTCTTTTGACTGCACAGTCACTGCTAGATTGAAAAAAAAAAGAAGCTTGCACTGCAATGGGAGACTGTTTTGAGCCAGTGGCAAATATGCAGATCTTTATCTGAAATGCATTTGTGGTTATAATAACTTTACAACACCTTCATGTACACAGAATCACCTGGGCAGTGGACCTAATTGCCATGGAGTGATAAATTACATAATTGAATTCAGTGTGACCTCAAGGCTTATTCATAAATGTAAATGTATAATTCTGACCTGACTGACCAGCTTATAGAGGGATATGATCGATTGCCACATTGAGATGTTATATGCTGAGTTCGCTTGTAATAATAACTATTTTAAACTGAGCAAAACAGAGAAAGGACACATCAGCTCTGAACTGGGTTCAAATTACATTTGGTTTAACTGGTCTGGACTGTAATGTCATTATGGTATAAATGTTTTAGTGAATAGTGGCAGAGCAGAGGGAGGTTAGCTGTCATTATGAAGTTCTTTCAAGAATTTCCCAGTTTGGGATAAATAAACTAAATATGTCTATATTTAAGTTGGCTGCAATGCAGAAATACATTAGTCTACATTAGTTTTATTCCCTGGATTCAAACTGGAGACTGTTATACACCATACCAACATGTTGCCCCAAGTTTAACTTGGTGGCAACAAGCTGGTGAGAGTTTTCTAGTGCAGTGAATCTTGTTTAACAAATACCGACTGCTTTAAATCGTTGGAGGTACGGCAAAAAGCACAGGTACACTCACAATAACCCAACATGTCATAGACAGATCAGGCAAATATTCAACAAGCTTCAAATATTCACACTTGCCCAGTTGCACAGAAGTGAGTAAATAATTTAAAGGCCAAGCAAATCTTATGTGAGTTCTTTCTGTGTCGGTTGCAGTAGATTTGGTCATTGGACCAAGTGTTGATGTGTGCACCGAATATTGTCTTAACATGCCGAGTGTGTGTCATGGTGGAGCGGCTTATGAAATCTGTTGTAATCGGTTGTAAACCCTCTCAAAGACACATACCTGCGCCTCCCATTTTCTCTTAAATGTGGCCAAGGTTTTTGCCACAAGGCAGGTATCAACAAAAGCTGATGAATAATCAAGTGTCCTCATCTAGTGTTATTGATTATCACCCAGAACGAGATGAAAACAGCAGAGTTAAAGGCAGCACACAGGCAGCATCTGCCAGGTGAATGGGACCAATTCATTCAACTGCAACCCTCAAGGCAACAGTATCACCCAAAAACTCCCAGTTTCTCTCAGGTTAAAATATACCTATTAACTGGCTGATTTGTAGTGCAGATCAGTGACTGTGGCATGTCAGAACTTAGCAACATGCAAGCAAAGTTTAACTTTCATTTAATTGCAACCTGCCAAAGACCCAATTTTGGGTCCCAACCCGTGTTTTAGGAAAGCAGCCGACACAAGCCATTGCAGATGAACATTTCAAGTTTTCTCGGTGTGTGATTTCCAATCTGACTGAGGCCTGATAACGGTGACATAGCTGTTACTCATTCCCTCAGATCCCCTGCCTCCATCTCTCCTAATCAGATTTCTCTGGTTGGGTTATTTATCATCGCCAGCCCTGACTGTGAGTGATGCTTGGCTAATGGTTTTAGCATTCAAATCTGCTGCCTTGATGCGACAGAATCCCAACAAGGGCTGTCATTCCTGTGGCGGCAGCGGCTTCAGAGTGGCGTAAATAAGAGGGAAATGACATTGTTGAAATATGCATTCGTGGCATGGTTGTTTTTGCATTTGGTTAGATTTGTATCGATTTTTAGAGGTGTAAAAATGAGACAGAGACAGAGGGCAGAAAGACGGGGGAGAGAGAGAGAGTGTTTTTGAGAGTGAGAGAGAGTGAGAGATAACGTGTTTGTGTGTCTGAGAGAGAGAGAGACAGAGAGAGAGGGGGCAGAAGAAATTAAAATGCGTGCTTTAAACGAGATAAAGCTGACACGAGCGAACAAGCCCATCCATGCCTTCCTCTAACTGAGTGTCTACAAACACAATAAACACCTTTTTTTGCATGCTCATTTCATTGCAGGGGTGACGGGACAATGCGGGATCATGACTCACCAAATGAGGGCCAGGAAGTGAATGAACAAAAGCCGACAAAACAAAACAGAAAATAGAATCTGGCAGCGCGGTGAGCACACGCACACCAATGAGGCTATGCTGGTCTGATTGACAGTTATGGTTATAACAATAATTATCAGTCATAAACCAACAGCTGTGAGAGACTCTGCCTTCCGTCTCTTTTTGACGCCGGCACCTGCTCTATGCAGTAACACCAGGCAGTGTCTGGTCGTCAGACAGGTCCCTGCGCCTTATTGTTTTGTATAATCTGCAGCGATGACAGGAGTGTAAATTACAAGACAGCTGTTAGTCACTCTTCATCCGCTCGCTTCTCGCCTTCCATGATATGTGGTTGAATGTCAGGTGTATCATTTTCTAATGTTTGATCTAAGACCATAAATTAACTGAGAGTGGAGATAATGAGACAGTGTGCACGCGTGCGTGCGTCTGTGTGTGTCGCAGTCTTCCGTCTTCACTGGCCCACCACCTGTTCCATGTAAACAGCTCCATATGTGTGGATGAAAGGCTGGATGGGGCTCGTGGGAAACATTCTGGACACCTTCACGGCCTCATTGGTCATCAGTACCCTGCTTACAAATAGTGACATCACCTCCACCAGAGAGAAGAAAACGGGGAGGGAAGGGAGGAAGGTCATTGCTATTTACAATATTTTAACTCACTTCACTAAAGCAAGGTAGAAAAATTCAACAGAGGCTTGGTTCCTCATCTCCGCATCATTCCAGACAGGTTTAGACCTGTGGACGTGCTTTGAGGTGATGCAAATTGTCTTGTCACTTGATCTTGTTCCGGGATTCAGTTTACGACTACACACACGCACATTCATGCCTACACAGACTCATACACCAATGATACCATTTGACCAGGATGTAGTGTTAACAGTAAAGGAAAAAGGCTGGAGCTACAGGTTTGTCCCAGCACATCTGTATGGCCCGACACTGAGGTTGTACAACATGCTAATCAGGTCGATTCTGACAACGTGTGATGAACCTTAAGTACAGCAATGATGGTATCTCTGTGTGTGTGAATGTGTGTGTGTCTGAGAGTGTGTGCCAGAGAGAGAGTGTGTGTGTCAGTGTTGTATAGAATACTGTAAAATCACACTCAAGTAGGAGTATAGGTACTACTACCTTGGTTCTGACTGAAATGTTACTTCAGTTAAAGTCATAAAGTATCTGGATGTTCTTGTACTTAAGTATGCAAGTAATGCACAACTAAATGTACTCAAGTAATGAAAGTAAAAGTACATGTACATGTTAATAATAGCCTAATAATTAGCCTAGAACTTACCTCAGTGTGTCTCTTTAGGTTGGAGGGGGAGTTTCTTTAAGATAGAATGTCAATGTTTTTTCGGAGGCATGAGAGGCACTTCATCCGATAGGATGACTCTTTCGCACCAATGTGTTGAGCTTAAATGTTGCCTGGTGTGCTCATCATCAAGTTCCTCATCCTTCGTAGCTATCGTAGCTGCTGCTGCCGTCTCATCTTCCATCACTGCTGCTACTTGCAAAACTTTCTGCCTCCTGCTGCTGTCCACATGAAAGCGACAGGTTGAGGAGCCCATGGATTGTCATGCACATGTGCAAACAGGTCCAGACATGTCCTGACTTGGTTGCAGTCACCAATCAGGTCAAACATAGGGAAAACACTATTAATGAGTAGCTATACAGTGCATTGACAATGTATCCAAGTAAAAGTATGTAAATAGGTTCAGAAATATAGTGAAGTAAAACTGAAAGTAAGCTGAATTTGAAAAACTCAAGTAAAGTGCAAAGTGTCCCAAAATATAATGAAGTAGAGTAGTAAAGTATTATTACTTCATTACTATACAACACTGGTGTGCGTGTGTGTGTGTGTGTGTGTGTGTGTGTGTGTGTGCACCTGCCATTTGTGGTCCAGGCATGTCTCAGCTGATGATATGATCATGTGCATTCAGGAACCAGGAGGATGAGCAAGGCAGTTTATATTCCAATAACAAACTACATTTATTCATGTCTACATGTTAATAGAATATATTATATATTTGTTTTTATTATTGTCCGTTTTTTGTTGTATTTATTTATTTATATTATCAGCACAATTACTTTCTTTTACCTTTTATCCACTGGAATTAAATTTCATTAAAGTTGTCATTCTTTTTGATGGCTCTGTTCTCTTCTCCTTAATCATACTAACCACTGATGAATATCATATAACTCTATTAACCACCATACAGACCATATAGAATTTATTAGCATAATTCAAGAAAATGACATTTAATCATCACAGCATGTCTGTATTTTGATCTAGCTTTATATAAGTTGATAGGTTGACAAGGTCTTGTGCGCAGCATTTTGAGTTGGGAGGGAGTGTGTGTGTGTCTTTTTTGCACAAATGTGTGTTTCTGTGTAATGTGTCTCAGCATGACTTCAAGTCTCCCACTTAGCTTTGTAATTACCTTTTTCCAGCTATGATGGTTAATTGGAGAACAGGAAAATCGCTGCAACACACTCACGCTCAGAGACAAGTGCACGCAAAAGCCCAGTCAAACTGTCTGTCTCACAGAGAGAGATCAGGGCTCTTAAGTGTTCTTAATTGAATTAAAACTCAACACTGACATTTACTTGTATTTATCTATTATGGTTTTCATTTATTATTTGCTAATACCAACCCCTTGTGCATAAACATCTGGGAGAGGCAAGTGACACTTTGACAGCCTGTTTGTTCAGTTGTTGACAGAAATGTGCAAATACATTAAATACTAAGTGAGAAATCGCATTGTTCATGCAGAAGCACAGGAGGTAACACTTAGTAAGTGTTGGGAAGCTTTTAATTGATTATAGAGAAATGGTTGACGCTTACTAAATGCTTTACTATTAAGTAGGTAGAAAGGAGCTTGTCAAAATTTGTCACTCGGACAAATAAAACTAAAAATCTAGTTGAAATTACTGAATTATTAACTAAAATTAAGAATGTGACAGTGACACATAGTTGCAATCAGACCATTTGGTTTGGCCATAGCACTCAAATTCAGTAAATCACACTAAATAAAACTGACTCTCTCTTCCCTGCAAGTTGCCTCTCTACCTGCCATCGTCATCCAGTCACTCAACCACATATCTTTGCAAGTGTTACCTTTCTTTCTCAAATCTGAAAAGCATCTACTCACTAAATTACCATTATGATGGGACAGCATAGTCAGTGCTTTGGTATCTGTTTATCTCTCTTCATCTATCCATCTCTCTTTGCGTGAGATAAGTGTTCATCTACTTATTTCACAACACAGACAGTGACAGAAACAGAGCTGGAGATATCACCTGACAAGAATTATTAAACTCAAATCTATTTTATTTAGTCAGAGAATGGTACTTTAATTTCCGACAGGATAAAACACACAAGAGGAGGGTAAATAATTTGAATGCAGTTGCAAGAGTCATGAATTTATAGGAAGTGGCACAGATTGTATTACTTCATGCATATGTGTTATTTGGCAAAAGAGTTCCTATGGTACACAGTCACACACACAGACACACACGCGCACACACACACACACACACATATACACACAGAAAGAGAGCTGACAGAAGACAGAAAGTGTGATTGTGGCATGGTTGAAGCCCTTCCTCATCTGTACTAGCGTGTGTGTATGTGTGTGTATGTATGTGTGTGTGTGTGTTAGTGTGTCATTTTGTGTGTGTGTGTCATTTTGTGACAAGAAAGACACAGATTATTGCACATGAAATGTTATTCATACAAAGCAGCTCTAGCGTGACTATCCCCCTGCTACAGCACTCAACAGCCTATTGGAGAAACACAACAGAACAAATCTGAGTGAAAATAACAGTCTGCAAATCTCACATGGGAGATTCTCTCTCACCTCCCTTTATTTCTGATTTTATACTCATTTTTTTCTGGTGGAGGTGCTTGTGATGGGTGACAATGGGAGTGTTTCTAATTAACAGAAAGGAGCATGTTTGTGTGTTGGTATGTCACGGTGTCACGGTTTGACTGGGTTACTGCGTTTCAAGAAACCTTTTCTCTGACGACAAACATTCAAGTGCACATCTATAGAATCTACTGAAAAATGTTAAAAGTAGCTTTTTTTTTAATCTTTATCTAACCTGCAGTGACCGCTCAAGTTTTACTTTTTATTTTTTCAGTTTTCAGAGTTATTTTAAAGGACGTACATTTATTGTGGATTAACAAGCTCCTCTGTGGTGCACAGAAAGCTGTGTTTTTTAGCAGCAGTGAGCAGTGATAGCCTACATGAATGGGTGGAAACAAACTGTAAAAGAAATTAATCTTTATGAACACCTTGCAGTACCTGAAAAAAAGGAACAAAAATGTTATCAGTTAACACTTTGGCAGCCAAAAGTAACTTAAAATCAATGTCTATTGGCTCCACATACAGTATAAAGCCACATGAATAGTGACGTGTGCTTCTGGGCCCAATTTTTTTCCCCCACTTTTCCTTCCCTCAGTCAGACTCCTCTCACTCCCTCAACTCATCTATCCAGTAAATCACAAATCCACTCCTATCCTCCTTCTACTCCTACTTGCAGCGATTTAAAATTTCCCATATTTCTTTATTTCTTGATTCACTCTTACAGGACCCATAGTGTGATCATTGTTATTGAGCGTACGAGTCACACTTATTATGACATCCAGTTTTCATTGTGGATATGAGTATTTGGAGGGAGGATTTTTGCTCAGAAAATTACATTTTGGTTAATCATCCAAAAGCTTCTTTGTCTAAAGACTCTCTTGCTTCATTTATTTAGGGCCTGGTGACTTCATAGCATCAGGGACGATTCAGCATGCTCACAAGTGACTGTAGAACTTCTATCTCGTCTGTGATGAAAATGCTTTAATAAGCAGGACCTGACAGGGATGATGTTTGCCTTCTGTTAGCAGATATGCCAAAAAAGTGCAGCAAAGTAATCCCCCTGCTGTGAGGAAACGTGCCGCCGTGGTTCTTGCCTCATCACAGTTTGGTTCTCTCCTCTCTGTGCGTCTTCAGCATCTGCTTTCTTCTCTCCTCAGTGTCAGACTTATCCTCTCGTCCTGGCTTGTGTTGCCACTCCACTTCTATCCTCTCAGAGCTGGATTGTGTCGTTTTTCTCTCCGTCTCCTCTTTTACTAGTTGTGCTCTGTGATTTCGCCTTTCCACTGTTCTGGCTTTCTCTGTGATCTCAATGTGAGTTGTTTATAACTCCTAAATGTGCCACTTCCGCATCTTGACTCATTTTCCCAGGGTAACAGTGCAGAGAGAGATGTATTTATTCTCATAGTGCTGTGGCACACTTATCTTTTATTTCCCTCTAGATTATTTTTTATGGCAGTGCAGCCTTTTCAGATGTTATATGGAGCGATGGGATAGGTAAAATTGGAAACGGTTTTCTTTGTATTTTCCCTGTGGTAACGTTTTAAAGCTGTGGTTATACATCTTTTACTATTTTCTCCCACTTGCACTTGAACACTGAAACTGCCGTTCTACGAATTCATAGTGGAACAAAATCGATCACCTTTGCTCTGCATAGTAAATTGAATAATAAGTATTTTATTAGTTATTGGACCATAACAATAGCTCTAAGCTGCTCTAAAGAATGTGAAGCACAACCTTGCATGGCTCATTGCTCGGTTAAAATTCTGATAATACATCGGTGCAATAACAAAGGCCAAAACTGTGCAAGACATATTCTTTTTAATACCAAAGATTTAAATGTCATTTTTCCTTTTACCAAAGCCCTTGAACAGGGCTAAACAGGTGGTGGTTGCTAGGCAACCTGTGAGCCGTAAGTTTTGGGAGGGTACGTTCATTTGCAAATCCTGGCTAATGTGGTTGTATTTGCACTTTCCTAAACCTTCATCCATCAGTCAAATGTACACACAGTGAGCTGTATCCCAGCAGTGATTATTTCCACAGTGGCGTGTGCAGTGCTTCAGGAGGTCACAGCACATTGAAGCAATCCATGAGGCTCTGTTATTGCGTGGATGATGAATATTAAAAGGATTTTTCAAACGCTGATCCTCCTCAGAAGCATGAGACGTGTGGCAGCTCTGCAGCAGTCCTCCATTGTGCCATGTGTATAAGGGACACATCTTTACTGTATACGGATGAGCCATATTTCAGTCTAACACTACAGCCTTGTGTTTGAAAAGAGAGGACTGAGCAGACAGCTGAAAGAATGGCCTCCGTAGTCTGCCTTTGATGCTCATGATGCCTTCGACTTTTTAACCCCAACTTTGATTGGAGGATGGAGTCTCCCTCTCACCCCATCTCCTCCTCTCATTCGCTCTCCTGTGTGTCTGTCGCACGCGCCACCACCCCCTCCCCGCCTCTCTTTCTCTGTCTCATTACCTCTCTGTGCCCCCCCCCCCCCCCCCCCAGCTCCACACCACACCACATGAACGCACACACAGAGTATAGCACAATGCCTGTTTCTTCCCTCTCAGTGCCTGCGGTCATTTTCAGTTGGTGATTGAACTGACTGTAGCTTGTGTGTGTGTTTGAAACAGGAGTAGTGTAAAAGAGAACAAGATCCAGTGTGGAGGACAAGGCAATAGAGAGGGAGGGGAATGAAAAAGCCACGGAGAGTGAGAAAGATGTGATGGAGGAAGAGAGGGAGAATGGAAAAGCCAGATATTGCCTTGATGTTGTTACTGCCCTACTGACCTTCCATCTGCCTTGTGTCTCTTTCCTCCTTGCTGTCTCTTTCCCTGCTCCCCAGTTTGGCTCAACTTCTTTCTCCACCATCTCTACATTAGTGTGACCAAAATTATGCTTTTGCTATGTCATGCTCCATTTAGTACCA
The DNA here is from genome assembly GCA_029224185.1 of Karalla daura. Lineage (NCBI taxonomy): Eukaryota > Metazoa > Chordata > Actinopteri > Chaetodontiformes > Leiognathidae > Karalla > Karalla daura. Next base: position 16,149,995 of record CM055191.1, read on the forward strand.
TTGCCCTAATGAGATTATGATTTGGCAAAAGTCAGGCTATTTTGCGGCAAAGTGTGAGAAAGAAGGGTTTAAAAATATGGAACTTTTTGAAGCCACGCTCTCTTATTCTTTCTTTGTCTCCCTCCATCTTTCTGTCTGTGCCTCAGCTGTGTCGTATCACCCCCTTCCTCTCCTTATATTCTTCTACTCCACAATGTAATTTGAGAGGGAACACAGTGAGAAATCCCCCGGTAGCCTGACCTAGCGTTGAACCTTTGCTTGCTTTGACAGATCGCTGCAACGCGAGCCTTTCGTTTCATCTACGAAAAAGCAACCCCCCCCAAAGAAAAAAAAAACCTGCCGTGTCTCCCACCGCAAATAGAAAAAGATCAAGCTCAGTGTCATTAATGTGGGTGATATGTGTGCATTGAGTGTGCATGTCCACCTTGGTGCCATTGATGTATATGATGATTGTGTATCTGTACGCTGGCCTATTTGCGAGATAAGGATGGCTACAGCAGGGATAAGGGATGCGTGGAAAGAGGCTTTGTTTTTGCCACATGTGGTGAGAGGTGTCGTAGACAGTTATAATGATTAATTTGGTGATGTTTAAGAGCACACACCCTGATACACACATTACGTTGCCTAAAGGATGAGTTTATGTGTCAGAGTTGCCATTTTTGTCCGACACACTATACTCAACACCAACACTCGAAACCATTTTCACTTTATTATTGCTGCCTCTAATTTTCTTTTCAATTCATAGTCACATGCAGGATTTAGAGGCATTTTCAATGGCACACAGATCCTAAGGTACAGACGCAAACACTACAATATATATTTAGAAATAGGTTGATCCTACAGTAGATGAGTAATGCACTGTAAGCTGGTGTTTGAAGGTGGTGGAGGGGTAAAGTTGACCCTGACCTCACACCACCACAAACCAAACCTAAATCTAGCAGATGTCTACCTCAAGTATTTCCTTTGGCCATTACTGTGAATTACCTGGTTATCAAAAGCACTTCTAATCATAATTATTAGCACTTGATGTGAAATGCAGTAAAAGGGAAAAATGAAGCATTTCCATTATTTGTGATGATAAGGCCTATTATAAATCCCTATCAGGACAGGGTGAACATAACAGTCCTTTTGTTGTGGACAAAATGAAAGGTTATGGCGATTGAGAGTGAAATTAAAGGTTATAAATGAAATTGAGTATTTCCTGCATGAGGACATTTAGAAGATTGAGACTGTAATCATTACTGTTGTGGCTGACAAAGAAGAAAATGGGTAGGGGTCTATTGTGTTAACTTAATGAAAAAGTAAAGACTTGACATTGCAAAGGTTAGACTTATGACTATAGTGAAAAGAGGAGAGTGTGTGTGCGTGTGTATACCCACAGATAGATGGATAGGATGAGTGGAGGAGCAGGAAGAAACAATAGAGAGATTGAAATGGAAAAAAGGGGCAGTGTGAAGTTTGGAAGCTGAGAGAGGTATAGTGAGCTGACTGGCAGCAAGAAAAACTTGGCAAGGTTGATTTGAGAGGTCTCAGGAAGGTCGTTCATTTGACACAGTTGACTGCCTGTGCTAACCTTGACCACTGCTTCAAGCTCTCTCTCTCCTCTCTCAAGATGCCTCACTCCATTCACTTCTCTCATCTCTCTCAGTGAATTTTTCCCTCTCTAGTAAAGCAGAACATGCATGTGTGAAGGTTTTGAGGTACATGCTCCACTCATGAAATTAATTCCCATAAGTGAATTCATTAAAGTACAATGGCCATGAAAGATAAGTGAACCACAGCACAGGCACATGTTCAAGACATAGATAAGATAATTCCTGTCTGTGCTTGTTGTGGACATAATAGAAAACTCAGTATCCACTAAGTTATAAGGAAGTTGCCTATAGGAGGAAGGTGACTTCTTTGGGATCACATTATGAAGTATGGTCGCCTTATTATTTTTGTAATGTGTGCAGCGAGATGGCAATTTGGCTCTGTGAAGGCAGTGTGTGCTCTCTGGGGAAGGTTTTGTGCTCTCTGTCTGGGACGACACATCTCAGCTGACAGCCTGCAGTCAGATTTTCTCAGTTTATGGTCAGTCACAGTGTCTTTGGAGCATCTTTGATAGCTCATTTCTGTTATTTGCATTTTGCTTCAGTGAGCCGAAAAAAAAAAAAAAGCGCAGGATCTGCCTCACTGGAGGAAATGAGTTGCTGACTCTTATGTGCATAGAAACTGGAGGATCTTTATTAGATCTTGTATGTTGGTGAGGTGTGTTTGCATTTTAGAACTTCTTACTATTAATATATTTATAAACTGCAGCTCAAAACCTTGTGGGGTCTAATAATATTCATGTTTTCAAGCTCCTAGTTTGTGCTTGGTTTCTCTGTTTACAGGTGCTGCTAACTGAGCTTTGAATAAGTAATCCAGATATCTACACCTTGCTATGTGCTCAGAACATGTTTCACAGAGAGACATGTAGCAAGTCCAACAGGAGCCAGGATGTACATTGAGAAGATTTTCTTGTGGTTTGATGGTTTGTTTGGAACATTTGGGACTGCATTGCGGGTGCACTAATTTAACTGAGGTTTTTCTAAAAATGGTTTAAAAAAGCGCAGTAGCATTTTAACACAAACTCCAGTGTACTGAGCAGCACTGCAGAAAATTTAGGTGCGTCTGAATGGGATCGATGTTGGTAGTCAGAGCTGAGCTTTTTCTTCAGTGCCTGTCTGCTGCTGAAAGCCTTTAAGATCTTCGGCATATGAATGTATATGACATTATATGTGGACTGGGTCACACAGAGAGGACAGGGATCAGCCTGAAAGTGCAGAAAGTGACAGTGTCTGTGTTTCTAATCATGTAGTGCTGCTGCCTAGAGGTGAGCAGCAGGCATATCCTCCTAAGTGGCAGTAAACAAGATATAGACTCCACTTTCCATTGTGTTCAGCCACTTTTGTTGATGTGCAGCTCTTATAACAATTTATATCCCTCAATCCCTTTATCCCCACTATTACTGTGTCCATGCCTGCAGAAGACTATGTTGAAATCATGCTCTAAGACACAGACTTACAATGGAGGTCAATTTGATGTGTGGAAATAGAGAAAAGAGAGGAAGAGATCAGGGTGTAAATTAAGGAGTAGGCAACAAGTAGGTGGACATAAAAGGTGGATGAGGGAGATTTGAAAACAAGTATGATGAAGTTGAAGTGAATAAGGCAACCAGAGACAGTTCAGACAGAACCAAGAAGTAAAGACAAAGGGGGCATTTGAGTAACAGGTGAGAGATATAAAATAGAGAACAAAGCAAAGAGAAAGCATGTACCGTTGGAGGTTATTTTAATCCTGAAATACCCGTTTGGTACATGGTAGAGGAGCAGAACGACAGGATGTTTTGACATTTATCTCAGTGAGACATTGAGCAAGAGAAGAAGAATCTAAAAATACTGTGTGAGGAAAATGAAGCAAACTGTTGTATCAGATGTAACAGATGGTTATAAATGAGACTTGTTTCCGATGTCAGAGTCAACAGTGCTCAAGTCTTTAAAGTTGCGAGAGTTCTTGCTACCTTGGCCTTTGTGGGGTCAAAAGGACATCCACTGAGGGATTGTGTGTGTTTGTGAGTGTGAGCGGCAGCAAGTGTGTATTTTAATGTTTCTAGTCAACTGCACATCTGACATGCACTGAACCCTTAACCCCAAGCAGAGCAGTTCCTTGGCTCAGGACGTGCATCACTTGGCAGACTATTCAGGAAACAGCACCAATGTGTGTGTGTGTGTGTGTGTATTTGTGTGTAACTGCTAGGTGTGTGGGAGAGGTGTGTAGTTTCATTTGGTTTTACGGGGGGAAAACAGGACAAATCTTCAACAAGCAGTCAGACGAGGTCACATTCAAATTATTAAAGGATACGTTAACATGTTAACCATCCTCTAACACCTCATTTGCATGGGGCATGGAGGAGATACTCAAACAAAACTCGTGCTTTTTGCATCTGAACTGATGCACCTCTGCAGCAGGCGCCACTGGAAGCCGGTTGAACATATCTGATAATTGCACTTCATCCACATGCGACGTTCACGCTTTCCTTTCAAGTGCAGTCTCTGCGCCACATCTGTGTGGCTTCTGTTCCTCTGACCCCGGCCCTCGGGCTCCTGAACACATGTCATGTATTTGTCATGTGGAGAGTTATTTGACAGAGTTCATTTTGGGGTCCAGCACCTGGATAAGCACATTCTGTTTATCTCTCTGTACTTTTTTTAAAGCAGGGAATCTGTGATATGTAATGGATTACATTCTGAGAGTACCGTCCCAGACTAGTGTTGTACACACTATAAATGCTTTTATGAGCCTGTGGACTTGTACACTATAAGTCTTTCATCTATAAGGCTTTCAGCTGTGTGTCAGCTCTGCCAATAAGACATGCCGTTTAAGACTTGGCAGCTAGTCTGCAGCCTCCACACTAAATGCTTTGCAGCTGACTTTTCCGCACAGTGGCTTTTCGAACTTTTCAGAGTGATTTTTGTTGCAGCCAAAATGATTTTGTCGGCTGACCTACAATCTGGGCATGTGTCAGTCCTCCTGCCCCACATTGGTCACTCTGATGCTTCACTCGAATTAGATCACACCTAATTTTAGGTGAACATTTCTCCACATCAGTAAAATGAGTCCTTTTTTTAACTCTCATGCCACCTTTGATAACTGACAGCAAAGTCTTGGACCAGCAGTTGGCAGAGACTTTTTAAAGGCAACAGAGAGAGGATCTTATCCTGTTTTTGAGACTTTGAGACAGCTGAGCTGTAAATTACCACGTCAGGACATGCTTTTAGTTGTTCAGTTTGGAGAGTTGACTGGAAAATCAAAGTGTGCGAACAGTTGGCCTTTTTTGAAGATGCTGTATGTGTTAGAGTGTGAGTGTGTTTATCAGCAGTGGTGGAACCTGCCATGGGAAACATTCCTGTCTACCTGACATAGCATAGTAATCACACACAGTTTCTCCCTCTCTCTCACTCATACACACACACACACACACACACACACACACACACACACACACACACACACACAAACACACATACATGCACACCTTGTGTTTTAACAAGATAGGCCTGCTGTGCTTGTTCTCTGTAAAATCGACAACTAATATATATCAGGAAGGGGAGTTATAATAAAGATAATAGAGGGTATTGTGTGTCGGGATGTGGGTGTGTGTGCACCAGTGCATGTGTGTGTGTATATGTGTGTGGGAGAGAAAGACAGAGGAAGAGAGCAAGTAAGGGAGGGCTGCATTTTAATTATTTACAGCTGAGCAACTGAACCCCCCCCTCTCATGCACACACACACACACACACACAGACACACATGCAGTCTACCCTATAATCCAGACTAAAGTTATAAACACAGTTAAAGTTTCCATCTCTCTTGCTTCTCATCCTGGGTGGCCAGACGGTGTGTGTGTGTGTTTGTGTGTGTCTGTCTGTCTGCGTGTGTGTGTGTGTTTGGTTTGTGTTTGTCTATCTGAACCTCTGTGGCTGTATGTCTGTAGTTTCCTTGCCACACTGTGACCTTTCATGGCCCAGATTGTGTTTGTGTTATTTCATCTTATAAGGTCAAAGAACCTGATCGTGCTTGTACAGGAAAGGTGTCTTTGGCAGAAAAATACTCTGCTGATGGAAACTGGGGTGAATGCACTTCTGGTGAAGGTGAGAAAGACCTGGGGATCATTAGTCTATCTGGCTCATTTCAAAGACTGTGTGTGCTTGAATGTATTGTAATAGTTCTAATGTGATGCTTTATTGATCCCTCTAGTCATATTCTGGTTTTATTGAAGTCAGAGGTCACTCTTAGCTACCAAACAGCACCGCTGCAGCATGTACTAATAAAATAACCTCTTACTGCCTTTTTCTGCTTCACATCATTATTTTACCTGGATGCTCAATTATTGGGATTGAGTTTTAATTTGACTCTTCTCATTGTAAACTTGTGATTATGATAATGCATAGACGGTGAGTTAAAAGCAAAGAGCAAAAAAAAAACCTCACCTGATGTTGCAGTTTATGACAACTGACATGCAAAACTACCTGCAGTGTTGTATGCAAAGCTCTCGACTGTTTGTATGAGTAGCTTTAGGCAAACTAGAGCTTAGCATGAAGCAGTGGGCCTACAACGTTTTATGGTACCTCCGGATTGTTAACTCTGCTAAGTTTGGAATGAAAGCAGTCAGGCTTCAGGCAAAACCTGCTGTCTTGAATGGTGGGAGGTGTTACCCACAATTCACCTGGGCATGCACATTGCTCTCAAAGTAAAACCATGCTTGGTCTGGTGTTTGTAACAAAGCTGACGTCAGGTGCTGGTGCTTTAAATAAGCCTCAGTAACATGATATTAACCTGGGTGACCTTCTCTTACAGTATATATTAGAAATGTGAGGGTGGAAGAACACAGGATAGACTGACCACCATTTTTGTGAAGTTAGTAGCCAGGCATGAGCAACTACTGTCTATTTCCCAGCTTGAAATACAGGAAGTGTGGTGGAGCTTTGATGTCGCTTGGCCTGCGTGTCTACCTGGTGCGTGTGCTGTGTGGTCTCCCTGTCACCCTTCTGCTCTGTTGGTTGTGCCCACGCTGCTGAGGAGTCCTGGGGTGAATTGGTCACAGGCGGGCTGCTCTTAGAAACCTGCCTCAAAAGTTAAGATTGAGAGTACAGATATTGCATACTGTAGGTGGTGTGTGTTATATAATCTGAACAGGAATAAAATTAGCGATGGCTGGGAAAGGTCAGCTGTACCAGACAGAGTGAAAGTGGGAAGAGGAGAGAGAAAGAAGTTGCTGACACCGCCCCGAAGCCGTTGAGGATATAGAGAGCCTCTATATGATCTGTGGGTGGCCTACACACTTTTGCGAGAGGAGTGAGGGTGCGTTCAGCTTGTTCTGTGGAAAGTGAAACCAGCCAATCCTCTTAAGTCTTACATCAACATCAGAATGTTATTGATATGATCTATTTTAAGGTGAGAGCTTTGAGAGTTTCGTTCTCTCGCTGTCTGTGTATGCTTTGTGCCTTCCTCTCGCTGCACAACGATGTAAAAAAATAAGCTGGCTTGGCTAACTTTCCCTAAAGTTAATGATTTAGAAGAGGTGTTGGCAGACTAAATTATCACCTTCTGAAAGGACCCATTGAGATCCCATATGTGAACCACACATATCTGCAGCAAAGCTTTAAGTCAGCCAAGAAAGATTCAGCCTGAGGCCCACCCGAACCCAAAAAACAAGAAAAGTCTCCTGAAAACTGCAATGAACCATGACTGTTTAGCTCATCATCATTGTAAACCTGACAGAAATTGCTAAGAATACTGTATAAGAATAAAATATGGGTCGAGGCCTATTTTAAGCCCCAGAGTGAACAGTTAAGGCACTGTCTGCAGAAGAGTTTAAGGCTGTTGTGCCAAGAATCTCACATGATATAACAACGAATACGCCTGAATGATAAAAGCATAGCTTTTTTCTACGTGATGAATCGCAGAAATGCTCCTTTTCAACATGTTACTTCCTGAAGCACTTTTTCTCTCCTGCTGGGGTGAATTCAGCTGTGCGCAGGTTAACCATGCACACCTTAAATCACTTAACTGATGTATTAGATGGTTCAGCTTCTGAGGCTTTGCGCACATGCACCTCTTTTGCCAATCATCCCGTATGAAAATCATGAGATGAAAAATCCCCCAGATGAAAGAGCCGAAAGTGAGCCAGTGTAATATGACGGCCAAATTGACGGCATTGGACAGACTAAGCTGACTGTTCTGAAGGTCTAATGAAAGGTTTCTTTGAGAGGCCATGTCAGCAGGTGAATGGAGGTGAAATATGTTTCCCACCCCGACCCCCACCCCTACCTCTCTCCCCCCGCTCCACCTGTCTTCTGCTTTCCTATCTCTTTCTCCCTCTCCAGGCTGAAAAGAAAACCTGTCCCTGCCTCGAGTGCCGGAGTTATTATCGACTCCAGTGGTGGTCTGAGGTCTGCGTGCGTGTGACCAAAGGTCACAAACACTCATCAAAGCTCTTATCTATAGCATGCAGTGTTAGCTTTGAGGTGCTGAGTAATGTAATAGCAAATAATTCATCTATCTATCTATCTATCTATCTATCTATCTATCTATCTATCTATCTATCTATCTATCTATCTATCTATCTATCTATCTATCTATCTATCTATCTATCTATCTATCTATCTATCTATCTATCTATCTATCTATCTATCTATCTATCTATCTATCTATCTATCTATCTATCTATCTATCTATCTCGCTCTAGTTAACAATAAACCTTGTTATCTAGCTATGTCCTATGTCCTGTCTATGTAGCCCTGTCTTCCTGTCTGTGCTAACAGAGGGAGTTATTTCACTACAGCTACTACCTACCTTTGATGGTCCTTCTTGATTTATAGCAACATTAAAAGGCTGTTGCCGGCGTTTGCATTTTTATTTTATGTTTCCTCTTCCTTGCATGAAGAGACGCTGTGACTTATTAGTGCGACAGATTCTGCAGAGGACAGTGTTTTGGTGTGTGTGTGTGTGTAGAGGGCTGGGCACATAGGGGGCGGATCAGTGAGGCTGCAGTCTGTGCTGCTTGCATTTCAATGATTAGATTTTAAATCTCGCATCATACTTTTCCCGGAAAGTTCTCTGCCTTTCAATGTGAGAAGAAAATTAAATGGTTCAGCTGATTTGAAAAAAAAATGCTTGGGTGAGCAAAACTGATTGAATTTATTAAAACATGTTTTTTAATACATCTGGTCACATTAGGAGAGCTCAGGGGGAGCTGAATACTCACCTGGATACACAATAATGAGAGCTGCTATGTTCGTTCTGAATGTCCTGTTTGGAAAAAAAAAAAAAAAAAAAACCTCTGCCACGCATCAAAGGTTTGACTGTCTTTGACAACTGTGTCAAAATCAAATTATATTCTTGTGCAAGGACACATGCTTTTAAATGATCTTTGTCCAAATGAACACAACTGTTCGCTGTTCAGTCGGCAGCTAAAGACAAAAATGGAATCTGACACCGCCTTCCACTGGATCCCTGGGCTCGCAAGAGACAATATGTTGTTCTAATATGCAAATTCGACATTAAGAATTCAGTGAAAATGAGCGTGTGAGATGATCACACCATTAAAAGTTAGCATTAGCAATGTAGTATGTTAATCAGGCCAGATGGGACCATTCTGTTTGTGTAAATGAACTCTTGCTACTTTCTTGTCACAAGACCTGGAAGTATTATTCTTGACAGGCCTATATTTTCACTATGAGCATCTTATATTTTTTGTAAAAAATCCTCCATGTATCCTCTATGCCTCTACCCTTCATGCTTTGAGGGTCATTCTGTGATGTGCTGTATATCTGGGATATTTTATATGATTAAGTTGCATAACTTGTGCCCCCCTGTTAACTATGTATGCAGGACCATAAGATCATAGTGTTTACTGCTGGGCCCCATAGTGGCCATTACTGTAATGAAATCTCCACATGGCTTTGCTGTTGTTGAGTGTCAAATATGATGATGTCACACCTGTCCTCTCTCACAGAAATTGGTGAGGAGAGGAGTAAAGTGTTTTTCCACATCTGCATTTATCATTTGGGGGTTGGAAAGAGTGGGCCAGGGGTGGACAACGGGCGTTCAAAGCGTTTTATTCCCCAGAAGCACTTTAATCTTACTTCAGGTAATTGTGAACTTTATTTCTGTTCATCGTAAACCAGACCCTGAGTGCATAAACCATTACAGAGTTTAAGAACGCTGCAGTCAATACATTGTCAGAGAACACAGCAGAGCTAATTAATTCAGTGTCACTCTGCACCCTACCAGATACAAGACATTAATTAACAGCATTTCTTCACTGTGTCGATAAGGAACAAGATCTGAGTGGCGTTACTTCCCCTCCAAAGCGTATTAGCTGCTTCAAATCTGTTTTACGTAAACGTTTCGTAACGTCTCATGGAGACACAAGGTTTATAAACCCAGATTAGTGGCTGAATGTGAGCTTTCCCGTAAGTTGTGGGTGTCTTGTTTTTTTGTCTGTTTTGTCACCTGCTGACAGTTTATGTGATAACTGAGATGTAATGACATGAACGCTGTCAATTTAATACAGCTTCTCATATGAATGGTGTGCTTATATTATTTTTTAAGTACATACAAATATTTCACCTAAAATGTATTTTTTTTAAACCGAGTATCTCTGAGAACTTATGAGTCCACTGTCTAAATATTTTACAAAAAAAATTGAGACTTTTTCTCCCCTCCACATCAGCGTTGCTTTATTGATCACAATGCCAGTTACTGAGCCACATCTCTGCTTTACAAAACAGTAGGACTGTTCTAGCAGAAAACTGGACTGTTTTTTTCATTTAGAGGTAGTGATCATTTCTAATTATGTTACCCTGCCACTCATGAATAAATGTAGAGAAAACAGTTGTCTGCACTATAACAGTCTCCCTGTTCAAATCCATTATTTTTATCCCCTGAATACTGTCATTATCCTAACAACGCTGTACAAATATCTCTCTCACAGAACCCAGCATCCTTCTTTAGCCAAAATCAGTATTAGTTTTACACCACTGTCCCCGGGCATGTACTGGCTCTCTGGCTCCATAATCCAGGGCATATTCTAAGATCCTTAACCCAGCAGCAAGCTTTGTCTATGGGCTTTAGTCCAGCTCTGCTCCTGGGAGGTCCAACAGCTCCTCCAAACCCCCTCCAGTAATTTTTTTGGCGCGAAGGATTTTTATTTTCAATCATGCTGTCCCAATCCCCCGGACAATTAGAGGTCGTCATAGAGCAGTTTATAGAAAGTGCAGAGCAACAGAATGTTGTTTTGGAAAGTTGTAATGGTCCCTTGTGTGAGTCAACAGGCTTGGAACAGCAGTGTTACAAGAAAATAAAAGACTGGTACAAAAACAGAAATGGGTTGCTTATCTTTTAATAATTTTTACTGACCGGAAAATCTTGTTTATCCGAGTCCCCTGGCAGTTGAGGTTGTCCAAGAAAATTAAATGTTCTGCATAAAGATCCATTGAAATTCCTCACCGGATCTTATTCAAGCTGAGATTTTTGAGCAGAATATCCTTTTCTACCTTCCCCTCATTAACACGAGGTTTTGACACACAGATTGTACAGTATCCCACTGTGCTAATAATCTTTACCACCTGTCTCAGTTGATGCTTGTCATGTGCAAGGACTGTCAAGAAATCAGATCATTTTCTGTCCTGTGCAACCAATTTAGTCCTCGCAATTTTCCTTTTGGCCTCCACTGTTTCTTGAAGAGCAGCAATTTAAGAGACAGACCATTAACTCATCTTATCGTACTAAAATCAGCCAATGTTGCTTTGCAGTCGTTTGCCAGATCTATTAAGCACTTTAAATAACCATGGTGCACTTGTTCAACTTTCATCCGGACATGTGGTTCCTGCGACCAAACTAAGCAGCTCTCTCTCTCTGTATCTGTGTCTCTCTCTCCCTCTCAGCCATTATCTTGTCAGCATGAGGTCATTGTCTGATCCAAGCCTGCTGATGTCATTTCCTTCATAAACAAGTTCAACTTCCTCTCGCGGGGCTATATCAGCTGAGCTTATCCTGTGAGTGTCCCACTGGGACTAGAGTTCATTTGACAGCGTCCGTCGTTCCTCCTGCATGCAGCTGCACTCTGTATTACTTTTTTTCTATGAGTAATTCACTTTCTACAGCCGCACCAATCCATATTTACTGTTTACTGTGCAGCAGACTTTGTTTAGTCCTTCGGTGTTTGACACAGAATAAGAATAGGCTACTAGTGTGCTGCAGAACCACAAAAGACCAGTTTGGTGAGTCAGATGTTATCCCACAATAATCCCTGTGTGAATGCAGAGTCTACTTTAGTTACCCTGACTCAGAGCACAGATTAACTAAATGAAAGCATCTGATTTTTCCCTGGGTCTTTGGCAGAGCGGTGTTTGGTTTGTGCAGCAGTGCAACCACAACACGCATGTCAAACAACTCTCAGTGCCTGAAATATGTGGAATTCAACATCTTGACCATTTGAAAGGCTTTGAAATTCTGCTGATTTATTCAAGTGGAGCTTGTGGGTCTGAAAATCGGCGAGGTAAAGGGAGTGACTACCAAATGATTTTTGAAGGTTTTATGGAGTGAGACACAGCTGTAGCCTGCCTGCAACAACATGGGCTGGGTTCCTGTTTTCAGCCAAGGTAATCGCAGCCTCGATGAGCTTTAAAACCGATGGTCGCTGGTGGGGAAAATTGAACCTGTTTTCTTTGCCAAACCCCCTCCTCACTGTTTCTCGGGGATAGGTTGATATGGGTTAGGAGTTTAAAAATGCCTTACACACCCATGTGTTTTAACAGTTCTCCACCACATGTGTTATCAGCTGAGCCATGAATGTGGGAAAGCCCCGCAGGCAGAATGACATCATGCCCTGTGTAAAACTAGATATAGTTTAACACACTTGGGTGTAACTGGGAAAACGTCGGAAATGGGAGAGATGAAAACAGCTGAAACCAATGGAAACAAACTGAGACAAAACGTGCCTGCAAACTCACTTGTGGGCAAGTGTGAGTTTAGGTTATAGCTACTCTGTGCACAGTTTGAAAAGGTGCAAAACTATGCTACATTTGTCAGTTTAACCTGTTACAGATCAAACCAGGGGTGATAACTCCACTCTCTGTGTAGGACTGTGTGTTAGATTCAAATTCCAGGAGGAGCCTTGAGTGTTACAGGCTTGCAGCAGTAGCACAAAAGAAATGTTGACGTACTGGCCAATATTGATGTGTTTTACCAGGATGTGGCTAAAGAAATTGATTTTTTAGCTGCAGATTGATTTTTGCATGTGCTTGCCATTTAAAAGCTCCAGCACAGTCAGCTGTTTAGTACTGAAATGTTTTAACAGTTAAAGCCTCCCTGCATGTGTTATCAGTTTAACCATAATGAGCAAGAAGCCCAGTGGCAGAGTGACATAATTTATAGTTTGGAACTAACACTCTGGGGTGGAACTGGAAAATAGCAGGGAATCTTTGGAAATAAGTGGAAATTAAGAAAGATTGAAAGCAATGGAAACAGTGATGAGAGCAGTTTGTCTGAAGCAGGGGTTCATGATGACACACAGTTGTTCGCTCACATCTGAAACTTGAGCATGTTGAAGTAATTGCCTTTGACAAGAGAACAAACAGTGAGCAGAGCGTCTGATCAGAGGACAGCGGAGGACGGACTGTGTCTGGAGCACTGGAGACTACAGATAACAGTTCTCAGAAAGATGTGCTGTCTTTTGAGAGAACAAACACCACTAATGAAACCCGGTCTGACTCAGTCATTTTAGCTGAGGCACTTTGCTTCAGTATATCCACTTAAAGAGTGAGGGAGGGAGTACATATTGTATGAACTACCATAGATTTTACAAAGTTCTTATCATGAAATCCTCTGGAAATGCAAGCTGAGAAATTATTTTAGAGAAGACCCTGTCCTTAGAGGCATGCTACGATATTGCAGAAACTGTACAACCATGTGAGCTGATTCATATGGTAATGTTAATGCTTGCTTGAAGGAGTGCTTGCTGTGTGGAGTTTGTATGTTCTCCCTATGTCTGTGTGGCTTTCTACCAGGTATTCTGGTTTCCAGTACAGGTCAAAAATATTAAGAAAAATTGGAGAATTGTGTGAGAGTGAAAATAAATGGTATGTGTGCCCTGCGATGGACTGGCGACCTCTCCAGGGTGTATTCTTTGCCATTCTTCCTATATGCCCAGCAGACCCCAAGATACCATTGGGTACAATACTGGTGTGGTAATGGAAGGATGAATGGATGATTGATACTTAGTAACATTAATTCTTGGGCTACATGTAGTGAGCACTGTCGCTGGCAAGAAGGTCATACAGGTCATACAACCAAGAGTGGAACCCACTCTTGGTTGGACTGAGGGCATTTCTGTATGGAATTTGCAAGTTTGCAAGGTACTCTGGTTTCCTTGTACAGTCCAAAAGTATGCAAGGTCAATTGGAAGCTCTAAATTGCCCCTAGGTGTGAATGTGTCAGTGAATGGACTGTTGGTCTGCTCTGATGGACTAGCAATCTGTCTGGGATGTATTTGCTGCCTTTGTCTTATATATGAGCTGAAGATGGGCTGATCCCCACAGCACTGTTAAGGTAAAATAATGGATGTACGGATGTGCCAAATGCTCTAAAGAAAACAGAGCAAATAAAGTCATAAAAGCTGCGGAGAATAGATTTTAAATGTGGTAATGAAAGCGGAGAGAAATGCATGTTATGTGTGTATATGTCAGAGCAGGTGCTCCAGCAGATACCTGTGACAATATTAAGGTACAAAGTAGGTAAGATAATCGATAGATGAATGTAACTTTTGATGCTTCCCTTGATTTAGTCTTATTATTCTGTTTTAGAGAAAAACTGACATCCGGATCGGTCCAGAAACCTTTTTGGCTCAGTTGGGCCATTTTATGCTTTTTTGCTGCACCAGAGAGTGATGTGTCCGGGTGCTGTCATAATGTTGAGCTTCTGCAGCTGTAATATTGTCTGCATTATCCAAAGAACAAAAAGTTCAGCAGATCATGTGTCGACCAACTTGTATTATATTACTAATTTTTTACCCATGCAGATTACCATAATAATTTGAATGTGTTTAAAATTATTACAAATGTGGTAATAGGATATGGTTTTCTGTTGAATATTGTAAGGCTAACACATCATGTTTTAATTCAGAGTAAACTTAATTTCCCCTCCAATTTATGGTGCATTAATGATATTAATATTAATAGAGACATTACTGGGGACATTAGGAGTACGAGTGGGTCCTCCACTCAACAAGGGTTTTTTTTATTAAAAGAGGTAAATCAGATGAAGTGATGTGAGTGCTGCTTCTTCCTCTGCAAAGAAGTGGCAAACTAAAACTGAAAGCGAAAAGGCTGTAGGGAAGGTTACATCATCACTGTCATCACCACCATGACCACTGGACTGACCAGCACCATCATCATCACCACCACTCTAACCAACACCACCATCATCATCATCATCATCATCATCATCTTCCAGAGCTCAGTGAACCAGCATATTAACTCTGAGATTTACAGCCTTGCTGGAAAGATGACATCATTCCTTTTTTCCTACTTTATAACTCTCCCGGGTACAGCTGACAGAGCTGAGGAGCAGGGAAGTAGTTTTGTAAATGATGTGATGTGTTGGCATCTTTGCAGGAATTGTCAGCTGCTTTGCCGTCTACATCTCACAAAAAAGGCCCTGTAGGAAAGTCGACATCATTCCCATGCTACAGAACAATAACTGGCACCTCTAATCCGCTGACATAAAATTGACATATGTCTAGAGGAGGGGAAATATATGACAACAATGGAAATGGTTGGCCGCACTGCAGGAATCGTCAGCTGTTTGGCGTTCTGGAAATAAACGGTGGGGATTGAAGTGTTTTAGCAGAGCGGCAGCCATGCCAGAGACACAGTCCATGAACTGTGACTGTAAGGGTTCAAACTGTCCTCATGAAATGCTGTCACACATCGATGTGCGATGTTCCAAGCAAATCTACACTGTAATGTCTAAAATCGGTTAATAACCCTCTGGAGGGTGACTTCAGCCTGGCCTTCTGGCTAAGTGACATAATTCCCAGACATTGGGAGCATACTGTAAAACTTGAAACTGATATAAAAAACAAGGAAATGAGAAGGTTGAGAAAAATTATAGAAAAATAAAAAAACATGGGAGAGCTCAAGGTTGAAAGCCTAAAACTCATCAGACTTGGATCTAAACACAGAACACTAATCTTCCTCCTCAGTCCAAATGGTTTAGATTCTTGGAAGTAAATTAGTAAAAAAAAAACAACAACTTGGAAACGGGGACTCATCTGCCATAAGCGCTTGAGGGAATCATTCAGCTGTTAAACTAAAACCATAAAGTGCTTCTGGCAAAATGGATTAAATTCTACTGGCATGGTTAACACTAACTGATTTAAATAGTTGTGTGTAGAGGTCTTGCTGGATTAGCAGCCTAAATGTGACAGTGTGGTGGGAAAGGATGACCGCATTGACAGAAAGGTGTGTGTTTGTTAGCTGTCAGCGGTTTACTAAGGACAGAGAGAGAAAGAGAGAGAGAGAGAAAGAAAAAGAGAGAGAGAGTGTGCCTGTGGTGTGTGCTCTTGTGGTAGATGATGTTCAACAGAAAAAATGCCAAATGCCCAAAATGCCACAGACACACTTATGCATGCACACTCCACACACACATAGACACATGCGTGGGCGTGCACACACATGCACAAAACACACACACACACACACACACACACACACACAAACACATGCATAAGTGCAGTAAGTATAGCAAACTGGTGTGTTTTCACAGTGGGCTGCCAGCATAGTGATGTCATGGTTAAATCTAGCTCTCACAGTACGCTTTGGTCAGTGTGGAGTGTGTGTGTGTGTGTGTGTGTGTGTGTGTGGGTGTACTTCTGCATATTGCTACAGCAATATGTGTCTACCAATTTCGGTGGTCATGAGAAAATAAGCCTCCTATCTGAGACAGATATATGCAGTAAAGAAATAGAAGGGTGGAAGTTTGGAGGTGTGAATGGGAAGACCCAGAAAGACACTAAATAAAGACAGTCCATTTACTATTCACTAATTGTTTAGATAGCTGCATTCAAGTGAGTTTCAAGCACACTCAAAACATATTGTACCACTGCTCCTATCTACTTCCTACCTGCAGTTCCTCTAATGGCCACCAGATGCTCACTCCTGTCGCCACCTTGATTTACAAAATTAAATAAAAATTTTTAGGCATTATGCAGTTTTAAGACATTACCATCACAGTAATGAATTTTAATTGTAGTTTTCATCTTAGATGAATAAAAATAGATTAAAAAAGATTAAAAGAAGCTCAAAGAGAGGTATGACTGCCTGACTGTTAAGGATAAGGTTTAATAATGTTATTTATGCTACTAACCCTTGGATCAGAACCCAGAGTGCCGATTGCTTTCACAATCTGAATCAGGAATGTTTCAAAAAATCCTTTTTATTTGATCTGCACCTCCTCACCTCAACTCCTGATCATCAGGATTTACTGATCAATATCACAGGTGATAAGCTGCTACACCATCTTGCAGCTCAACATTACAGTGCCACATATTTAATTCAGTTCCACATAAACATGAAGTTTGGCTCAGTGCTGTCAGGTTCTCATATGATCTGTAGGAATGATGACTAACTCCGTCTATTATTGGGACCACTGGGTATTTCGAACCCCAGGCAAGGGCCCAGGGGCATTAATAACCTGAGTCACTGATATTAAGTGATTCAGTGAGAGTGACGGAGCAGAGACCTGCAGTAATGAGAGCACTTTGGCATTCACATACAGGTAGGACACAACATGCTGCAAGGTTGACTCAGTCTTCTGAGGCGTGATGACATCAGTGTCTGCATAATAAAACAACGAATCCTCGGGAGCTCCATATACCATAGTCTCTCTGTAGATTTGTCCTCAGGCACAGAAATGCTTGTTTTCTGACTCACCTGAGTCATGGTGTTGTCTATAGAGGAGACATTGTGTATTGTGCTTGATTCAGTGGGGAAAGGAGCCCGCCAGCTGAATCATTAGCTAATACCAACCACGTGACTCATATGCCAAGATCCGTAAAACAGCCTCTAAAAACATGACCTCAGTGCTGGGTCCTATAGTTATAGCTTAATGCAATCTACAGGAAAGGCCCTATATGGTTAGCGGGAATGTGAAGGCTCTACCTGACTGCATGTCTGCGTGACTGGAATTGTCTGAAAGGCTACAGAGAACTGGGTTCAAACTCAGTCAGACATTATGTAACCCTGACATCCAATGGACAACATAATGTGAGCTCTTATTTGCATTCCAGTATTCCAATGATTAGAAGGAAAGAGAAAAAGTGTTGTTCAGTTCAACATTTAACCAGACGATGTTGATGATGGTAAACCTCTGTGTGATCGGGACACCCGATCAGGTGTCACCTGAGGCTGTCACCACCTATCACTTTGAATCTATCCTTGTGGGTCTCACACACACACACACACACACACACACACACACACACACACACACACACACACACACATACACACACACACACACACACACACACAAAGAATATAGTACAATACACAAGCTCTTCCTTCCTGGGAAATGACAATGCTTCCTTGTTTATCCAGTTGCCATAAAAACACAATCAGCCACAAGTCAACAATGAATGACTCCAAACAAGCTGGATTATTGCTCTAATTAAGCTTTAATAAGCCCTTATTAAACGGCCGCAGGCCTCGTTAGGCGGTTCATTAAGTCATTTCATCCCTTTATTCCTTCATTAAGTCTCTTTTCTTCTCCCTTTTCTTCTCAGAGAGTACAGGAGTGGCGAGGTCTGGGAGATCACGACCTTAATTCTCTCCAAGACAGACGGTTTAATTAACACCAGAGGAATCCTGACTGGCTCCAGACCTCTGCAACGGGAATGTACAGGGGAATTGAATTGCCAAGGTAAGGCACTGGGCTAATGTGCTTTTTTTTTGCTGGCAATATACACTAATAACCTTTTAAATTACCGCTATGTCGTTCACTGATGTAATTAGGTGATAATTTTGAATGCATAAAAACATACAAAAAATCTGAATATACAAGCAATTTAGCAGTGCTGTAGAGAAGTGCCTTAAAATGAACACCAGTTTAATTAAATGTGAACATTAATTTCCACTAGAGCACAACCTGAGAAATAAGGAATAAGGTAAACGTATAAATACATAAGGGGTAAGTGCTGCAGTATGCACTGGACTGGAAAATGTAAAACTTTTCAAACTGACAAAACCCTCTGAACTCTGGTCCATTATATACACAATTAAATACAGCCTTCCCACAATCAGCATGGATGTTTGAGTCATGGCCAGTCTCAGAAAGTTCAAAATGACCCACTTACACCATTGCTGGCTTCTCTCTTTCCTAAACCCACAAAACCAAATTTGATTGTGAAAGTGAAGAGGAAAAAACTTTTACTGCAGTTTGAATGTTTCACCAGAATGAATCTGAAAAGGTAGTGCCAAAAGTGTTGTTAAGAGTTTAGGTTTCTGTCTTCAAAGTAATGGCAAATCGTAGATTTTATGACATGTTTTTGTCATTTTACCTAATTGACACCATGGTGACCTTTGACCTCATTACATCCTGCAGTATCTTCAGCAATTAAGGCTGAAGATGTTTTAAAACAACATTCTGAGGATATGTAGGACACATGGATTTCATACTCTTTTTCTGTGGACACGTGGACCAGAATTGTGTGTAAATAAAAAGTTAGAGAGACTGTTTGAGAGCAGCAGGGCAGAAAGGGGCATGCACGACCTCCAAACTAACTTTAAATTCTGACTCAAAAACACTTGCAATGCAGCTTTGAGCAGTGCTTTACAAAATATTCACCTTAAAGCTGAAACGATAAAGATAACAGTTAGACACACCTGCTTGATAGTGTTTGCTGCAAGGGGGGATTTCCAGGTTAACTGCACTCACGGGCCTTTGCCAATAAACAGCAGTGGAGAGAGCATGTTTGCTGTGAGCAGCGAGGAACGTTGCACCCTAGGGAACCTTAAGGGAAACAGGTGTTTTACTTCATACAACATAATGCTGTTTATTATTGCCTAAAGATGGTGGTGAATTTCTGATTTGTGCTCACAAAGGCAAAAAGAAAAACAAAAAAGAAAGAAAAACAAACAAAAGAAAGAAACACATGTAAATCAGCCAGACATGGGGACGTCTCAGCCCTGCTGTCCTGGTGCAGGTGTGTGCCGAGACTGACAGTGATGAAATAGCGAACCAGTAACACATGGAGAGTGAGCCAAATTTAGCCATCTATTTTGACTGAAGGGGGTGTGCGCGTGTGATAGACCGAGAGAGAGCAATGGAGACAACGAGTGTGTGTATTCGCACGAGCGTGCGTTTGCATGTTTATTAGCAGTTTGGATCCTGCTGAGGAGACAGATGTTCATGGCAGAGGTAGGCTGTGATTAGAGGCAGTGTCCAAATTAATCCATGTGTGTGTAGGTGTGTGCAGGGGGGGAGCGTTCTCCCCTGTGGAAGTCAAAAAAGCTGTCCTTCACCTGTCTGTGTTGTCCACACAGCTTTATGTTTGTGGCGCCTGTGTGTGTTTGTGTGTACAGTGCGCTGGCATGATTTACTGCAAACAGGCAATAGTTCCACCTTCAGCCATGAAGTGATTGAGTTTGCTGAAGCTGCAGCAGATGTCCAAACCCCAGGATTCACCCTTTACCTCTCTCTGTCTGTTGCTCTCTTCCGTTCACCACTGCTGTGGATCCCTCTGAGCTTCTGTTTAACTTGTATAGTCTTCCTATCCTCCCCCACTCTTTGTCTCACCTACTTTCACATGCATACCACTGCATGTACACATATACCTGCTCAACCTACATAAACTGAGCGCTACATTCATATCAAGACACACAGCACCACAAGCTGAGGATGCCAGAAGATAAGTATGCACCCACACACTATAAGAAAGACAAGGAAGTGCTGCTGTGGCTGTTATGCAAAACACATAGGCAAAAAACACATGCACACACACACAGCTGTCAAGTGATTAGTTACACAAGTAGAGCCATAAGTTCCAATAAAAAGCAGAAGCTCCAATTGTTTGTACATTCAAGTTGGGAGAAATGAAACTTGTGAACTCATAAACCTATAGTGTAGACCAATACATCTCAGTATCCATCCAAAATTGCTGCATTTTAAAAACAGCCAGCACTGTCCAGTCAGACATAGGTCTGGGAGAGATAAGTTGGGGTGGAGGGGCTTTGAATGGATGCTGAACCCACAAGATCAGTTTTGTCTGCTGAGCAAGCCGAGCCCAAGCTGTTAAAGCATTTTTAATTGGTTGTAATTGTGGCTGTTGTCAACTCAATGAAAGCAATTACAAGACGCTGGTCACCAGCCCTCAAGGCAGGGCTTCAGACCAGGGGACAAGGCCGTGCACGTGCACACACAAATACACAAACTTCTATTTCTCTCTTTCTCTTTCTCTCTCTCTCTCTCTCTCTCACACACACACACACACACATATACACAGGCAATCACCCACACATTTCCTGTCTGTTTCATGTAAGACAGTCTTTTCTTCTTTCTCTTCTGTTTGGAGAGGAAGTACGGGTCTAATGACTTTTCCTATGCGTCACAAACACTGCATGTGGGAGGCAGACACCCGCGCCGCACATGTGTGCATGTGACAACCTTTATGCATATATGTATGAGTCTGTGAACAGCTTGGCACATGCAGGTTTTGTTATGTATTTGTCTGAGGTTTCATGTGTATTATGGAACCGGTGTTTGTAGGGAAATTTGTGTTTGGGTGTGTGATAGAAAGTTATGTGTGTCAAAATAAGTTTATATAAGAGGATTTATATGCATTCACTGTGTTTTTCTGTGTATGATTCATGTGGAAAATGAGTACTTGTCTTTATAAAGTGTGCTTGTAATGGAGTGTGACCATATAGTGCTGTATATGCTTGCTGTTTGTTCTTGCATGTACTTCTTGCTCAATTCTAGTACAGTAAACACCGTGCTTGACATTCCACTGAGACCCCTTTCTGTTTGTGGAATGCATTGCTATTCTGTTTTTTTGCACTACTTTCACAATGTATTGCATGTCTAATCAATATTTCATTTCTGATGAGGATTATTGTGGACTGAGCAGGACTTTTTAGTGATAATTTGTTGCAGTAAATAATCCTATATTAAGGCTGCTTGTTTCTAACACCTCTCCTGGCTTCTTCTTGTATCTTCAGTGTCATCATATTTGAACTCTGAGGGAGTGGTTATTGAGAAGTTACTCAATAACTTGCAAAGATCTATTTCCTTGAAAATGTGGTAAAAGGCCTTAGAAACAGAATTTGCTGAATTGGACTGCATCTTGCAATTCTGAAACATCTAAAAAGGATTAACAGACTAAGATCATGTTATGCTATACTGAGCACTTAATATCAAATCTGAACTCATTTTACAAATTTTTACTTTTACAGATGAATCCATGGGTTCCTGGCATTAACATTATTTCTATACTATTTGTGTGTGTCTGTGTGTGCTTTTCTCTATGGTCACATGGGACACCCAAAATCAACATGTTATATCACCAATAGATTCCAATATTCCTGCTTTTGTAGTCCCAATATAAAACATTCCTATGGTCATTCATTTTATATGCAGAGTTGAATATTTTAGTTACAAAAACTCTTTCTGCTAAGTCACCTTTGGGGTCAAACATCTCCAGCAGAACTGAACAATCAGGTGTCGAGCTGTAAACCACATCTGCAGCAGTGTGAATACACTTCACAGGCTGCCAGAGTTAAATAAGGTTAGCTAATCTTTCACTGCTCCGATCTCCAAGCCGGAGCTGCAGCAAGCTCTCACAGTTCATCTGGGGCCATAGAGAAGTGTTTTGCTCAAAACGAGCACCCCTTCAAAGACCAAGGTTGTTGCTGAGCTACGAGCAAGTGACTACTGAAACATTATTTCATGTGAAATGGAAAACAGACTCAAAAACAGTATTTTGATTGGATACAAGGCCTTTCCTGAACTCTTCCTCCAAACTCATCACTCCCCTTCTCTACCTTTGCTCCTTGGTGCCAACTCCATCATTTCACTCACTATGTCTTCCTCTTCTAAACACCCACTCTCCCTCTACTTCCATGTCTTCCATCTGCCTTTCTTGTTTTTTCTCCTGTTATTTTTACCTTCTCTCCCTTTTTTCATTCTAAAACTGTGAATCTTGACTCTTTTTGTTACCCCACCCATACATCTCACATCTTCATACATGCCTCTCTCATTGCTTTCCTGCTTTGCAGTACTGAGTTTGTCAATTTCAAGTTTTTGTTTCCTTCCACTGCTCTGCTTTTATTTGATTTCTTTTTTTGGGAGGGCTAAAGCTACAGCTAAGCTTGGGGTGACTGGATATTTACAAAAGAGTTCAGTTACAGGCAAAATGAGCAGTTACACTATGTCATGAATGAGTATTGGAGGTGCTGGTAAGTCGATTTTATTACCTGGAGACAGACAGCAGCTAGTGTTACCCCTTGACTGCAGTCTCCATGCTAATCTGAGGTATTCGGCTGCTGGGTATAACTTCATAATTAGTTCACAAATAAGCAAATTATTGATTTTTTTTTGCAATGTCTCTGTTTCCATGGAAAGCTAGTAAGTATTTGATATGTTTTGTTTCATGCCCTCCCTAATTTCAGCATTTCAGCAAATGATATTTTTTCATCATTGGCTCACTTCTGTCCAATACATTCATCAATTTTTCCGGATGTAATTACGATGCATTACACTTAAATGGAGGGGGTGATTTGGATCCTGCTGCTCCATAAAGAGGAGCTTGTTCCTCCTGCTCCCTCCCCTCCGTTGCACTTTTTTAGCTCAGTTCAAAACCTCATCTCATTCAGCTCCACATCGTCAGCAGTGCGACTACAGTTGCAGCTGAGTTCAGTTGAGGTCAGACACAGTGTGTGCTGCCCCAGGGAGATACAGACTGGCTACCAACCAGACAAGTTGGAAGGAGATGTCCTGGTATTTCCTCCCCCCTCTCTCTCTCTTCCTCGCTTATTTGTGAGGGCATATTGCATCCACCGTGCGTTGGAGGCTGAGAACAAGGCTCTTGGGAAACCATGTCTGACCATTAGAGAAAGTAGTAGTAATAATAATAAATGAACTACAGCCTGTCTCTCCTTTTCACTATCACTCCTCCCTCCTTTCCTCCTCGTCTCATCTCCCATGTGCGCTCACACACACATACACTCACACACCCACATTCAGATTTGAATGATTTATTTATGTCAGTATGAATTTCAGCAGTAATCTCGGGTATACAGTATGAGAATCAGATAGTGGTGCTGTTGGTGTTTTAGCAGCAATGCGCTGTGGCGCCCCCATTCCAACTAATTTTGATCGGCCTGTGTCGATGTGTGCAGAAATGTGTGTGCATGTGTTTTTTCAGACTCACTTGGCTTTCCCTGACAAGTTTGATCTGAGTAAACAAGGAGTTGGCCAAATAACTGTGGAGTGAGGGAGGGAGAGGGTGAGAGAGAGGGGGAGAGGGGAGGGAGGGAAACAGGGTCAGAAAGTGTGTGAAGCAGTGAGAGAGACAGGCACTTACTCAGGCTAAACCCTGAAGTCCTGGGCAGGAAGCTGATATTTTCCCAGACTTACTTTGTGATTTTTTTTTTATTTGGAGTCTGATCCGACAATTGCAGCTTCCTCTGAGGGTCTAATAATACAACAGAGCCATTGTGCAATGCCTCGTTTCCCCTCGCCTGATTTAGCAAGAGTGAAGGCGTTTGCATGAAATCTCTCCACTCCCAGTGTGGTTGGGTGGAGTTTCTTCACTGCCATCAGATTGGATTGTCACACCACATTGTAATAATCAACTGTTATGGTCTACCAGAGATGAACATGAATACTCAGATAACAGTGCTCTAAGTACTAACTACTGTACAGTTCTCCATTTCCTGAGTCTGTCTCGCGCTGGTGCTCTAGTTTTTCCTCAAGTCATATTTTTAAGGTGGAGCAGCTGTGCAGAAAGAATGTGAAATGTGGGAAACATCTCGTAACTGAAGTGTGGATGGAAATTAAACAAAAACAGACCTCTGAAAAAAAAAGCATAAACCAAGGTCTTTCAGCCAAAGAAATGAACACAAATGACATTTTACTGAAGGATAAATAGTCTTTTAGTTACATGAAGATGAAAAAGGGGAGACTTGCTGCAAACATTATAGGAACTCATCGATGTGAAAGTACCTAAAGATTCACATACAGAGGAGGAATAACTCCTACACAAAGAAATTAGAATATAGATTGAATGAAGTAAATGTGTGTTAAACTAAAAACAAACAAAAAAAAAATGATTCATCATCATTCAGGTGCAGGCAAATTGTTTATGGTGTTGTGTTTTCCCATCTGTTTAACCATGTGCTAACGTATGCACTGTACCTGAATTTCATTTTACTTTCTACTGCCATATTATTTTAAGTTGCTGGAACAGGCAAAACTGCACTGGGAGCCAGTTTTATTACTTCAATTTCTCTCATGTAATGTGCTGCCAGCGTCATCTTCCTTGAATGGGTTTTGTACAAATGTAGCTGTTAGTAACAGGCCTAACCAGTCATTGCTTTCCACAAACTATAAACACCCAAATGCCTCAACTGTTGTGTATAGATGGTTTCATTCCAACAACAGTAACTCCAACATCGGCACTACAGTCTAACACCTGGTTTGTATTTATTGCTCTTGCAGAGAGCAAGAGCCATGAGAGAAATAAGGACATTATTCATAATAATTTTATCGACTTTTAGCTTCAAACGCCTTTAGCTGGCATCTAATAAGTCCTCGAAAGGTTTTTAGTAAACAGCTGAGAAACTGTGTTTGCATTTTTTTAGATTAAAAACATCCATAATGGCAGTGTGTGTCTTATTTGTCCTGTGGGATGGGGCAGAGTTTTATTGGAAGCAGTGTTGTGGGCAGGTGCGGCATTGAAAACAGTCCCAAACAGTCTAGAAGGCTGAATCTGAGATGAAATTACTTGTTAGATGGATGGTTTTTGTAGCGTGCTTGACATAACCTTATAAAAGATATAAGTGTTCTTACAAATGAAATATTAACCCTAGCATGGCTTCCATATGCACTGCATACCTGTGCTGCTCCTACATTGCATCAAACCTGTGAACGTTAATACAGCATAATGTTTTGTTGAATTTTTAAACACGCAAGCCTTCAGTTATTATTCACCTTTCCTACACACAGTGAGATGATCAATGGTGGTCTGGGAGATGGGATGGATAATATAAATTCACAAGGAAAGCATTACTCTTACCTGAATTGTGAGAAAGGGGTACATTTTACGGCCTAGACAGTGCAACATTAATAAAACAGATCATAGTGTATCCCTGCTTACCCTTGATCATCCCTACAGGCAAAACGGGCGCGGCTTGGCTCGCCATGTTGACCAGTTTATCTATCTATATGCCTTTTTGTGTGTGTCGGTGTGTGTGTGTGTGTGTGCATGCAAGTCTGTAGCCTTGCATGACTCCCTATCTGTTCATCTGGCTTCTGGCCCGTCTCTCTGTTTGTCTCCATGTTTGACTAACCATGCATCCTCCATTTTATCAGTAAGTCTATCAATTGCTGTGTGTACGTGTGTGTGTCCATGGGTGAAATGACCACTGGGTTTCCCACTGTGGTGACCACATGGTCCCCTCCATTCTCCTTTCCTCTGGTTCTCCTTTTTAACCCACCTGGCTGCTCTACCTTGACCACCCATGTTGTTTTGTCTGGCCAGGCCTCTTGTGTCAAACTGAATGCTCACATTATCCTGACTTTTACATCTCTGACTCCAGTGCCCCATGTAGAGTCCCGGCAGGTGAAAGTGCTTCACCATGAAAACAGATCAAAACAGACACAGGGTATTTTCTTTTTTTTTTTTTGGCATCCCTATGTTAGCGGATAAAGATGTGGGAACCACAGCAGGTAAAGCAATGAGCACCACCTACAGAGACTTAAACAGTACTGAATGAAAATTAAAGGAAAGAATTTCAACAGAATCTTAAAAGTCTTTAACTTTAAATGAGCAGGTTTATCTAAGAGTTGAGATATTTTGATCATCATGATACCAGCCGCTATGAAGTCCTACATCCTCTCTCCTCCTGATCTCAGCTCTTTCATCTCTGCACTCACGGTCACGTTCTCCTCTAGTCAAAGACAATAAAGGCCTCATTTGTCTTGGCCAGAGCTTGTGAGTACAAATACCTGACCAGCAGGCCATATGGTGACTTGAGAGTCGCAGGGAAGTGCAGACCTGTGTGTATAACTGTGCCTGACTGCTTGACAAGGTTGGTGTTTGTGAACATGTGCAATTTCTCTGCATATTTAGCCATTTGTCTGTGTGTATGTGTCTGCCCAGGTCTTTTTGCCTGTGTCTTCTCATTATGCCACTAATTACGTGGGGTGTGGACTTAAAAAGGACACAAGATTTTTTAGCCGAGAGACAGGAGGTGAATTGGCGTGTCTTGGTCTAGACTGATCTGGATGATTAGAAGGTGTGCCACAGTGACATGAAGTCAAAAACAGAGGATTTGGCACCGGGAGTGTTTTTGTTTTACCTGCTTCCTTCCTTTGTTGGATGCCAAAAAAACCTAAGCTGTGCAACGCCTGTGGCAAAAGATCAAGACAAAAAGTTTTTATTCAATATGATCCAATTAGATTACAGCGTCCCACTTTGTGCTGATTAAATCATTCCCTTTCACACTGCTCATGAATCGTTGTAGGGCGCTGATATTAAGTCAGAACAATTGAAAATTGAAAAGTGCTTGCACCTCTTTGCTCTGCTGTAAACATTCACTTGTGCCCTCTTTAAACTTTCTTCGAGGCTCTATTTAAAGGGCAGACGCTAGTAAAACTGTCCAGCTGTCTGCTCTCTCTCTCTCTCCATTTCTCTCCGTAAACCTGCCCAGCTGTCTGCCCTCCACTTCTGACCTTGTTTTCACAAACACCGTCAAATGTGAGTGAGTGCACACATGCGTACATGTATGTGTGTGCGCATACATGTTAGTGGGCTTTCAGGACGACCCTTGACCTTTTGTGACTGACAGCCTAAGTCTAGCCACCCTCTATCCTGGTTGTTCTCGTCTCCTTTTCTCCCCTCTGTTTCCTGACTGATAGCCTGTCAGTGGGACAGGCTCTCAGGCTAGGAAATTATATGTGTGTGTGGGGGTACAGGGGTGTGTGGGTGTGTGAACGTAACTGAGACAGAGAGGCAAGGAGAGCACGTTCAAGTGTGTGTTTGTGTTTGGGTGAAGGTATGTGCCTGAGCTAAGGGGGTCACAGAGGAAGACACTGTCCAGACATTTCAAAAATAACAACCCATATAGTTGTGCTGTGTCTTTGATTGTTTGTGTGTGTTTGTCTGCATGTGTATGTGTGTGTGTGTGTGTGAGTGGGTTGTAGCAAAGAGTATCTGGTAATTATTTAGTCAGGCTTCGACCTTTGACCTTCCCCTTTGACCTCCCATATCCTGTTCAACTTGAGAGGAGATGGACACACTCATACATATGCACACACACACACACATGCACACACACACACACACACACACACACACACACACACCCTGGGGTTTTTCAGGGGTTTAATATTTGTGTAGGTTGAGAGTAAATTCAGAGGTTTAGTGATTTCACTTACAAGCATAGTTGAAGGAACCTTTGCGAAATTGATCAAACATGCCTCAGAGAAACCAGTACACAGACATTAGGTAGTCGACACAGTGAGTGATTGCATGCAAGACATATTTCTGCAGTTACCCCCTGGATTACCTATCTGTGCCTATTTTCCATCTTCTTTTTCAACATTTCAACAGAGGTTGTACAGAACCCAGAGGAATCAAAGACAGAGAAATACAGAAATGTGGAGTAATCCACAGACAATTTGGGAAATCGAGAATGAAGTAATCTGTTATTGAAAGGCTTTTCAACATTATTGCCAATAACATCACAATTTATTGATTACTGCATGCACTAGGCTTTTGTTCATTCAATAAAATGACCTCAAATTATCCAAAGCATCACCTTGCCAACAAAGCTTCTTTTCCTGCCAATGAACTAGAGGGGAAGAAAACGCAGCAGGAGTAGCTTTGGACTCTTTCCCTGCAGGATAACATTACTTTGTTCTTTTGTGATTACAGTTACCCACAGCCTCATTATGCCTGTGTGAGCTCTGTGAATTTCTGTGTGCATGCTGGGCAATAGCTTTTATACATGGTGTATCCAATTTGCCATGCTGCGTTTCTATACCTTGTGTGTCCATTTGTGATATGTAAATTATATGTAAGAGGAACGATAATTGTCTTTTTCATAGAGCACTATAATGTCTGTCAATTATGTCTTATCTCATCTCTCAGTTACATTCTTTCCATGGGGACCAAAAACCCCCCGACCTCGGCTGAGCAGCTGCAGCCACTGATGACGAAGTGCTGGTGCAGACAGAGATTAGGTTTAGTAAGATTGTATGGTGCCTTCTCATTGTGCAGTTATGGATGGATAGTTACTAATGGTTAACCTGGTTAAGCCAGTCATTATCTTTCTTCAGACCAGATTTGAATGTAGTTCCATTGTTTAAACCTTGAGTTTCAATTTGCCAGGACAACATGTTATCTTTAAAAATGTCTCAGGAGTGAAAGCATACCCTTCAAAGTAATAATGTATAGAAAATTATATATATAGGTATCATGAAACTGTTTCTTAGGCCTCCCAATGTATAAAAAGTATAAAAAAAGAAGACACAACAAAATGCAGCAGTACAGAAAATAAAATAAAATCAATAAAAATACAGCCGTGAAGTGGAATTCAATAAACTCACATGAAAGCGCAGACTCAATTATGGTCAGGCTTGAGTTTAGCTGGAGGGAAAAACTTTGTTTTTAACTGCTGGGGCCGGGTGAATGGGTTGACTTGGTACTTGGGTGAGACTTTTGTTTGGGCAGTGTCTTTGTGTGTGTGTGTGTGTGTGTATGAGTACGTGCGTGTGTGTCTGTTTGTGTGGATATGAACGGATGTGTGCGTCTTTGAGCTAAACAGCCCCTATCCTTAATTCCAGGGTGAACTTGGACTTCCTCTGCTTTCAAGTCTTTTTTTCAACACAGACGGACACAAGACTTGCATGAGTCATCTCCAGGGCAGTTTTCCTTAATTCTTTCATAAACAGACATTCATTGTTCTTCGAATATTCCTCTTAAGTTTCTGTCTTATTTAACTGCCACACCTTATTTCAGTAATTATTTGGTGCATAATGCAATAAAGTGTGTGATAACATCTTTCAACTGAGCTTTAGTTAATTGGGGAAAAAAACAATACTTTCATTTTTTTTGTTTTGCTGTTGTCACTGGACCTGGATCTTTGAAAGGAGAAAGTTGTGTCCTTTCAATACAACCGACAATAGTGTCAAGGTTGAGATTTACTCTCAAAGTGGCAACTGTTAGTTTAATTTTTTTTATGTGTTTTGTCACCTACAGGTACAGTATGTTTAAGAACAGTTTACATGCCACTTTGCATACGAAAGAAAGCTATGGTGTATCTTTATATTGAACATACTGTAGTCCGCCCATGTGGGATGTTCTCTCAGTTCCCTAAGGCGTTTGTTGTCAAGCCTTCAGCAGTGTGATTGTTCAATGTCACCTCACACCAGACCTGACCCTGGTGACTTTTCACCTTTTGAAGGTTGAACTTTAGCCTTTGGAGAAATGACCCTTGATCTTAACAGGTCCTAATGGCATGGAGAGGACTGCTGGTGACAGGAGACAGATGGAAACACACATACGTGTAAAGACAGACATACATATGCTGCTGGAGAGACATAGGGACACACTAATAGAGTGGAGAGCGCTACTCTGCAGGCCCAAGGCGTGACAGGGGAACCACAGGGACATGACATGCATAGACAGGGCTTGGCTTACACAGGAAACTGCTGAGACTTGCAGGTCATGTCTGTTTCCATGTTTATGGACCCAGCAGGCATGCAAAGGCAGACAAGCCCTGTGTGTAATCAATTTGCTTTGTTTTGTGAACTGTTTGACAAAGTTTTGCCTGAGACAACATCTCTTTGTCAGAGTAGTGGCTGGTTGTGTATCCCTGGTTCTCCAGGTCAGCCTGACTGTGTTTTATTGCTGCTGTTTGAGAAGATGCATGAAAGTATGCACAGACTCCTAAGGAACACACAGGAATACTGCATATGCACACACCTTACCTCCTGTAATTGAGTTTTCTGAAGGTTAAACTGGACACAAACTAATATGTTTTGGCCTCTGAGGGCTTCCTTTGCCTAAAATAATGAGCCTCATAGTTTACCCTTTACTAAACCTCCCCAGTGGACCACAGATGGCCTTTCAATTACCAAGCTAAAACATGCAGAATGGCAATGCATGGCATTATCAATGAACATGCAAGAGGGACCGCATCAGCTCCTCATGAGGAAGCGGGCAAACACACATGAATTCACACACACATGCACGTGTGCAGGCAACACATGCATCTGTGTGTGCATGCACTCCCATGCAAGTATGGACCCAAATATATGCACACACACACACACACACACTCACGCACAGAAAGATTACTTTGCTTATTTGCTTAGCAAGCAATCTTTGTCGGGGTCACCACTCCTCACCCCTGCACTGCACCAATCTATAACGCCAGCCCTCTGGGACACAGTCAAGCCAAGGTATTTGCAGAGTGATCTGAAGTTACTTTCTGTGCTGCTGCTGACTGGTTCACATTGTCCCGGAGATTTCAGATGTAAGAGAAATGCAGTATGCAGCAAAAGAAGAGCGGCTGTGAGGTTCTTCATTCTGAAACTATCGACTCACCCATCAGGCTTTTTTTTTTTCCTGATTTTCCAAAGTAGCTTTTCAGCACTCTATGCTAAGTGAAGAAGGCCAATAGGAATATCCAAAGTAAGAAAACTGACTTCTTAGAAGTTGATATTTGCAGTTGGGTAGTGAGATGTGGAAATAAATTACTTTAAGGTATCTAAGGTCAATTCAAAATCAGACTTTGAAACCATGCTTCTGCCATAGATGGATCAATGGTTGTCTCCTGGATAATTATTTGATCATATACTGTATTGTATCACATCAAATCATATAATACCATGCATTACCAATAATTTTGCTTAAACTATACCATCAAACTTTATACCTATTGCTGTGTGTGAATTCATGCTTTTTTGTTCATCTTTTTTTGAATAGCATAAGACACTGTGAAGTAACATGGCACTCATTGCAAAAGTTGGAAGTTTTAATATTTATAGAACATTTGCTTATAGATGGCTGGGTAAATCATGACAGTGAATCTTCTGTAATATTTACATCAGTGTGCTGGGTGCTTTATTGTGACATGTTTAGCTAAATCTGTCCTTTTTTGAAATGGGCACACACTGTGGCCCGATGAGATGAGAAAGTTGTGGAAAGCTATATGTATGCGAGTCCCACTGTTTAGGAATATATAATTTTCTATTGATATGCTAAAAAGACATTTGGGATTGGGGTTTTAAAGGCAGATACCCAACAGGGAGTTGTG
Organism: Karalla daura; assembly: GCA_029224185.1. NCBI lineage: Eukaryota > Metazoa > Chordata > Actinopteri > Chaetodontiformes > Leiognathidae > Karalla > Karalla daura. The sequence continues at coordinate 16,182,127 of CM055191.1, forward strand.
GGCTAGCGGAGGGTAGCTGCATAATCAGCTCTACCATCAGCTAACTGATGTTCTGCATAATAGAGATGGGATTTCTGGGTCAGTGTGTATCCCGTGTGTGTGTGTGGCAGTGGTGGGGGTTTGTCATTTTCATCTGCCTAGATGTCTGCATGTCTGCATGTGTCCTATCTGCATGAGTATGCATGTGTGCAGTCTGTGTCTGTATGTTTATCCTCATCTGTTTGTGTCTGCGTGTGTGTGTGAGTGTGTGCACATGTGTGTCAGGGGCAGTGACCTCTTTCCCCACAGGGGGAACAGTCCCTGTCTCATTAAGGAGGGGAGATGGAGAGTGAGACAGAGAGACAGATGGACAGAAAGGGTGAGAAGGAGCAAAAATAAATAAATAAATAATTTTTTAAAAAGAAGATGGGGAAAAAGATGGGGAAAAAGACAGGGAGTAGCGGTTGAAGGCGAGTGTAGAATATATTAGGTGGTCCATCCTAATTTATTTCTCATCCATTACTACAATGAGCGGGAAGGGCCATAGTGAAGAAGGTCACGAAGTTTTCTGATTCACACAGACAAAAAACAGATGCACACACACACACACACATGCACACACACACACACACACACACACACACACACACACACACACACACACACATACACACGCCTATCTCTCACTTCCCTCCTTGGGTACATGTCACAATCCAGGCTTGACTGTGGTTTAATTGAATCAAGAAGCAGCGTGTGGGTGTTTGAGGTTTAGGAAAATGGGGAAGAAGGCGCTGTGGGGGTGGATGGTGAGAGAGTGTGCATGCGTGTGTGTGTGTCTGTACATGTTTATATGGACAGAAAATCTGATTGTCACGTTTCCATGTGTGTATTAAGTGCATCCAGGGCTGTGCCTGTACTTTATGTGTATGTGTGTGTGTATGTGGTAGCATCTGTGTGTGCGTGGAACCTGTGGGTGTGTACTCATACAACTATGGGATTTCTCAAACCTCTGCAGTCTTGATCTAGCCTGCATGGCAAATGACACAGTAGGCAGGTGAGAATGTCTTTTAAGTTAGACAGAGGTATAGCCATTTTTTTCTCTTCAAAAACAAAACAAGGCTTGAGTTGGGAAAGAGCTAAAGAAGGGAAAGGAGTGAAGAAATGGAGCAGCAACACAATACGGCTCTGGTTATTGTACATATCACATTCAAGTCATTAAAGGATATTAAAATTGCACTAGGAGAGAAGGGAAATAAAAAAAAATGGTATAGACGTTGAGAGACAGAGGTTGAGTGACGGAGCAAATGCTGAATGAATGTCATGATAATCCTTGGGGAAAAAAAAGAAGAAATAATAGCACCTAAGTACAAAGCAACCACAACAGAAGGCTTGAACCTCAGCGAAGCCCACCACCGTATGATCACAGAGCGGTGCGGTTTATCTGGCAGGAGGTTCTTAGACTTATTATAGTCATAATCTAAACTCCGCCTGTGTTCATGTTACAGCACTTAGGCCTACACATGCCTACAGGATCAGGTTCTTTAACCATTTGTGGCTCACATCCGACTTTTTCCAATTCCAGTGTCCCAGTAGCTGAGTATGCACCCCGACACTGGGCTGTCAAAGCTCCCCTCACAGCCCTGTTTGCTTGTCTGGGTTTAGACGGCTGAGCCAGAGACCTTGACACTGCCTCTGCGGTTACATGCAGATATCATGCCACTAGATCACTGCAAATGTTATTCATGGCTGCGGAGAAAGTGAGAGATGGATGGGTTAAGGATGAGAGAGAGATCGATGGATATAGAGAGAAGAAAATGCGGAGAAACAGCCGAAGGGAAACAGAGCGTTGGACCGAGAAACAGACAGACAGCAAGGGCAGAGATAGAGTGAGAGTCATGGACAGAGAGGGGGGAAAAAGAGGGAGAGAATTAAAGAAACCACAACAGAAGCACAAAGCCCATGAAGTCCCCCTCTCCTTATGATGGTGGGGTGTGGTGTTGGGGATCTGGCACAACTTCCTACAGCACAGCCCCTCTCTAAACATCTCATATATACACTCAGAGAGGCAGCGTCACAGCTAACCACATCACAATCTTTGTGTGTGTGTGTTTGTGTGTGTGTGTGTGTGTGGGTGTGTGTGTGGCTCAGCTGCTCCCAGGCTCACAGAAAGCATGCGCTGCCTGAGCGTGTCAGAGCTGTCTCTTGATCTCATCTGTCTTTTTATTGCCTAATCCCTGTCTCTCTTCTCATTCCCCCCCTTCCTTCTTATGCGCCCCCCTGTTCTCTGTCCTTCATCTTCCCCCTTTGCCCCCCAACACCCCTCTGCATCTTTTGCCTTAAGGTTTGAATGTAACCTTAGTTGCTCTGGCAACATATGATCCTTTCCATTCATGCCAATAAAGGACGTCCCTTTCCCTGCCCTCCCACACATCTGTCATTCTCTCTGGGTTTGATAACAGCCCACCGCAGTGAACCTTTCAAAGTGTTCCCGTTTGCTTTAGATGAGTTGCAGATAGTAGCCAACCCACCATATGGGTCATTTGTGCGCTATCCCAGTGGGTTGAGAGTGAGGCGATGGCTTGCTCATGAATGTTTCATTCTGGTTTACATAACAGTGGCTCAGCTCTTTTGTAGCACACACTGATTGTATGATTACAAAATCTTGTCTGCTCCGCTTGCCCTCCTTTTGCACCACGTCCGTCTGTCAGTCTCTCCTACTGTATGCTCTCCATCCATTTCAATTTGTGTCTGCCTCGCTTTCCATCTCATTTCATGAAAATATCATCATGCAATCAAGACGTATCACCATCATGCTGAAACCCACCACACAGTAATTTTTTCTTTATTTTGGACTTGCCTCAAGTAACGCTAAAGCAGTCACAGCAGGAAAGAGTACATAAACGAGAAGAAAGAGAATAACTATAGCAAAACATTATGATGGCAAGAAAAGAACTGCGGACATACAATAAAGCAAAAAAAAAAAAAAGACTAGGAGGCCTTAGAGAGTGTGTGGCTCCTCCAAGGCTTCACTCTTTCACATGTAATGAGGGTTACATGTCCATGTGTTTGATAATAGAAATGTAGACCTCTCCTTTAAAGGTGACACAGTGGATTGATGTGTACCAATTATGCTCCACAGCAAGAAAGTCCTAGGTTTGGTTCCCTGTTTACACTGTTTACTACAGGTACAACCCACAGACATGTATGTTTAGGTCAGCTGGAGACTCGTTGGAGAATTGCCCCTACTTGTGAGTGTGAGAGTGAATGGGTGTGTGTGTGTGTGTGTGTGTGTGTGTGCCCTGGGATGGACTGGTATCCTGTTCCTGGCCTTAATCCTGTGCATGCTGGATATAGGTTACAGCAGACCCCTGCAAAACCATTGGGTAAAAAAGGGAAAAGATAACTGATGAATCAATGAAAATCTGCATCAGCACACACACAATGCTACCATGCTTGTGTTCTACAAATGTTAACACTCTTCACCATCTAAATGTGCAAAGTCAACATCATGCAAGTCCAAATACTCTATACAAAATAATAACATATAAAACTATGCATATTATATTCTATGTCCTCCAGTCTCTCTTCTCAAGACCTGCCTGTGGTGTAAATCTGCACAGCCAGAGAGGCGGCTACAGTAAGGCAGGTTCACAGGTGATTTGTCTTCTTTCTTTCCTGCCTGCAGGCAGCAGGAGATAAACAGAGTTTTTGCTCAGCCATCCCTCTGCGTCCCCTCAGTAGAAAAGGAAGGGATTTCATTTTCTGGCAAGGTTGTGAAGGCTGGGGTAACTTTTTCACTCTTATTGTTTTAGAAGATGCATAAGAAACAGTAAAAATGTGTTTTCTGTCTCCATCTTCTGATAGTGTGGGATGAGAAGAACTTGCAGACTGCTGCGTCAGCTTTCTGGCTCCCACTCTTGTGCTATAGGCTTGCACTATAATACAAAATGTATGAGGTGAAACCCCATGTTGCTTAACAGATGAGCTTTTATGTTTTTGCCTACAATTCCTAGATTGGTTTTGTCCTCCTTGAGGGCAGCCGGTGGCTCCCTTGTGTTAATCTGCCTGACATTCAGACATTTGATAAACATCTCTCTCAACTCACTGAGTTCAAACTCTCCTGCTTCTAAGGGCCAGATTTATGTACATGAAAGCACAGATTTCATTCAATTTGTGCACGCAATCTGCCTGTAATTAGAGTCTGATTTACTATGGCAGCAGATAATTATACAATCAGTGACTGCTGCTGCCTTCTAGGCACATTCTGCAACTGAAGGAAGATCTACTTCTCTCCTCAACCACTCCAGTTCACAAACAAAGAAGTTTTGTCAAACATTTGGGAGGACACTGCTTGTGTGAAGTCAGATAAATGGACTCCACAAACATCAAATTTGAACATTTATTTCTCTCAGTGCACTCTTCACCTTGACTTTGAAGGAGTCCATCAGCTATGGTTCAACGCCACATCCAAAAGCTGACATGTTTTAGATGTGGCCTCCTCTATGTGTGAGTAAGGTCTACTTCACGATCCAGTAGAGTCCCTCTTACCACCCATAAATGTGAAAATACTCAATGTGTTTCCATGCTGGTTCAAATGCCTATTCCTGCACCAATTGCGGTTCGGCCTCTGTTCCCCCTCCTTTATGTGTAACCGTAAGTGCTGTGTATGAGTCAGGTTCTTTTTAACCATTCTCAAACATAGTCGCAGGCAGAGAGTCACTCGTAAATGTCTGTGCAGCTCTCTACTCTTTAGGGTATGTCTTTATAAATGCTGCTAGATATAGTTGGACTCTATTTATGACACAAGATCATTAAAAGAAAGGAGATAATAGAAGAGATAATAATTTTCCTTTATATCACTCTGGCTTTAGTCCACAAACACAGCTTACTCTGCCTTTATCTCAGTGTCTGGCTTATACTCCCTGTCCAGGTGTTTGCAGTGGCGATAGCTATGTATGAGTCAGGCCTTCTGGTATGTCGAGGTTATATTTTCTCTCTTTCACTCGTTTGTCCTGCTCGCTCTGTCAGGTCCTCTCGACCATTTAGTAGACTGTGAAGCTGACAGACGATGCCCATGAATGATGAATGATGACTGGAGCTCTGTCTGGTGCCAACAGAATGCATAATGCAGCATAGATACAGGGATTCCTGTACTCCGCACCAGACACATGCTGTAGTTACTGTATCATCTCATTGGCAGCTTCCGTCAGCAGAAAAGTGCTTGAAGTGGAAATCCAACAAAAACAACATTCAGGTATGTTTTCTATACCTACTGCAGAATCCTAGATGAAGCATCTTAAGGATAACTTGGTTATTGAGAACTTGCTACATAAAAATTCCAGCAGGTAAACTTCAGGTAGTGTATTTGTCAAAGCTGGGCATTTCATGTAATCACACTTCAAATTATTATTAATATCTAATGATATATTTGCAAATATATCAGACCATCTAAGCAGCAAACCTTACAACAAGTTTAAAGTCTGCAACTTTTCCATCCATCATTTTATGATTTTCATCATAAAAGATGAATATGTTGTTCCTTTCAGTCATATTTTTCATGAGTGCTTTAAAAAGACATTTTTGACCTTTCCAAGAAGATGTAGGAGTTCATCTGTTTTGACATGCAGTTTGTTTGTGTGCCTGTTTTGTAGAGTGGGTGGCCACATATACAGCATATAGACATGTTTACACACTCGCACGGCTGTTTCTCCTTGTGTTTCTGATTGTGTGGGCTTAGGTGCAGCCTGGGTGCACAGGCATGTTTCTCTGCTTGTGTCTGCATGCAAGCAAAATATGCCTCTAAGTAATGTGGATGGTGGTGTCGCCCATACAGAAGCATAAGCAGATATGCTGGTGTGTGTGTGTGTGTGTGTGTGTGTGTGTGTGTGTGTGTGTGTGTGTGTGTGTGTGTGTGTACGTGTGTGTCTGTGTGTGTCTGTGTCTGTCGGTCTGTGTGTTCCTACTGTAGTATGTAGGTCACCAATATATTCCTGATGAGGTCTAGTCCTCTGGAGAACTACAGATATGAGGGCCTAAATTAGACACTATTATCTGTGTGTGTGTGTGTGTCTGTGTCTGCGTGTGTGCGTGTGTCTGTGTGGCTGTGAGAGAGCAACCAGACACCATTATCAGGCAAGAGCCTCACACGCATGCATGTTCAATTTTGTGCACATGCATGCTTTTACATGTAAAGAGCCACATCATAAGTGTGTTTGTCCATCTGTGTGCATGGGTGTTTAAATTGCATGCTATTTTCGACATAATGTGTTTCTGTACGTGTGTATATGTCTGTGAGTGTGTATGTTCCTGACAGTGACACACTGGTGTCATCTGACAGGCGAGTTGCCTGTTACCAGTGACCTGGGATCGTAAACCCCAACCTTCAGCCTTAACGACTGCTGGCCCAGAGAGCCTGTCCATATTGCTGCAAGCAAGCCAAAGTGCTAATAGGCTTCAAGCACCACTCCAAGAAAACTACGTGGTCGTTGGCATCATGATGGCCATATGTGAGAAGGTGCTGCACATTATCTGAAACACATAAAACATCATCATGGTTGTGTTTGTAGCATAATGATGGAAGTGACCAATGATAATCGTGTGTTATGGGTCCATCATCTCAATTCGTGTTTTAATTAGAATTTAAATAGATTGAGTTTTTAGGGACAGCTGATAGTTTTAACAGACATATAACAGATGTAATAGGCTTGATCCAATCAAACACATGTACATACATGCACACACAGTGAATTCATGCTCTTTAATTTTAATGAAGCACTTTTGTATGGCTATCATTAATGAACCAAGGACAATGGTAATGAGGTTTATTCAAGGCATACAAAACTGTTCATCTTATGTCACTTTGTCGATTAAAGAAACAGGGTTCGGATATGGGACAGTTACTGAAATGTTACATGTCATTTCCCTTCATTTCAAGATGTCTACATTTCCAGTTGGCCTACTGTCCGTAAGTTGCAGGGACTATACCACATGCAGTCAATCTGTCAAACCAATTCAGAATTTTGCGGGAGCTCAGCCCCAAAAGTTGTATTCAACCCGTGAGGGACGACTGGGAGTGAGAATGTCTACCTTTGAAAAGCTTCATGCTTTGACCAAATCATATGCTGTCACTCCTAAGCTTTAGAAGGCCTGCACTTTTCATCAAAGCCCTTGATGGCTACCTTTCACAGCACTGTCGAATACACCCTCAAAAGCTTCCCTCCCTCCTTTCCTCCCTTCCCCTCCCAAATCTCTTTCTTCTTCCCTCCAATGTCGACTACCCCTCTTCCCCTGCCTATCCTTCCCCCCTCCCTCAATCCTTCCATTCCCCTTGTCCTTAATCCATCCCTCCCTCCTCAATCAAACCCTGAAATCCCCTCAGGTTTTTTTTTTCTTTCTCTCTGTGTATGCGCGACTTCAGTACTGTCAAGGTAGATGAAACAAGAGGAATTCAGATTCATCACAGTCGTAACCTGCCATGATAATAATCCACCACTATTCTTCCCATGTGGTGGTAGGCCGATGTTACTGGCCTTTTTGGGGTTTATTTGCATATTTGTTTCCCCTTTGTTTCTTTTGATGAATTATTTACTGTGGAGTGAAATGACAGCAGAGATCACTGATGATTGCTGTGGCGGGTGGATGGGCGCCTCTCTCCTCTTTGTAATTATTCCCTTTTTTCCTGATTTTCAATCAAGTTTTCCAGTCATGTTCCCCAGTGACAACAGAAGAGAAGCAGAAAAAAAAACCCCACACACATACATTTAAGCATCACAAGTGGACCCTTTCCACTGTCTAGCGGGAACGTAGCTTCCTTTGTTGTTGTAATGATTACAGAGTAGGAAATGGTAGTAAAAAGAGCAGAAAAGGGAGAGAGTGGGGATCAAATGGAAAAATAGTGTAAATACAAAATGTGCCACCCTGCACACCCACCCACCCACACATCCTGACTGGAACCCATTGGCATCAGGCAAACTAATGATATCAAGGAAACAGAACAGTTTTTAAGTCTTTTGTAAGTAAGTTTGTGCACAAAAACGAGCAGAATCTCCAGGTGTTTAAAGTTTGCACCACGTTGGCAGTTACCTACAAAACAGTGTCTCAAATTGTAATCATAGTGAGTTGTGTCCACAAAAGCACCTTGATTGTAATCCTCAG